>WEKX01020926.1:138676-187036 GCA_013390025.1 Pitta sordida | reverse complement strand
GACGAGGGCCCGGCGGGACCGCGCCGCCATGGAGCCCCGGGACGTGGGCAGGTACCGCCCGGGCCTGGCGGGGGGCCCGTGGTCCTTCCCCTGCGCTGCCCCCGGGCACAAAGAGGGAGTGCGGGGCCGGTCCCGGGGGGCACCTGGGAATTATCGGGTACTTGGGTTTGTTTCCGCTGAACGGATCTTCTTCCTGCACTTTTCTCTTTCTCTTTGTTTGGTTTTGTTGTTGTTGTTTTCCCGTGAACTTTCATTGTTTGCGAGAAAAGGACAGGAGGGAGGGGGAGGGGGAGTAAATCTCTACCTTTCTCTCGTGGAACTGAAACTATTTATTCGAATGTTCCATAATATATATAGACATCGGTAGCAAAAAAAAGTATTTCTGAACCCACTCAAGAAATGTGACGTAAAATGTATAGGAAAACCAGAGGTACTGGGTAAAAGTTCTCTTTCATCTCCTTAGCAAGCGGTTAGAGAACTAGTTTGTGATATGGTGCAATTTTTTTCTCTGTTTAAATGACATCTTATTCCCTTTACAAGAAGGAGACTTTATATACACCTAAAATAAGCCTGTGTTACAAGAAGACATCTGGTTGTGGGTTAGATGCTTTCACATCTCTCTTACTCACTCGGTGTGATTAAGCTTTTATTACTTTGTGGACTGGATTCTGCATGTCCCAGTTGTGTTTCCCAATGCAAATCTGAGCATCAGTTTTGTTCGGGTCAGCAACTGCACAAGTATTTTATGTGAAATGGAACTCTTCCAGCAGGGGTGTTTAAGTATTCTCCGCGCTCTGAAAATGTGCCATGACTTTGTTAGGCCGTTTCCCCAGGAATCCGACAGCTACCTTCATATTTGTTCTCCTTGATTCAGGATGGGTGTTTGGGGGGCTGTTCTGGCTTAACCTGATTTACTGTGGGATTTTTAAAAACCATTGTGTAGTACCAAATGGTCCCTTCTTTTCAGATATCTGTATTTAAAATCACAGAATCACTTAGGTTTGAAAAGACCTCTAAGATCACCGAGTCAGCACTGCAAAGCCCCCTCACTAAACCATGTCTGTAAGTGCCACAACTACATGGCTTTTAAATATCTCCATGGATGGTGACTCAACCAGTTTCCTGGTTGACACTTACCATGCAGAAATCTGTCCAAATATCCGATCTAAACCTCCCCTGGCAGAACTTGAGGCCATTTCCCTTTGTCCTTTTGCTTGTAACTTGAGACTGATCCCCTGCTGGCTCCAGCCTCCTCTCAGGTAGTTGTGATAAGGTTTTCCCTGAACCTCATTTTCTCCAGGGTGACCACCCCCAGCTCCCTCAGCTACTCCTTAATACTCGTGCACTAGACCTGCCCCATCTTCCTTGTCCTCCTCATTGTTCCAGCACCTCAATGTCTTTCTTGTAGTGCGGGCCCAAAGCCGAACATGGGCTCTGAGGTGCAGCTTCACCAGTGTCAATACAGGGATCACAGCCCTGGCCCTGCTGGCCACACCATTGCTGATGCAGGCCAGGATGCCACTGGCCTTCTTGGACAAATACCTCTATCTCTAAAAATCATTTGGTGTTTTTATTCATGGCCTTGAGATGGTAAAATTATTTCCTGAGAATTTACTGTTTGCAAAATCCTTGCTATGTATTTGTGTGGCAGTAGAATCTAGGGACAAGGAGGCGGCTGTGTGGGTAGAAGGGATTGACAGTATAAAGCAGAAGTTTGTGTTGGCGTGTGAGGGCTGTATGTGACTAATAAATGTGTGGAGCAAGAGAGATGAGTATGGAAGAAAACTGAATCTCTTTGTTTGTGAACACTTCCATGTAGAAAAAGTGCAGTACGTATTTGTGTTGGGATCCATCCAGTGTGTGAAAACATCTGTCACATTATTTGTTAAAGCTGTTTAATAATCTGCATAGTAACAAATGCTGTGTCTGTTCATAATGTTTTGTAGTCCAGAATGATTTGTCCATTCGGGATCTTACCAGATCAAGTAAATCATGCAACATTAAAAAAAAATCTAAAACTTGGGAAACTTGCAAGTCCAAAGAGTTTTAACTTACATATGTTGTAAATTGTTGGTGTGTTTGAGAGACAGCGTGCTTTGGAAATGTGTGCTACAAAATGGTTTTTGTGAAAAAAAGAGAAAAGCTCTACGCTTCACTTATCAGTGTTGTGTTTAATCCATATCATAGTAATGTCTAGAGAACTGCACTGTTAGTGTTGGGTTTAACTGTTACCAGCTAAGCGGCTTCATGGATTTGGATAATTTACTACCTTGTTACTATTGCCAGCCTTGATAAAGATTGATGTTTGTACGTCACTAATTTCTGAGTTGTTGCTAAATTATCTCTCTTTTTTCTCCCTCTCGAAGTTATTACGCGTACCTTCAGCAAGCTCAAGCGTTTTACACGTTTCCATTCCATCAGATGATGACTGCGGTGCCCAACATGGAAATGATGGCTGAGCAACCGACTCTAGAGGGCATTCCAGAGCCAAACATTGCTCAGGAGCCTCCTCCAAAAGGTACTCTGACTGGGTTGTGCTGGTGAGCTAAAACAATAGTAATCAACTGGGGGAAAAAATATTGCTCTTCTTCTGCGTCCTTGGATTTCTTTTCTTGATGGCCTCTGAGGAAGTATTGATCAATTCTTTTAAAAGGCAATAAAAAGTAAAGAAGTAAACGTAGGTGAATGCATTCATGTTGTTCGGTCTCACACAATTATCTTGTTCCAGGAAAACCAAAATTTGTTTCAGTAGATAACTGCATAATTTTTAGCTGATGTCATGGGTTTTAATATTTATGTTAGGGAAGGTGTTTTTTCTAAATTCTGAGTTCAAAAGACTTTTTTTTTTTAATTTCTGCAAGAGGAGTACAGTATAATACTGTTTATTTGAAATATTTTTGTTTAAATGATTGCTTAGTGTGTTGCAGGAATGTTCTGTAGGGTTATGTACAGTAAGAATTGTTTGATTTAGTGCAGCTTATTTAAACAAATACAAACAATGCTGGAAAGTGACCTGTACATGGCACAAGTTTTGCACTTTGTGCACTTGTGTGTTGCCTTCCTTTTCTCCCCTTAGGATTTTGTGCACTTAGGGTGTGCAATAACTGTGCCAAGAAGAGATCTGTTGTTCCATACTGTGCTTGCTCTTACTGCAAAGAAAAGCAGTGATCTCTGCCATGCCTGAGTCCTGATTCACTAGCAAATACTCACAGTTTTGTCTTACTTTAATATTTAGATACAGCTCAGAGCTCTGTGTTACCTGTGACATTATTCTGTCACATGAAAAGCCTCCTAACCCTTCAAGGGGTGCCAGAGTTGTTTATGTGCCTCACCAAACCAGGCCCTTCTGTTCTCCTCTTCATTGTAACTAAACTGTAGCTTGAGTACTCTTTCTCACAGCTTCCCTACGCAATTGCTGCAAGGATGGAGTGGGAATTTCACATGGTGTTTGTTTTCCCTCTTGTTTACACTGCTTTCTTACAAGAACAGCCCCTCAAAAGTTTGTAGACTTAGAAGAGTGCCTGGATATCTACTGTATTTTTTTCTTATCTGAGGGAGATTTTCATCTATGAATTCTGACAGATGAAGTCTCAGTTTTAAAGTAATAGACTACTTTGGTTCTTTGCTGATTGCTGCTAAATATGTTTTCATGTTTTTCAAGTTTTACAGCTTGACATTACTAATGAACATAGATAGAGTACAATCTCTGGGTGGTTGTGTCATGGCCAGTACCTGTTCTGCTTGACTCAAATTTTAAGAGCCAGAACGTGAGGAAGCTTCAGCTGAGTGAACAGTGACTACTTCATGTTGACATTTTGTGAATAAAAATTAGCATTTGGTATCACGCACTCAAATTGAGATCCTGAAGGTCTCTCGCACTACATTGCCAAGTACTGCCCTGGGCAGTGTCTGTTCTGTCGGCAGTATGTGTCTGTGTGTGAACAGCTTATGCAGCATTCAGCCTCTGTGCTTGGGCTCCTGCCAAGTTTGTACCTTACACTGGAAGTGATCCTTGAGGCCTTTTGCTTTTGACGTGCAGTTCAATCTCTTCAGTGCGCTCTGTAACCTGTAGCATTACACTTTCGTATTTAGGCGCTGAGGTGTGACTGGGAGACTAGAACTTTCTGTGGCATTCTTTGGAACGTAGGCTTTGATGCTCTTGCACATCCTCCAAAAGAAATGAAACTGTTTCCAAAGGATTGTGGCGTACAAGGTGTGAGCAGCATAGCCTAATGCTGGGGTTACTCTTGGTTTGCATCCCAGGTCACTTTAGTTGTCTTAGAGTGGGGGCAGGTGTTGCTTAAATTATTAAACTTATCTGTTTGATTTCTTTTTGTATCCATACATTTAGCTGATTGAGTCTTTTTGAATATTCACACTGCAACGCTAGAAATTTACAAAAAGGATACATATTTGCTGTTTGTTTCAGAAGCTAAAAAAGGCGGAAGAAAAAGAAAAGCCAAAGCGACTGAGCCGAAGCAACCGAAAAAGCCCGCTGCTAAAAAAGAGAAGCCAGCCAAGTCAAAAGGCAAACAAGAAAAGATCACGGATACTTTTAAAGTCAAAAGGAAAGTGGACCGTTTTAATGGTGTATCTGAAGCTGAACTTCTGACCAAGACTTTGCCTGATATTCTGACCTTTGATCTGGATATCGTAATAGTAAGTAACTCAGAGTTACAAGATTAGAGAGAAAAATGTTGTACTCATTCATTACGATTTTCATTCCTTCTGCTGTATCTATATTGCTTATATGGCAAGATCTTGCAAGATAAAGTATATAAACTGTTTCCTGTGTGTAGTGCTGCTTTGCATTTTCTGTTAAAAGCCATAGTAACATAGTCCTAATTTCTGAGAAATCTAAGGTTTAGGTATGATACAGAATCATGAGAGATTGTTACTTTACTTACTGGAAGCTCTGCACAAGGTGAGGTACTCTTTTGACATTGCACAGCTAAGTGAGGCACTGCTGTGAAATTGTCAGGTTTTTTTAAATAATGATGGAAGATGCCATAAAACACAGTTTTGTTTATTGACAGTAACACAGAGAGAATTGAATAAGCATCCTTACTGTAACTGGATTAAATTGCTGGCTGTTTTCATTGTTCAAATGGGCTGATATCGTTGTAGATTGGCATAAACCCTGGTCTGATGGCAGCTTACAAAGGACATCATTACCCGGGACCCGGAAACCATTTCTGTACGTTTTTGTTTTCCTTTCGTCTTTCAGAATTTGCAGAACTTTGTTAGAACATGTGGCCTTTTAATTAATTAATTAATTAAACTGATTTGGTTTTTTTTTTTTTTTTCTCCTGGTTTGTTTGGGGGTTTTGGGATGCAGAGAGGGATTTAAGTCCCTTAACTTCTTCTGTCAAGTACTGTACATGAAAGGGAACAAAAGAGAAATAATCAGCCACTTTAGATGCAGGTTTAGAATTGTCCTGTAAACACAATATTACCAAATAGCTTATTGCTGTATTAGTGTGCAACTTAAAGGAATAGAAATTAAATCTCTGGCACTTCAGTTATGAAGGGTGAGTCAATAGGCATCAATTTGTGATATGAAGTAAATCTACACACATTTTCCACAAAATACATTTCACCAAGCCTTCTTCTGATTGCATTTAATCATCCATCTCTTCTTTAGAAGCTTTCTATGTAATAAAAGGCAAACCCAATTACCCTTTTTTTGGTTGTGCTTGCTTTCTCCTAAAAATGCTATATGTCTGCCTTCTTACTTCACAGGGAAGTGTCTGTTCATGTCTGGTCTAAGTAACGAACAACTGAACCATATGGATGACCACACCTTGCCACATAAATATGGGATTGGATTTACGAACATGGTTGAAAGGACAACACCTGGAAGCAAAGACCTCTCCAGGTAGGGCAGCCAGGGAGAATATATTATGTTGTTAATGAATTAATAGTTTTCATTATAATTTTGAATACTTTTCTCTTTTAGCAAAGAGTTTCGGGAAGGAGGGCGAATTCTGATGCAGAAACTACAAAAGTATAAACCTCGTATAGCAGCTTTCAATGGAAAATGTGAGAACCTTGACTTCTAAATTAATTTGTTCTGTCAATACCTTTTTTTTTTCCCTCCCACTTATCCTAGCTTCTTTTCATTTTAGGTATTTATGAAATCTTTAGTAAAGAAGTTTTTGGTATAAAAGTTAAGAACTTGGAATTTGGACTGCAGCCACACAAAGTGCCAGATACAGAAACTGTAAGTATTGAGACCGAGAAACAAAACCAGGAGACTTCATGTTGATTATTTAAAAACCAACAAAATCTCAGACTTGCACATACTTATGATAGCGCCAGTTTGACCGAACTACATGAGATGTGAAAGGCTTTTACTTAAAAAGAGAAGGTGGGATACTGCGATTTTTGGACATATCTTTAATGCAGCTCCTTCAGACTTGCACACTTTATTTGGGAAGTGGTGTATGTATTATGCTTAGGGGGCTAGTGTATTTTCTGAGGACTACCTAAAATACAAGTAACACATCTATACTTTTCATCATAACTTTCATCTGATTCCCTGTATCCAATTCCCTGGATCTATTACTGTATTTTATTACTAAGCATGTAACTGTGGTAGTGGCACTGTGTTGGAGAAAGAGCAATAAGTCCATAATTGTGTATTACACATGACTCCTACAGCATTACAGGATCTGGGCATGCCCGAGCACCTCCATCAGGCTGGATCTCCTTATGCTGATTTGCAGTTTGAAGTTAAATTGGATGCTTAAGATAAAACAAACAGTTTGGTGAAGAGTGCACTAGTCATAGACATCAAGTGCTGGAAAATAACTCGAGAGGCCAGCTATGTATCATCAGAAATATGTTTGTTTAGCACGTTCTTTTAAACAGGTTAAGGCAAAGGCAATTAAGCCACCTACCAAGGTAGCTTATTCCAAAGCTTCATTCCCTTGTCAGTACAAAGGTTGGGTGGTTTGCCTTCTTACTTCTATCCCATATTACTAGTGCTGCAAACTTAAGCTGTCTTTCCCTAGAGGATGCTAAGTGTTGCCATTACAGCCTGAAGAACTGTTGGTGATTAAAAGTGCTTGCTTTCTTAAGTAGCTCTTAAAAGACTTCTTCAATGGATGTATTTGTAAGAAGGGTAAATAATCTCCTCTACAAGTACTTGTTCATAATTACTACATGATAATAAAAGTATGGAATACAGTTTCTTTTTCCTGAACTAAGTTGATGTCTTCAGTTAGGGCTGTTGGCAGAGATACAGACACTTAAGTTGGCTACAGCCATACCAACTATCTGCAGTGTCACACCCTGGCATGTGTGATGTAGATTCACTTGGCAAGCAGCATGGCTAATTAACCTGTGGTGCCTCCCTCCCTGGTGGGGCTGTGTGCTGTCACGTCCTCTGTGTGCTGTCTGGCTCAGAGCTCTGCTTGCTCAGGGAGCTCTGGGCTGTGCTCTGCTCTCTGGCACACACTGTAAATTGTACTTCTTATAACACACACCAGGACTGCTTCTGCTGAGCATTGTCCTCACTTGGGCAGCTGATAATCAGCCCCTCTCTTCAGGGCAAGGCAAGAAAAATTAAAGACTCCATTGTGGCCCCTTCCACAACCACCTGTGGCATTAGTTTGTACAAAGGGTTAAAACAGTGAGCTCACCTGTGAAGTTGTTCTCAGTGCACTAGGTATTAACACGCAGCTCGGGGATCAGTAATGCTGTTGTTCTTGGTCTTTGTCTCAAGCTCTGCTACGTTATGCCATCATCCAGTGCAAGATGTGCTCAGTTTCCTCGGGCACAAGATAAAGTTCATTATTACATAAAGCTGAAAGACTTAAGGGATCAACTGAAAGGCATTGCACCAAACACAGAGGTGCAGGAGGTGCAGTACACGTTCGACTTGCAGCTTGCACAAGGTATAGTGGTTATTTTGTTAAACCTTTATTAAAATGTAGTGTAGTGTAGTGAACTAGCAGTTTCTCACGCAAAAAAAAAGTAACTTAATGGGAGGGGGGGGAGATGCACCATCTTTCCTAAACTGTGTGGTATGGAATTACAGATTCCACCATCTTTGTAGTACAGCCTAAATTCTGTAAGGGGAGCAGGGATTATCTTGTAGAATTTGTATCTGTTTTTCAAGGCTTTTCTGGTAAAAGTGCTCTTTGATATTTTTTATTCTCAATATTAATACTCGGGGCCTTCTGTTTCTGCAGAGGATGCTAAAAAGATGGCTGTCAAGGAAGAGAAGTACGACCCAGGCTATGAAGCAGCATATGGAGGAGCTTACTGTGACCGTGCACCGTACGACAGCGAGCAGTGCAGCTTCTCCTCAAACGGAACTGGTAAAGTGCAGCACACGGGGTGTTCAGTTTGTGAACCATTGCTTGGGAACTCAGAGACTCAGGGCTCTCAATTGCATTGTAAAAGCATTGTAAAAATGTTTGTTTTGTTTTAGCAGGAAGCAATCCACAGTACTGTGAGGGGTCGTCCTTCGGTATAGTTGCTAATGGACAATGGATGGCACAGTCCTTTGCAGACCCGATGCCAGAGTTCAGCGCCGGGGTGACACAGGAAGAGGAGGGGAGCAGTGCATAGGAGCTGCTCCTTCTCGGCTACGCACACGTGCTGCAGTTTTAATGCAGTGACCAAGATTGGTACCTCGGTTCTCCAACTGAAGCATTTTAGTGGTATTTTATTTCCCCTAGCTATTTTATTATAGTCAAAAGTAAGTGTGTGGTAGGCAGAAATCAATGAACTAGATAATCTTAACTGTCCAAACTTTTTTTTTTTAAAGTTAGCCTTTTTTTGTATATGAGTTTTATATTTAATGTGTACCATTTCTTGCAGTTTTTGACAAATTGCTTTCTCATTTGTGAAGACTTCTTTGGGGCGTTAATTTTATTCCATAAATCATAATGTAGGAGTAACAGCAGCAGCATACTTTTTACTGATGCCTCAGTATTTGGACATCTGATAATTCTTTTATATCCAGAGGGGAAAATGGAACATGTACCCTTATCTTATGTGAAGCGATGTTTTTAATCATGCACAGTTAAGGACACTGTGCTTTTTAAGTCTGCCTTTTATCTCCTTAGAAAGTTGTGTTCTGCAGCTCTGAGTTCTGAGTGTCTTTTGAGTGGGAAGAGAGAGCTCTGTCTGTTTAGTGAGTGGACCATAATCAGGATTAAGGGGGTGAAGACATCATCTTAAGTCACAACACTTGGGAGGAAATTTGTGTCACATGGGACAGGGCCTAAATATTCTAGCTGAGCTGTCTTAGGGTAAGGTATCCCTACCATTCCATCTCCTTCCCTCTTAAATTCCAATGTAAGGAACTGGAATTCCGTATAAAACATGCCGAAGAACACTTATGGTTCTTGAATTCTGTGGCATTTAAACTCCGTCATTTCTGTGTGATCAATCTCTTCACGTGACTTCTAACAGGAGACACCCCCTTTGAACAGATTACATGGCAGGGAATTGAAAGACTGCAATCTCTGTAAAAATGATGTACAGCTACATTGTTTACATCGTGTACAATTAGCACAGGGTGAAAGAGGTTTGCAATTAAGCAGTTTTTAACATTGATTCTCTTCAATGTGTAGGATCTTGAGGGTGTTCCCCTCATATGTATTACAAGTAAAAAATACTGAGCTAAATAGAGGGGCAGCTGTTCCATGAATAAGAACTTGACTGGAAACTATAGCTCTATTCTGAGGAACTTGCCTAAATGATACACATTTTTTGCCAATGCAGTGATCCCCCGCATATCCAATTAATCACGGTTGGATTTTCAGTGAGTTGTGAGACCGTGCACATGCCCAGAATGTCCTGGACCCCAGATTTTGCAGCCAGGACGCACCAAAGGGCACTTCCTCCGCTTTAATGAGGTGCTACAGTGCGAGCCACACTCCCAGGACCACCCCTCCAGACCTTATTAGTGGAGAGTGTGTGGCTACAGGCGGGCAGTAGTTGAATATTCCTGGGTTTGGTATCTTCGTGGATTTCATAACTCATGGGACCTGCCCAGACCTGACCCTCAGTGAATCCGGGGGATCACTGTATTAATGACTGAGAAAGAAACAAGATTCCATCCTGGTGCCTAACCATCATCCTCTTTCCCTCTTTTACCATGTGAGGAAGAGATGAAGTAAAAGCAATAAGCTGATCAAAACACTAAAGTTTTGATGATCTTAAGACAGTTGGTGCTTCACATACTTGAAAAACAGATACAAACAGTATCTGCACAATCCACACTGGTCAGAGATTCCTGTACCAGTGTGATTTATCCTTTCTTCACAACCAGTGACAGTTATCAATTGTGTGTGCCTAGTCAGTGTAGGGTCTAATCCTACTGTAACAGCTCTCACTGAGATCACACACTGTCAACCTGTTGTAAGGCAGGCATGATGTTTACAGTTTCTTCTCAAATTATGTGGCTTAATTTAGAGTGTCAAATCAAGAAAGTGTGCATTATGATTCTGATTGTGTTCATTAGCTCCAGCGTAAAGCTATTCTATATAAGTGGCAGAAAGGTATAGGACTTGTCTTGTCTGTTATTTAAAGTGTACTGTATCATGTATTGCTGTTTACATGGATGTTTTCCTGCAGGTGCTCAAAGTATCTTGCATCAGGGATTTGTTAAAATTCAGTTTTATTTTCAACAAAATTGGAAGCATGGAATTAGCTCTGCTGAGCATGTAGCACAGGAGGATGTAAGTCCTGAAAGGCTATCCTGTTTGACTGGAAAGGAAAAGTCTCTTCTTTAAAGGAGACACTGACTCGGTTACCTGGGTATAAAATACAGTAAATTGTGCAGTGACCATTTCACTAAGTACTGCAATTCTATGTGTCCTCCCTCAGAACTGGTGCTCTTTTTGTTACAGTAATACAGATGTTCTTAATCTGTCTTAAACCTATCCGTGTTTCACAATAAAATCAGGAATTGTACTGCAGTGTCTCGGAATGTGCTTTCACATCTTGCTAGCAGGGGTCTAAGTGCACTGTAGGATGTGTCATACACAGAAATGCCACAGAACAGTCACCACATAGCACAATGCCACTCACTACCTAAACTTTCATTTCAGTCTGTTTATTGTGGGCTGGACAACCAAAGACAGCTTGTATATAATACTGCAGGTGTCTGCTCTGAAGACTTTCTTCTAGAAGACACAGGAGTCTTATTTATAAAAGCCTTAAATTAAAATACACTGGCTGGCGCTGAATTTCACCTCTGTGTATGTTTAATGAAAATACTTCATTATCAAGTAAACTTGTCTCCTCACCTTACCTGCAAGTCAAAATAATCTGAAGTGTGTAGTGGTCACTCCAGCCTCCCTCTCCGGCCATAAGCACACAACAGTGATGGTCAGTTATTCATATATTTAACAAATACTTTTTTCTAAAATCAGGTAATCATACAATGTATTGCACCTCAAACTATTACATGCATCCAATACACTACATTTTGTAGTATTTAAGTGGTTTCAGTATCAGCTATCAGGACGAGTTAATTTGAACTTCCCTGAAGGGTCAGGAATAAACCAGTTTTCCCACAGATCAGTGTGGACACTGGGATAGTCCCAAGGTTTGTATCTCCCGTTCCAGTGAAGTAATTTAGCTTCTTGAAGAAATTGCTCTGAGTAACGGGCATCAGGGCTCCAACCTGCATGGGTAGGTTAAAAAGACATAAAATTCCAATGTTTGATAATACAAGACATTCTAGAGTGAGTTAAATTCAGGTGATTTTTTTTTCCGAAGTGACTAGGATGGTTTCACGTTAACTGACACATTATTGTATGATAGCAGTTTTTTTCAGCTTGATGCCTCTAATGTTGCATCAGCAAAAAATCTCAGCAGGTTTCCTCTCAACAGTTGTAACATCTTGACAGAGCTGAGATAAAAACAATGTAACAGCTATTAATTTAACCATACCAGTTAAGCCATTATATTTTTCCCAGCATAATTGACTGCTCCCAGGACAGGTAACTACGTCCTCCACACTGTTGAAAGGCTCAAGGCTCCCAACTTCTTTCACTATGCCTATGAAAAAACTCTGATTTTTTTCAGTCTCACCATGTCAGGCCTTTCATATATTCTTCCATAGCTGATGACAGTATAGGTTGGCTGGTCTTCAAAAATGTAACTTTGTCCTTGGTGTTTGTGGGGTTTTTTTTCCTTTTTTCATCCCATGTCATGACTATGAAATGGGGTTTGGGTTTCTTGCAGGCATGCAACTATGTATCTTGTTTGCTTGACCTGTTAAGATACTTGTATCCCTGTACGGACTCCCACATTCTGCCCTGCCCTGAAGAAATCAGGACTGGGGAGGGGAACGTGGGGGTGCCAGACTGTAGATCTGAGGTAAAATACTGTAAGGTTCTGCACTGGAATCTTACAAGCCACTCACTTTAGTTCCAACTTGCAAATTGTGAGGAGTTAAACTTACCAAGATGCCTTATGTGCCACATTGGATTAATAGAGGAATACTTTCCATGAAATACAATCAGCATTGGAGAGGTTGCCACACCTCCCCCAAGGGTGCTGCTGTAGAGGTTTTCCCTGCGAAAGGAAAAATAAAAGAATACATCCTAAACCTCAAATCATCTTTAGCACAAAAGGCAGAAGATTAAAAATAAGTATTCTGGCAAAATTCAAAATCATTTTGAGCAGACTGGTCTTCAGCATACTCCTTCTTTATGCTGTTAATTGATTGTACCTATTTGCAACTCCAATTCCCATGGAGTAAGTTGTTGCTACCAAGAAAAACAGGAGTCAGACCAACACAAAGCCAATTTGCTTAACACACAGCCTATAGTCCTCAGGACTGACAATGCTAATTGTAGAAAAAAAGCTGTGAACATAAAGGAATCAAACATTATTTGGCCTAGTTTCTGAAGAAAATATACATATTTTCATGTGTTTCATTCCCTCTTTCTTCCCCTTTTCCCCTTCCCCAGCTTTTAGATCCATAAATTAGCTTCCAATCAGATTTTGCGATAAATCCAGGACTAGTTCAAGCCGAATCATGGCAAGGGGAGGCATTAGGAGGTGGCAGCCAGATGTTTGTCCATGGTGTGCTGATGGCACATGGGCAAAGCCACCCCACCTACTCCAGTAGGGAGGAAACCTGGGAAGTACAGAGAGGTGCTAAGAGGCCACAGAACAAAACATATAACCTCCCCTCAAAGCTGGGTTTCAACTGAAAAGCAATTTTTTTATTTTTTTTTTTTTGCTGCCATTTCAAAATCCAGCTAAAAGGAGCATGAATGTGTGATTGAGGCATAAAGTCAACTTTGTAGATCAAATTTGCAGTAATATCAATGGAGGTTTTACTCTTAAAAAGCACGTGTTTGTCAGGATGTGTTACATGAGCAGGGTAAGAGAAAGACATTTGGCTTCTCATTCACATGCTTCTCATTTGTGTCCCTCCTCTGTTTCTGAAACTAACAAGTAATGGACACAGCCCAAAGCACAAACTATTCAGTGTCAGGTTAGCCTTAATAAATTAAGATTTAATCCTTTGCAGAGAAAGAAAATAGTCAAGTTTTCAAGCACAGATTAACAGGGAACTGACATAAAAATTGAATGATGACTGTTTCGCTGTGTCATGACTTACTCATAGTCAATAACAGAAAGATATCTTTCATGCCATATTTCATTCAACCAGAGAAAACTCTTTTCTACTGGTATTAAAAAGAAAAAAAAGATGGTGTCCAATTACAGTTTGGCTGACACTACAAGAGAGTTCCCCACACAAACATGGAAAAATTCCTCCTCCTCTAAGCCAGCTCAGGAAGGGAAGATCATTGAGTGGCTTGATCCCAAGTGAAGTTGGTCACCCAAAATGAGAACCACATGTTTTCAGTGTCCCTCAGGATTAAGTGTGGTTTGTGATTACACACCAGACTAAAATTCCAGGTGGTCATTTCCTGGTACAGAATTGGTCAGATTTAAACAGATGGAAATGATGGAACATGAACTAAAAGAAAGATTGCTTGGAGTTAAAAAACCCAAATTTTGTAAGAGCTTTTAAACATAAAATAAAACTGTAAATCAAGTATTAAAAATAAAGCACAAAAATTGTTACACATACTCTACATTTCTTTGCATCCACTTTTCCAACTGCTTCGTAATCCGCTGATGTTTCCATTCAGTCATGTTAGCAACAATTACTCCAGGATTAAAGGAGCAGGTGCTGGGGCTGATGCCAAGGTCTCTGATGGCTTGCTTTCTGTAGTCCAGGAATCCCATGTACGTGTTCTAAGAAATAGAAAAAGGATGTTTATCCCCTATGAATCCCCCTAAAGATATGTGTATGTGCATCTCTCTGTCACTGAGAGGGAGACTAAATATGTCCTCCCAAAGCTGAGTTTCTGGAGAGTACTTACCTGGGGTGATTTCCATATGACACAAAGCTGAAAGGCAGGATACTTCCAGATACTAAATTACTTTTCCCACAGTACTGTACAGTGGAAGTTTGATAAGGCTCTTCCCTCACCACTCATTTTCTTTTCAGAAGCTCACACTAAATGATGTATCATCACACTTGTACAGCTGTAATGCTGGAGGGACACATTGACAATTGTGGGGAACTCAGCACAGGAATTAGACTTTAAATTGTCTTCCTAGTTTTCATTCCCAGTGACATACAAATACCATACATTCTGCCTCCATTAGATGTTCTGTAAAAGTTCACGATTTACTGATAGCAAAATACCAAACATAGTTTATCAGAATCCAAAGAACAATAGAGATTGAAATTCTCACAGACTACAAATCTGCATAACATTACAGAGTTATTACAAAAAGTTCTTTGTTACCTGTAAAACTATTAGAAGACTATTATATGTATATATAAAACTTTCTCTTTGGGGAAAATAAAATCATGTTACACTTAAGGGTAAACGAATTCATTATTAGAATTCCAGAATGGCATCTTACCTGCATCCCTACGCTTCTAACCATTTCATGTGTAGAAGGCAGATCACAATCATCTGAAAAAGCTGCAGCATGGCCAGGAGCTAACTTAGTATTGTAGAGTTCCTGGATGTCACCTGATTACAGAAAGATCAAAAGCATGAGACAACACCTGCTGCACTGCTACAGAGTTGACAGGATAGTATCTGCTCTCATATATGGTACTTACAAACACACTGGTTTTCAGGGATAGCCCAGATGGCGATGAAGACTGAATTTTGTAATATGGGACAATTTTCAAATTTGAGCCCCGTACCTGGATGTCTAAGATCTATCATTAGATATTATTATCATTATTCAATACATTCATATTCTGGTCTGAATGTCCAAAATCAGCTACAGCAAAAGCCAATTACACTTTTAAGAAGCCTGGTTACAAACTTCTGCATTCATACAGCTTGCCTTTGGAGAGGGAAGGCATAGGCAGTTTTTCTGAGCCTCTTCAAGTCCCACAAAAGTGTCCCTTCAATCTCTTGCACAGACCAGGTTTTTCCTGAAGTTACTGCATCTATACCTCCTAGTAAGATACTTGTGGTTCCAGCCAGGGCTGCTAAAATTGTGCTTGTCACTCCTGACCATCTCTGCCGGCTTCACAGACCATCCAGCTCCTTCCTGGTGGAAGGAAATAACACAATACCTGGCACCTGGCTCATCTCCTGACTGGCAGGTCCCCATGATGTGCCAGAACAGTTCAAGGGCAGGTGAGAAGCACAGCATTGCTATAGCAATCAAGTGAGCCCGTGTCCAAACCCCCACAGCTGCTGGGCATGGGTTGGTCACAGCTAAGATGAATTACCTTGGAAGGCCACACATGTCCCAGTAGCCTGAGGTGTCCTTGTTAAAAGATGAGTACCCAAAAACATTCCCCATATACTGCAAACACTGGAACCAGTATTTACGAAATAAGCAGAGATTATTTATTTATCTGAACTCATCAGGAAAACTTGATTTAGGACTCATGTCCCACCAAAAAATAGAATCTGAATTAGTGGGACACTTAGTTGTTGAAGATCAACATGTCTTGCTAAGTACTTTTTAGTTATTCTACACAGCTCTGTCTTTTCTCTTGGGAAGTAAAAACAAGTAAAACAATCAAAGCAAAGAATTCTGGGCTGACACTCCAAGTTCAATGTGTTTGATTCTCACTGCTTTGTGGAAAGCAACAACCAGCAAATAAATGATCCCAAAGTTCAATCCTCTCCCTATTCTATGAGAAGTCTCATTCACTCCCACTGCAGAGACATCTGATAGAGAGCACTGTCTCAAATTACAGTTAAGACACAGGGAATAGCTGCCTGGACAGGCTTCCTTCCTCCACCTCGCTCCCACACATCCATCTTTATTCCCCTCCTCTGGGCCCTACACTGTGTGGCCAAAGGGTGAACAAGGCAGGCTGGCTGAAGCAAAGGGGGGGGAAAAACAGACCTTTTTTTTAAAAAAAAAAAAAAAAAGTTTAATTTCTACTTTTTTTGCTTTTTGTACTGCTAATCTTCTGCCAGATCAACCAGCTGAATCAGAGTCTTCCGCAGCTGCACAGCTGCAGATACAGCACAAGTAACACGAGCTGCCCGGGGACAGGAGAGGCCACTTGGTCAGCAGCAGCTTTACCATGAGCTGCAATGAGAAACTGCACCTTTATCCTGAGGCTCCACAAACACCATCAGCTGACACTTCTGTTGAAAGAGAAAGCGCTACCCTCCCCTCCTCCCCAAGCCTTCACTGCTACCAGGAGCAAATTCAGGCCTAAAGGAGTCACATTTCTGGTGAATGTCTGCACAGGTGCACGGGGAGTGGTGGGCTCAGCTTGAACTGCTCACGAAACCACAGTCCAAGAGATTTTCAGAAGCTTTCGAAGAGTTAAATATTGCTGTCACTCATTGATTACTGACAGAACAACAGAACCAAAAAGCAGAGATAGCTGCCAGAGATACCACTGGAAGCCTATTGCAAATTAAAATGAGAAAGGCAGAGCAGATTAGTCATCTTTTAAAAAGAAATAAACAGCCACTCCTTTAAGTGGAGACGTTCTGAAATCTGCCTTTAAAGAGATAAAGTTATAAAAAGGTGTAGATAAACAGTGGATAATTTTACTTTTGTCATGAGTAAATTCACTGGTCCTTATGTTCTCACCGCAAAGACTAACTTAGGCCAAGAAGTTTATTGTGGTTATACTCAGTCCTTCCTAAAGAAATTTGCATCACAACATCCCTTTAATGTTTAACAAGAATAGGTTAAATGGTGTTGTTGCCCCTGTGGCCTGGCTAGGATAGAGTTCATTTTCTTCATAGCAGCTCATATGGTGCTGGGGTGTAGATTTTTAGCACACTCATGTTCTGGCTTTTGCAGAGCAGGGGTTGCACAGCACCAGGGCCTTGCCTGTTCCTCACTCTGCCCGCAGTGAGCAGACTGGTGGGTGCACATAGGCCAGGAGGGGGCAACTGGCCAGGTGATCCCAACGGGGACCAAAGAGCTTTTCCATGCCACAATGTCATGTTCAGCAAGAAAAACGGAAAGAGGGGCTCTGAGGTGGGCACAGAGAGGTGAGGTGTAGGTACCTAACTTGTGTCGGGGAAGTGGCTGGGTATGGGTCTTCCCGACTAAGGGAGTTTGTTTTCTTTTCTTCTCTTTTCTCTTATTCCACTTGCCCTTCACTTATTAAACAATTATGTATTTGACTGCTTTATCTTGACCCTCAAATTTTCTTATATTTTTCCTTTTCCTCCATCGCACTGGCGGTGGAGGGAAAGTGTGAGAGCAGCTGTGTGGTGCTTAGCTATCCACCAAGGTTAAAGTACAACATTGATTAAAAAGTGCTATGAAATAACAAGAAAATATGATGAAACAAGAGAGAACAAAAACTGAAAGTCTTAGTGGGAAACAGAACAGAAAAAAATCAACATAAATTAAATATTTAAGAAAATAATTGTTCCTCTAATTAGATTACTTAGTATGATAAGGAAACTTTTTTGTGTGTGTCAGGATTGGAAGGTCCTCTAACTGCTCCCATTTGTCTAGGGATGCAGAAATCTTTGCTCATGGTTCTGAAAATTGCTTTGTATTCTGAGCTTAAGATGCTCAAATTATCATTTGAGTGTTTCAAATTTTAATCTTCTTATTTGAGTAAATTCCTTTTGCTCTTGAGAACAGCAATTCTAGATAAGGAAATGGGAGCATTTGTGGGAATCCAAATACTAGCAGAAATTGCGTGTCACATAATAAATATTGCAGCATGTAAGTCAAATCCATAGTATCTTTCAGCAATTGACCTGAATCAGCTACAATGAAACAATTCTGGCCACAATTATTGAAAATATACACAGGTAAGTTCTTCCTCAGACTTTCACTTAGATACACAAACAGATTATTTGTAGTTCCATGAAGTTCAAGACTCCCAACAGCTGCCTTAGTTAGGCAGCTAACTTCCCAATGACTGCAAAAGACACAACAACTATGTTTTTAATTCTGCTAGAAATTGCTTTTTAGATGGCAGCTTACCTTGAACAATAACATCATCATCCAAATATATTACTTTCTCATGTTTCTGGATCAGCAAAGGAAGATAAAATCGAACGAAGTTCAACTATTAAAGAGGGGAAAACAAAGGTAAAGGCTAAATGGTAAAGCTGTTTAATGTAGGAGTCTCATGCTTCTGTCTCTATTAACAATCAGTTTTAACATCCCTTAACTGAGCAAGAGTTTTTGCTTCTCCCCCCACCCAGCTTTACTAGTATCCTGAATACATTATTATCATCATTGTTATTATCATTATTAATTCCTACTGATTTACTGGCCCAAACCAATTCCTTCTCCACAGAATCCTTTACCTTTCAGCTGTTTTCAGCTCAAGTGATTTTCTAGTCTAGATTTGACATCCTGCCCTTCACACTGCTCCGTTCTGTAGATCACCACTACTTAATCTCTAAAAGTCATATTTCCAGGCTGAAGAGTTTTAACTCACTGATTCCTTGCATGAAATCTTTTCCCTGTATTAGAAATGTCCAAGGCTCAGAGGGCAGCAGGAATAAACATTTTGAACAGACCTGAACATTTTCTGATAGTGCTACATCTTTTTAAGTTAAGGGGATGAAGGCTGCACATAGTATTTAGGAAGAGAGAAAACTACGGGTTTGTAGATACAACACATTCAATTTACCAAGTTTATGACACCAAAAAATAAGGTCCCAGCAAGACAGACAAGTTGCAAGGAGCTTGTTATAGTGCATTTTAACTTCTTGAGTCAGGCTGTAGCGTTTGGACCTGATGTGACTTCTCTGCCTTACACCCCCATGTAATAGAACAGGCCCAGGATATTTTAAAGCCTGTAATAAACAATAAACTCCCCTCTAAATTTGTTTTGTGGTGTTCATTTACTCACAGGCTGTAGTAGCTCAGGACGTGATGCATCTTGCCTGATTTTTCCTTTCAGTACCATGGGGTTGAATTCCACAACCTTAAATTTTATTTCTTTCAGTTTGGAATTTTCAATCCATTTTCTGTGATTAAAAAAGAATTGACAAAACAAATATCAAGTGCATGGAAAGTACTTCCAGTATGAAATTCACAGACTGTAAGGAAAATAAGAGGCCTTGAAAGCTCACTCATGTATTCTATCCCAACACAGAATCACTCATGTCTACAGCTATGGGTATTTGTTTAACCTGTTCTTAAAACAAAACACAAAACCCCAGACATAAACCCCCAACAAACAGCCAACAAATCAAAATCAGACAGTCAATATGTTGCCCAAACAACCCATCTCTTACCATGGCTAGCAATAAATGTTACTTTTCTAGGTTTTCCTGTGATAGTTAAAGATCATTACCTCTTATCCTATCCACCATACTTTTAAAGTAGGTGTTAGTTTTCTCCCTTTTACATTTTATGTCCTTCCAAATGACTGCCACATCACCTCCAAATTATATTTTCTTTCGACTAAACTGAATTTTCATTATTTTGCCAGATTTCTTATCACCAATGCTTATCTTCTTCTCTGATCTCTCTTCTAAATCCTTCCTTAAGGCACCTAAAATTAACCACACTTTTTTGATGCCTTAATCAGGTCTGCAAGATTGGAAAAAGTTTCCTTACATCTCCTCTGGTTGTATATGTCAACATGTACATCCACTGATGTATGCTTTTTGTTTTTCAAATCAATGCAGTCAGTTATCAATCATAATTCCGTAGTTTTCCAAACGAGTGCCACTGAACCTGTGTTTCATTCTGAGCCAATACAAGTAGCTATTCCCATTAACATTACTTTGGCATTCCCTCTACTGAAGGTGATCATATTTCACAGTTAATTTTTCCAATTCCTCATGATTAATTTGTTTTCAGCTCTTGACCTCAATACCTTTGCTGTTACATGCCAACTGCAGATTCATGAAGAACATTCTCCACTCTATTATCTAGGTTGCTGATGAACTAGATACAAAAAACTCCCTGTGGGACCCCACTCATTACACTTTTTCAGTTTGACACAAATTGTGGGTGCACAGGCAGCAGCCAGAGGTGAGACCGACTAAGAAGTCTGCTTTAGATTTGATTCACACCTTCCTCCCCTTTAAAACAATGCTTGCAAATTTCAACACTGAAGTAGGCTCTCATTACAAAATTTCTGTGACTTTTTATAACCTTTAATTCATCTTCTTGGATGAAATTAAACAGCAAGATTTTCTAATCTGAAGATTAAGACAGACGAGACGTAAGTGCAGTGCCACAAAGTGAGATTGTGCTGAGTGGCAATGTCTATACTTATCTTACTTCTGCAGCCTGTCTACAGACAGCAGAGGAATGGGCATGGTCTGGCTGTTTCACACCATTTTACACCAGTCAGTGGCTTACAGAGGGCAAATGGTCCCTCTTCCTACACCTACAGGATGCAGGGGATTGCTACTCATACCACTACTTAAATAAAAGGCAGGAAATCTTTCCCTGAGAAGCCTTCCAAAGTCTATGCCTGTGCTAGGGAGAAGAACCACCTGGTTCTCAGCTCAGCATGAAACAACCAAAAGCTGGTACATGTATATACCGAATATGAGGGATGGTTGTCTTCAGTCCAACTATGTAGAACAAAACATTGGCCTCTGTGCTGCTGTAGATGCTATTGATTGCTGCCACAGCTGCTCCCATTCTGCCCGCAGCAGCGCAGAGTACGACTGGGATTTCTTCTTCCATTTCCTCAGGACTCTCCAAATCAACTGCAAGAAACAAACTCATTTCACATCAGATGTGGGTCACAGGAAAGAGCAAGTACTTCCATAAGCAGTGGAATAATTTCACCATCATCCCGTTTCCTTACCACATCCCATACAAATCCCCATAAGGCAGAGCACACAGCATGAGCTGTCACTGATCCAGAACTACACGCTGGTTGACTGGATTGTTGGATGCCTCCAAACAGAATGTATAAGAGTTCCCAGCATCTTCTACTCAGCAGGGGCACAATTCAGCCTGTCCTTCATGTACCTGCTTATTCATATGAAACCTGAAGAGGTTTGAATACCTTTGAGACTTCTCAGTTACAGCTGGTACAAATTGAACAATAGGTTGCAAAATTACCGAAGGAAGAAGTGAGTCAAAAAGACAGTGCAATTGCATGGCCTCTAGTTCTTTGGGAAGTTGGTTTGAAAGGAATAGTGCAAAATTCTGTACCACCAGGAGGTTGCTAATGATAAAAGGAAAAAAAATCTCTAAACCGTATGGAATCAGGTCACATTACTGATAAGGAAGAATTTTATCCCTAGCACTGATTAACTTACAGAGCTCAAATGGATGTATATATTTATGTTGCTTAAAACAACCATTACAGTAATAACAATCCCAACAAAAATATACTGAAAACACATTATTTGTATCCAGACAGAGTTTATTTACATTAGGAACAGTGAATAAGCTTTTGTGTTAACATTTAATGCTAGCCCAACCATGTCAATCCTAGCAGCTATCTGTTACTATAAATATTCCTGCAAAAACTTCTGCTGTAAATGTCAAGATTTGATGGTCTTTTTGAAATCAATAAGCAGGTTAATAACAGTCCCAAAGAGCTAAAGCATGATCAAAGTTTATTACCATCTTGACAACCCCAATCTGTTCAGAACAAATAAGAATATACTCCAGCTTCCATCTACATCAGTGACATCTGGATAAAAACTTGAATCAGAATGACAACTCTTGGTCATTACTATCAATCTCCTACTATTCTATTCTAGTCGTTCAGAAGCAAGAAATTTTGCACCCCAGACCATATGCAACAGTGTGAGTAGCTCAGGTGCTGAAGGATAAACAGGATTTAGTAAGATGAAAAGTGCTGTTGAAAGTAAGACATAAGGAACATGAAACAGGAACATAAAGCAAAGAGAAATGCAAGTCATTTACCTGTTTCATTTTTTAATGCTGATGGCACTTGGTGAACTTTGTTATACAGAATGGCACACACAGTTAAGATAAGAAGTAACAGTAAGATCTGGTTAACTGAAACAAAAGGGAAGATGTGTTAACAATCAGTGTAACTGTGTAACAGATAAGTCCTGCTCTTAAAAAAAAAATTAATTTGCAACCAGTACATATGATAACTTGAATCTGCTGTGTTTAGCAAATTCTTCTCTCTCACATTATTTCATCAAGGTAAAAATTTATGTTAAAAACACATCTCCTCTGTTACCATAATTTCCAACTGTCTGGTTTTCTTGGTTAATTTGCTCACTAAATCATAAGAGTCACAACATATATTGGTCATCCATACTAGAAAATTCACGTTTCTGAATTTTACCAGTAGGTTGGAACTTTTTTCCTCACTAGTTTGTTGTCTGTTTATCCCCACAGGATGTCAGAAGTTGACTGTTTTTACCCAGCCTTTTCTTTCTCTCATGCTTCCCTGATAAAACTTCATGAACAGGAGAATGTTTTTCTGTTTCAATGTTCAGATCTTCAAGGTGTATTTGAGTAAAGCTCTCACAATTCTAGGAAAACAAACCCAGCGTGCTCTTGAAACCAGGAATGTTTCAAACTCTTCGCAAATATTTATTTTGACAGGGTAATTTTAATTACTAAAATCAAAACAAGGCATGCAACAGCAAAGACCTGATTTGTGTATCCTGATTTACAGCTCCTAGGAGATCGTCTTGTACAAGTTGATCCTTCAACACAAACCAACCATACACAGGTACCAGGATAGTTCCCAGAGTGAAGGAATACACTGCCATCCTCTCATTGAGGATGGGAGTTCTTTGTTTCACGCTACTGGTACTTTTGCACCACCATAAATGGTATTTAAAAGCAAAAGGAGCAGAGTTTTGGACTATTTTAATCAAAAGGGCCAACTGGCCACAACGGGACATGAGAACAAATTGAAATTGGTAAATATATGTCACCAAATTTGCACTAATAAACTGTGACAACACTTGCATGAGAAATTGTATTTGACATTTCTGTCCTTTAAATATATATATATATGTATTTCAAACATCTCTCTTACTTTTCTTTAAAAGAGCCATGTGTCCTGTTGGAAGAGAACTGTGATCTGTGGTAAAATAAAAAAAAAATTAAAAGAGAAAAATTATGAATGCCAATTAATAGAGAATACTAGTTAGTTATTTCAGGGACAAGGTTTTGAATTAGTGCTGAACTGGTAAAAGTAAAACTGTACGTGATCTCTGTAAATACACTGGGGGGGAGTTGAGTAATTAATATTCTAGGCTAGAATATTTCATATTAAATATTTTAAGAACAAAACTACAGTTTACAGGAAAAAAACTCCCAAACGGCAAAAGATTACAACAAACAACCAACAGTAAAAAACGGCACCAGAAGTTGGGCCGGGGGGAAGAGGGAAAAATACAGTTATATGATCTAACCTTTACGCTATGTAGCTGGATACAGGAGAGAAAACAATTTTTCCAGTTTCCACATATGCAGATATGGACACATTACAGTGTAGATAAAGACATATGGTGGTTCCTATGCACGTGTAAAAATGAAGTTTATTACAGCTTCTAGAGAAGGCAGAACAGCAGGAATTCTTGAAGCCTGAGTCACAGATTTGACCACCTCTCATTGGTTAATGCTCAAGTTCAGGCAGCATCCTAAATTAGTCTCTACTTTGACCAACGAATTAAACGACAACAAAAATATACAAAATCTAAGATGTGGCTTTATTCACAAGCCACTTATATTCACATGTATTTAGGTCCCAACAAAAGTCTAATTTGTAGTGAGAAAGGAGCATTTCTGGAAGTTCTTTTGCATCTGCACTACTTATCTGCATTCCAGGAGACAACTCTGCTCATGTGGCATTAATTTACACAGAGGAAATCAAGCCTATCTGTCGGAAAAAAACCCCACAGCTGAGAACCCCTTCTCTCACGCATTACAAATGTCATCTTCTCATGCATTTAAAAACTTCACACAAGCAGAGAGACAACAGAACTTGCTACACTCTTTAGCTAATCACAATCTTCCACTGATTGCCACAGAGCTAATTACTGTCCTTGAATTAGCATTTGTAAGGACAATCTTTAACAATCCTGATGATCACTGCAAGATGAAAGTCGTATAGCCACAGCTTCATGGTATCCTCAGAAATTATTAAATCCACATAAACTGAACCATGTTTTCAATTTCAAAATCCAAACTCAGACACATTCTCACTCAAGTCTGAGTTCTAGGACTACAGCATTCTTATACCTCAGAAACACCAATCGATTACCTACAGAGTTTTAATGAAAGAGGAGTACGTATATTTGTTCCCCTACGAATATTTACTCATTTTCCTGCCTGTAGACATTATTTCCTGAAACCTGGCAGTCTCTTAACTCGGTTGCCAAATCCTGTAACAAAACGAGGGGCTGCAGAAGGGAAAGCTCAGAAACAGCGACATTACAGCCAGCTCTTTCCTGCTTCAATTAGTCTTTTTACCTCTTCAAAGCAGCAGTATTCGGGACTTCTCTCTCCTGAAGTGCTGCGGAGCAATTTACTTGGATCCTAGATAGCCCCCAGCTGTGAGCACTCTTGCCAAAGCTTCCTTGACCACCATCCTCCTTTGAAGTCACCCGCACAAGGGCCTTACAGGGCACAGTAACAGTTTTACGATTCAATTCCTTTTTCAGACTCTTCAAAGTTTACTTTGGAGTTGTGCTGGTTTTGTTTTCTTTCTCTGCTGCTGAGGAATAGCACAGAGTCCAGACGCCGCACTGGAGGAATGAGAGCCCATAAACCACTTCCAGATGTGCAGAATGATGATGCAGCCCCAGATCTGGCAAAGTTGCCTCGGAGCCTCAGCTAGCAGATTGCTAACAAATCCCATAAGACAAAAAGTCTTAAGGGGGTGGGGGAAAGAGAAGGAAGCAAACCCTTCCAGAAGTTACTTCAACAGCCTAGCTGCAAGTTAGGTTTCTAGTCATTATTTATAGTAAATGTGAACAGATAACTAGTGTGCAAGAGCCAAAATACAACATGCCAAAGTCAAACCGAAAGCCAAAGTTTTTCCAATGTCTGTTGGCAGGGTTCTTGCAAGTCAAAAGCTAAAGGAAACCTGCAAAAGTCAACTCTGAACATGCGTTTTGACTTGAATCATCTCACTTCCAAATCTCTGAGCATTTAATCCACGGTTTAGTTTCAATTCAAAAGGTTCTTAGCTCAAGGTCACCAACACACGTTGATACCCTGCCTCCAAAGCTCTCCTGGAACCCTTCTGCAGTTTTATTTCTACAGCACTTCTTTTATTCAAATTATTTCTCTCCCTTCTAGGAATGACCATTGTTTTGTCACAAGATTTTAATGATTACTGAAAGGAATAATACTTATCTTCAACGATAAACTATTTTTTAACACAAGGCAGGGTAAAAATTGTGAGGAGTACTCAGTTTTGGTTTTAAAAATCTTGAGTGTTCTAAATGAAGATTGCTGTTCCATTTTCAGGAGCTGAAAATATGGGTTTCCAATTGTACGTCTCAAACATGTCCAAACTGTATTATCTGTGTCTGATTTTGTACAGAAATCCATCTTTTGCAGAGCTGCTTGAAGGAAAAATAAGAGTTATACATACAGTTATGTGCTTTGTGCAGATGGCCCCAACTACGTATTAGCACGTTTTACATATTATGGTATTTAAGCTGTATTAAATTCATGTTCATCAAAATCCACCCGTGGTTTTCCCACCTCCCTTCCGTTTCTATGTGAATCTGAACAGACATAAGCAGGACGCAGCCATACGAGCCTCTGAAACTGGGACCAGCTCCTTCGTCTTGCAGCAACCCCTGGATTACTGGCAGTGCGGTAACACCTTCACAGAATCACAGCATCGGCTAGGTTGGAAAAAACCTCTGAGATCTTGGAGCATCTGCCCAAACCACCACCACATCAACTAGACCTTGGCACTGAGTGCCACGGCCGGGGACAGGCACTCCACCACCTCCCTGGGCAGTCCCTTCCAAAGTCACCCTTTCTGTGAAGAAATTCTTCCTAATGTCCAATCTAAACCTCTCCTGGCACAGTCTAAGACAACATGTGGTATTCTAGATAATACACTGACAGCCTTCAGTTATACATCTCAGCATAATAATTTGCTATGCAGAGCTTAACATGGAGAAGAGGCTTTTTGTACCAGATACATCTCCCTTGGATTTCCCTCAGCCTCACACGTTTGTACTCATCCAACACGCCCCTCAGACAGGAGGGAGAGCAGCCTCTCTCCTGCAGAATTCACTCGGATCACCCGCTGCTCACTGCAGAACCGAAACCTTGGTTTCTAATCCCAACCTCCAGCGTTTAAACAGCGACTCATCCCTTTCTCACATGCACACCTCGCAGGGAGCAGCACCACCTCTCCTGCCCACTAGCCAGTCAGAAAAAAGAAATAAATCTGCCACGCGTTCCCGAGGGCTCGGGGGCAGAGCTGTGTGAGGAGCACACGCCGTGCCCCCAGCACGGAGCCCCTCCGCAGGGCGCCCGCAGAGCACGGCCCGGACCGGCGGCTCCCCGGGGGCGGAGGGGCCGCGCCGAGACAGGGCTGTGGCGGAGGCGNCGGGCGGGCGGAGGAGCTGCCTGGAGGCGAAATGGCGGGGCGGGAAATACGGCCCGGGCGGGGGATAGCGCTGCGCCCGGGGTGATGCTGCGCCGTTAGTGCTCCTTCCTGGGGAAGAGCAGCCTGGAAAACCTCCCGGTGCGCCTGTTCCGCTGCCCCAGTCTCCCCGGCACGGCTGGGCTGAAGGGCGGCGGCGGCGGGACCAGTCCCCGCGGTCCCGGTGTCCCGGCCCCGCTCCGTCCCTCTGGCGGCGGCAGGCGGCGGGAGCTGAGCGCGCTGCAGTAGGGATCTGGGTTGGAAAAGTGAGCGTGTTGGCACTGGGAGCCTTTCCAAACAGGAAGCTGCCCGAGACCGATTTTCTATGAAAGATTAGATGCCTGAACAGTTGCTGTACGGGATCCTGAAATCTTGCGTGTAATCTCTGAGTCTGGGCCGAGCCGGGAGAGGTCAGTGGCTGTTCTGTGCTTCTCCATCAGCCAGTGTTGGCTGCTTGAGGTTTTCCAAGCAGATATTTGTCGGATAGATTAAATATCTACTCCTCTTAATCACGGGTTTGGGTGGTGAAGGAAAAAAATCTCTTAACCGTTCTGTTCTGACAAGTTATCCAAAGAAAACTCTCTGGACAGACTGGGCAATTACCCTGGTTCTGATGGATGCCTTTTGAGTGCATCTTAACATGACTTTCGGGGCATTTTTTTCTGCTCAGATTTTCTGCTAAAGGTGTTCCTCCTTTACAAAAGTGACAAAAAGGATCGTGACTCAGTTGTTCCGGTTCCCAGAGGAGTGTTTGGCCCAACTGACCTTTTTTAGTCCGGGGTTTAAGATGAGGTTGTGTCCTGATGCCATTCCATCAATCTTGCTACACCCACGATTACTTCGGAGAAGCTGGCGCACAGTGAGAGCATCTTAATCCTCTGCAGCAACCTGGAAGCTTCTAATTTCACCCCTTTCCTCTTTACACTCATGAAAAAAGCTTAGGAACAAGAAGACAATATCTCCTGTAATTCTTTAATTCCATAACAGCCGGTATGCTGCTGATGGATCCCAGTCTCTGTTGCTCTCTCTTGACTGTGTGCCTCTCCTCTCCCGTGTATGGGTGCAGCGCTCTGTGGATATTAACATGGGTCCCAGAACGGTGTAATTAGTTTTTGAATAGGGCTATGAAGTCCAGGCAAGCTGCCATGCTGCTGTAGCTCTAACACGTAATTCTATTTCCAGGCCTAACTCCTGAGTTAGCGTAGCTATCCGTCTCTTTTTTGTGGAACTACACTTGTGTTCCTCATTAGCCTCTATTCTCAGCAAGTCTATTAAATTGCTGGGTGACCCTTCGTAGCTCACTTGGTTACAGTGACCTCATGGGCTCATTCATATATTGGGTAACATTGGTTTGGTAGAGGTGTTTGCTTTTCTTTTTAGTATTAAGAAAAATAATAATCCAACTAAAACTTCGTGTTAAGCAAATAACCCATTCACAGGTATCTTGCAGCTTAACGGTGCTCTCTTCAGAGAGCAGAGGTGTTTAAAAATACACTTTTTTAGTGTATGAAATATTTTCCTTTTTTCCTTTCTACTATAGTTACAAATCAGTGGTTCCTTCCTGCTGTAAGAGGAGATATTCCTCCAGGCTGTGCAGCACATGGATTTGTTTGTGATGGTACCAGAATACTAGTTTTTGGAGGAATGGTTGAATATGGAAGATACAGTAATGATTTGTATGAATTGCAGGTAGGAAATATATTAAGTTTTTTCAGTTTTGAGACCTACTTTATTTATCTGTTTATGAACAAACACGTTTTATTTTACCAACTGCAGGAGAAAGTTAGATGAGCTTTACTCTGCTCCAGGAAGAATAAACTTCAAATAGAATCTGAAGATGCAGAAAATCTAAATACCTTTCTATCTAATCTAAATAAAGTATAAAATATTTAATATTTTATTAAGGTTAGCTCATACATGTTCTTTTTAACATACATCATAAGGAAAGCTCAGCATTCCCTTAAAAATAATTCAGAAAATGTAAGACTGTCAATATTATCTGAATTCTGTTTACTGTGAGTGACTATAAATGAAGATATTTCTGAATTTTCTTGTCTTCAAGGCAAGTCGATGGCTCTGGAAAAAAGTAAAACCTCAAGCTCCTTCCAATGGATCACCACCCTGTCCTCGACTTGGCCACAGCTTTTCTTTGTATGGTAACAAGTGCTATTTATTTGGTGGCTTGGCAAATGAAAGTGAAGATTCAAATAATAACGTTCCCAGGTATGCTGGTTTGCCTCGAATTTAATGACTTTAAAAACAAATGACCGGATCTGACAACTTTGAAGAGGAGCATTGTAGGCAGGGTGTCCTGGATACCAAGGACTCACAGAGGGGTTATTTGTGCAGGGGAGGGGTTACATGCAAAGAAGCTGAAGTATTTGTTCTGCTAATCCCACAATATGTAACACTGACTGACAGCTCTGGCACTTCTGTAGGGAAACCTGAGTAGAATTCCGTCTTTGTCCTGGTATTTTGGGTCATGGTTTTAAGAATCGCTTGTTTGTTAGAATTACATACTTGAATCAGCAAAGTCTCATGAGTTATCAGGGGATTCAGGATGGATGTTTCCTCTACATTGCTGCAGAAAACAGTTTTGAATTCATCTGGAAAATTTTTACAGTAACAGTTGAAGTTGCCTTTATTGTCAGTGAGCTGTGCCGTAATGCTGAAATTATATATCCACGCTCACCTGCAGTTCAGAGCACTTATATCCACTGAGCTATAAAATGGCAATTTTAAGCTCAGTAAACAAGGGGTATCTGGTGTGAATGCCAGGATTCAAAGACCATTATCTAACAATAACTTGCTGATAGATTCTGCAACAAATGACTAATTGTCTATTGGCCAGCCTGAAGACATGAGGAAAGAAACAGCTTCTTCTCACCTTTGCTGCCTTGGAGTTACAGCAGTTCATTTCTCTGGTCATCATGTATTTCTCACACCTTTGCAGTTTGTATTCCAAACGTGTCCATATGTAGTAATTTCTGCTAAGGCCATTTTTTACCCCAGTTGAATGTTTCTTTCATGTAATACAGCGTAACAAATACATGAGATCATGTTTCCTTAGAGGTAACAAATTACAATTGTTCAGTTGGTTGTTTTTTTTTTGTTTGTTTGTTTGTTTTTGCTTTAAATCTATTTTAAATCCAGTTTTGGTACTGCTCACAGTGGGTTGTTTTTTTTGAGAGTTTAAAACTACATTCTCCCAAGACAGAAGTTTGTATTACTTGGAAGGGGTTGGGGTTTAAAGTGCACCTGTAATCATGCCTATCAGTGAATTTTTCATACTTTGACGATAATGCCTTAGATATTTAAATGATTTCTATGAACTGGAGCTGCAACATGGTTCTGGCGTTGTTGGCTGGAGCATTCCTGTGACCAAAGGAATCTTGCCATCTCCCCGCGAATCTCACACAGCCATCATATACTGCAGAAAAGATGTGGGAAGTCCAAAGATGTATATTTTTGGAGGGATGTGTGGCTGTCGGCTTAACGATCTCTGGGAACTTGACATAGGTGAGTTGATTTGCCAGTAGAAGTCAGTGCTTGCTGGCTGAGAGTTATAATTAGTGTAGAATGGTTAATGGCATGATGTGGTGCTGATGTTACTGAGGCTCTAACACCACAGGGTTAACCTCTTGTAATTTTTGGAATTAAATAGGTACAGCATTGTTTGTGTGTATTATCCTCACTGATTATGGGTACACTGTGAGATGGTTATGATAGTGATAACTGCTCTAAAGCACTCTCTAACGAAACAAGGCTGAATAACTGTAGTGCAACCATAATGTATCTTTTTGATAAACAGTTAGTTTGTCAGCATTTCCTGTGGTTTTTAAAAGACACTCTTAAGTGCTTGTTATTGCACCTTCTTTCTTAAAATAGCCATCTTAAAAAGGTGAAATTTTGTTTTGCTGAATATTAGAGCTATGTTCCCTCCTAAAATTCAGGAAGTGAAATATGAAGTAACAAGGTTTCTTTGAGGATTTTTATTCTTTTTTTTTTTTAGAAACCATGACCTGGTCAAGACCAGAAACCAAAGGGACAGTACCCCTTCCTCGCAGTCTCCATACGGCCAATGTAATAGGAAACAAGTATGTCTGTTGTTAAAAGCTCAACTCTAGAAAGGTACACTTAGTAGGAGAATGATGATGCTTATCCACTACTGCTCAGTATAAACCATCAGCCCTGTACAGTACTTTGCTGCTGCTATTTTAAGTACCACTGTTAATTTCAGGGTATCAAACTGTCAGTATTTCCATCCAGCAGAACAATCTGCTCAACCTACAAGCAGCTTCCCAGGCTTCTTAAAGCACCTTTATATGTTCTGGGGCAGTCTGAGCTGGCTCTGTCAGGAGTGAGCTCGAGGGCCTCTGGGTGTGTGACACAAATGAACTAGCTGTACAAAGAAACTGTTCAAAGACTGGGCAAAGTTCTAGGCAAAAGGATCCCACACTTTTTCTGTAATCTGTTCTTCATTACTCTGCTTCTTACCAATATGGTTTGTTTTGGCAGATAGCATTGACAAAATGGATTTTTAAATGTGGGTTTCAGTCCATTTTGTATCAATTTACAAGTTGGCTTGAGGAGAGAGAGGCAAGGAGGGAAAAAATGTGAAAGCCTTATATCTTATGATGCAATAGCTTAGCTTTTTATTGCTTACTTAAAATGTTAGTAGTTTGTAGCCTGCATTATATTTTAAAATTTTGATATCTGACTTAGATACCAGTCTTCTTATTTTAGCATGGTTTATTGAGAGGTCTGCAGTAAAGGATTGTAGAAATTCTGTGTAAATGTGTGATTTTTGGAGAGCATTAGCAGTTTGGTGGTGTGGAAAAAGTTACAGTATGAACTTCTGTTTCTGGGAAGTTGTTTGAGGAGTTTGTGGGATTTTTTGTTTGCTTGAGTTTTTTAACCAGTTAACTTGCTCAATAATCTCAGAAGGTAGGTGTCTGTAAGAGTACGTTATAAAGAGTAGATACAAATAAAACTTGCTGTAAACTGGAACTGTAAAGCACTGGAAATTTTCTGTTGTGTCCTAGTCTGAGAGAGCATGTGCAGCAGAACTGGATGTTAACTGGCTTTTCTTTTCTTTTTCCCTCTTCCCTCTTTTCCTGTATTTCAGAATGTATATTTTTGGTGGATGGGTCCCACAGTCAGCAGGAGGTGAAATTTCTGCTCACGATGTTGAATGGAAATGTACCGGTTCATTTGCATACCTTAATTTGGGTTAGTGTTCCCGCCTTTCTGGGAGTGGGAATTTTGAATTAATATTTTCTTAACAGAGTACAGTCATTATTTTGAAGACCCTGAGAAAAGTCTAGGATATGTAGTTGTAATCCTGGCTGACTAAAAATATTGCCATTTTTTACGTCTTTTTTGAGAACTAATATTTTAATTATTATTTTTGTTTGAAGATTCAGCAGGTTTGCTTCTGCTAATTCTGTTAATACAACTTTAATATTAACTAATATAAAAATACTTCTTTGTTTATAGAAGAACAAAAGAGACAAATCCTGAAATGAGGGTTTTCTAAACATGGTAGTACTACTACCTCTGAATCCTCAACTTCTGATCTTGTATTTTCTTTAGAGAGATAACCAGAGGTCAGAACATACATTCTGTATTAATTGATTGTAACTTGTACACTAACTGGAGAGTGACCTTCTCTTTGCAATGCTTCCAATTTTAAATGCAGTTGTCGATATAAACAGAAATGATTTATTTTCCTTTTTTCTGAGCAGTTACATATACTAACATATTTATTTCTTGTTTTGGAAAACACCCAGAGACTAAATTTTTTGAGTTTCATTTACTAGATACCACAGAGTGGATAGGTCTGATCTCAGATTGCCAGGAGGACAAAAGTAACTTGTTCCCAGGGCCGCGAGCAGGACACTGTGCTGTGGCAGTGGGCACTCGTCTGTATATCTGGAGTGGTAGAGATGGTTACAGGAAAGCTTGGAACAATCAAGTCTGCTGCAAAGACCTTTGGTACCTTGATACTGGTGAGTCACAACTGAATGAGAGACTTGTACTATGTTTTGTATTTTAGTAGCATATGGGAAGCTTTCATCATTGATCATCAGAACATCCAGAGCTGTAGCAAACTCAGAGGTTATTTAAATATTAAAGATTATTTTAAAAACCTGCTTCACAATTGATTGTTCAATGGCTACAGCTGTAACTTAAACTGAAAATTTAGGAAGGCTTACTTGGAGCCTCTGAAAGAGCTTTGTGACTAGATTCTGCATTGCAGTTGAGACAAGGTGCTAAAGGGTGTTTTGCCTAAACTCAGGGCTCCTAGTCTCTCTTTTTAGTGATCCTTTCTGCTTCTATTTGCTCTTTTTTACCAAACCCTTGCTTCTTTTGGGATCGTTGCTGCTGCTGCTTCCTCATCTCTTGGACTGCAAAAAGATACTATAGAATCTCGGAAAACACTGAATTGTTCCTGGGGATGAAGGAAATTCTGGAGCATTAATCACACATTAGTAGCTGGATTGGTGACAGGACACGGAGATGGTATTGGGGAGAGGGGTCTAGAGTGGAACTTTTGGGAGCAAGTTGTTACAGTTGAAGCAAAAGTATTAAAATTGTTACTGGAGATAGTGAAACATTTAGATCATGAGTTATTTTGGTTGGTTTTTTTCCCTTTTTCATTTTTCCTTCAGAAGATAACAACATGAAAAAAAACAGTAGGGGAGGGATGTGCCTGAGAGTGCAGCCTAGTCAGGCATCAAGGCAAGTGAGAGGGAGCAGGCCATTGGCATCTGTTCTGCCTCCACAGAAGAAGTTTGAGGGGAAGCTCCCTCTCCACAGAGAGCGAGCAGAAAGGAAGAGGAATCTTCTGTGGATTGTTTTCGGGAGCCAAGTGCTATGTGCAGCCTTTTAGGAAAACAATGATCTCTTATCTCTGTCATCCCTACAATGATCCATTAAAAGCAAAGCAGAGCATTTTTGAACACACCAACATGACACTGTAATTCTCTGACTTGTCTTGCCACCTTTGAACAAGGGCTTCTTGTTGAATTTGGTACTTGCACGTCAGTGAAAAAGGAGTTACTGACTTTACTCACAGTATATAGATATTTAATCAACTGATAAGGAAGGACAATTTCTAACATGCCATCTGTGTTTTGTTGCTTTCTTGTAGAGAAACCTCTGGCACCATCGCAGGTACAGCTGATCAGAGCTACAACCAACTCTTTTCAGTTGAAATGGGATGAAGTACCTACAGTTGAAGGATATCTTCTTCAATTACATGCTGACTCACCAGTGCCACCGGCGGCTGGAATTCCTGTTACTGGCATTCCTGAGACATCAGTGCTGAGTTCACAAGGTACTAGTCAGATCACATTACCCTAATGTTTGTGCACAGAGTAAAGGATTGCGTAAGTATTTAACATGAGTTTGGTTTTGAAGAACCATTTTCTGAAAGAGAGACCCCATTTCTTTCATTTTTCCCAAATTGGTTTCTTTGGTCATTCCCAAAATTCCATCACAAGTATGGAAAACTTCCCTTTAAGTAGTTTCTGTCAGTTTTCGCTGGCTATCTGAATTATGAAGATGTTTATGCTGGGCGCTATTTGAGAAGGGAAACAGTGAGGAAGGGATTTTCCCTGGCTGTTGGTACCATGCAGTTTTATTTCAGACTTACAAGAAGGTTTTCCTTCAGGCAGTTTTGGGTCCCCATCTGCCTTACTGAGATAGGTTCCAACGACCATAATGTTAAATTTTACATAACTGATGGGAATTTGTTTTTGTTTCCCTGCAAGGTGGCTGTTCTCTACATCAAAGTCCACAATTATTGCCTGGCATCCCTTATCCAGAAATGAAGGTGGATCATCCCAGCCAAACAAATAATCTCATTCCTAATAATGTAAGTGTTAACTGAAAAAACGCATGAGTGGCAAAGTAGTGTGGCAAGCAAAAGAACTGCCAGAACACCTTCTCTGTTTTAAAAATCCCTACATACTTTCTAGGCCTTGGAAAAAACCCAAAACAATCTAAATCAAACAAAAAGACAGACACCTGCTGAAGTAATTGTGCCTGTTTTCTTAAATGCTTTTTACTTTTATGATTGCCAGACAGTCTTTCAAGTCCTATTTCTGGCAGTGCAGAAAGGAATTTGCAGCTGTATTGACTTCCAGAATGCTAAGTGGGAGCCTGATATCAGTAGAAATACTATTCATGCTTAAAATGTTGGTGAAATTAATATGGGAAGCAGAAATAATAAGGCATATCCTTCTTTGTTAGTGCTAACGGCCAGTCTGATTAGTTGTAGGTTCTTACTACAGGTTAAACCCAATTATTATCTGCTCTGGTTGTGCAGTTCTACATGTTCCACTGTTTCACCAATTTAACAGAAAGAGTGAGGGCAAACTCTGGCTAAAGGATCACATTTTTAGGACTTTGCACCTTTTCTTAATTGAGAAAAGTCACAGATCTGTATGGACCCATAACGTACTCCAGAGGAAAACACATATAGAAATAGTATAAACTCTACCAACAGTAGAAACATCTAAAGTACGTGCCAGGAAAGCAAAGGTTGGAGACATCAGGAATTGTGATTTTCCCCATCCCCTCAAGTCCCCCCAGCAGACTAAGTGTGTGCATCTGTGAACTTCCATGGAATGACGAAAGAACATGAGCTCACTCTGAGATGAAATTTCGTATCTGTCAGGGACACTTCCAAGTCAACTCAGAGTTTGAGTCTTTGTTTTATGATGGCTAAAATAAAGTGGATTGAGAGGTTGGTTCCTTGGTTTAATTTGAAGTTCTAGAGGAAATTGGTGGAGGAGTTTAGCTTATTGCTTATGAGCCATGTTTGCAACTGAAATTTCTGAACTTTGCAGTTAAACATTAACAATTGTTTTGTTTTGGTCAGGTTCAAGTTTCCCTTTCATCCAACTCCTTATTGAAAGTAGAAGGAAAAGAAAAGGTTGCAGCAGCTGAAAATAAGGTTACACAGGACATTATGAAAAACCATGCAGAGGCTACAGGATTCAAAGAATCAAATGCCCCTTCTCTTTTGCCTGTTTGTATTTCAAGTAAGATGATTACTAAATAAAAATTAATTTAAAAATGAGAGTTAAAGTTCATCTTATGAACATAAAATAAGATGATTTCTGTCTTGTAATTTAAAATTATTTTAAAGTCCTTTGTAGTTTAAAGAAACCAACTTGGGTTAGTTATTGCTGAATATATTTTTTGAAGATGCAAGGGAAATCTTAATTTGTTTGAAGTGTTGCAAGGGACATGAAAATATCAATATGTTTCTTACCATGATGGCAAATGTGTCTAAACATAAATAGCCATTTTTAACATCAAAGAAACAGGGACAGTTACATTTTATGACATTTTTGGTGATGGTAGCTGCAAACTCTTTGACACCGTGTCCGTTAACAGTGGAAAGCTATTGGCTGAAGTAAAATTTCAGGAATGTAGAGACAAGGATGTTTCTCTCTAACTGTAGAAGAAATAGAAGATGACAAGGCACTGATTTGGGCAATTCACTGAAGTACCTTAAGTTCAATGTGGTGAATCCAGACTCAATCACTTGATCTGTTTATATTTGACTTTTCTGTACTGTACAGGTGTAATTTAAGTATAGTGGAAATTTTAGTTCTGAATGCCAAGTGAGAAATAATCTTCCACGGGGGTTAACTTTAAATTAATTGTTACAATTCTGTGATACTGATTTATGTGGAAGCTTTATTTTAGTGCTTTTTTCCCCCAATTAATCCTTTTGTAACCAGATAAGTATAAAATACAAGCTTAAAGTAACTCTTTACATTTATCTGTTTATGGCTGTTCAGACAGACTTTAATTCAGTTACACGTGTACCTAAAGAAAGCCTTTGTAATCAATATGATCAGATCTGTTCCAACATAATTAGGAGTTAAACTCAGGCTTTAGGAGAAACTAAAGCCATTAGATCAAGTTGAGACGTGTTATGTGTTATCAATATTGATTTCTGGTTCATGTTTTCATTTTTTAAGGTGCTCAGACATCAGCAAATGTAGGTGAATTACATGACTTGGACAAACAAACTGTAAATCCTGATGCTTCTGTATCCAGTACTGTCTCCAGCACACAAACTATGGTAACCCAGCAGGCTGTTAAAACTGAATCATCAAGTACAAATGGGGCAGTTGTTAAAGATGAAACTTCACTAACAACATTCAATTCAAAATCTGAAGGTTTGAAATGTGTTTCACATACTGTATTTTGAGCCATGTATATCTTAAGGCCATCAGAGTTTCTCTAGTGTGGTGGGATTCCCATCTTGACTAGTACCTGGGATGTAGACAGGGCTTTGTGTAGCCTGGATGATCTCTGCTGTGATTTAAACATCCCTTAAAATCAGGATGTGCCCTTTATACAATTGTAAATCACTGTGTTTCCTGTAAGTGAAAAGTCCTTTAAAATCTTCATTTAAGGTCCATTTTCTAAATACAGTGGTGGCCACTTTTGGTGCCCATTGCACATTTGCTTTCATTCAGTGCTTGTCTGTTTATTTAGTGAGCAAAAGACCGAAATAGTAACCTTAAATGATTTTAATTTTAAGCAATTGACCTCTCTAACAAATCTGGCTGGTGACCATGGCTAGCTCACTGCTAGTCAGACGTGCTGCCTTCATTGTAGTCTGCTTGAAACACCTAAAATAAGCAGCAAAGCAGAAAATAAACATACGGGTAGTTTTTCAAGTTTTGGTTTTCACAAATATCATCAGGCTGTGATTGTTATTGTTTTGAGTGACTGTAATCTCATATTGATGTTGTGTCTGTAGTCTAACATTTACCAAACAGTATTGTGTTTTACAAACAACACCCAGAAGCATGAGTGTGGAATACTGCTATTCCCTTCTGTTGCTCATGTGCTTTATCTTTTTTTTTGTTTTATAATACTCATTTTAAATGTTACGAATGCTGTGTTCCCATTTGTTAGGATTGTTTACAGATTAACTGTTCGTGTTTGGATTCAGATTGTATTGATGTCAGAAACAATGCAATCAAATTAACATTTCACACTTAGACTATTCATACATTGTCATCAGTTGGTGCTTCAATCTGGTATTTAGATTATTTGTTTGCAAATATTTTATATTGATATCATAGTTCTGTCACTTTTTAGGATTTTCTGAGTCCTGCCTTCTGTTTGTATTATCTGTAGCAATCTCCAATGCCAGACTCTCAGAATGGTTTTGTGAATATGACAGAAGCCAAAATTAGTTGTTTGTGTTATAAATAGAACTGCATGCAAAAGAAGTCTGAGATGGACTTGTGCAACAAATACTTGTAAATGGCTGTCGAGGTCAACTTTCATAATCTGTGGGCTTTGTGTGAATTTTTTTGTGTCGCTGAAGCTTTTTAAATTTAACTGTTTGTTTTTAGCTGCTGAAACTGGTTATATCACGCCTTCAACAAGGGCCAATACTGGACAGACAAATGATTCACACTCCTCTGTAAGTCTGAAAAAGCATAATCAAACTGCTGCATATATTGTTCTGTTGATTAGTTGTAAGGGCTCTTCTGTTTTCCTTTAATTATATTTCTGAAAGAAAAGCAATGTTTACTTAGGGCTTGAAGAGAATAATACAGGGGTAAACGTTTCTGTTGTAAAACTAATTACATTGTGTGTGTTTGATGTGAGTCTAAGTAGCAGTTGTGTAGCTGGGAGGAGATCCAAGTACATGTTTCAGCTGTTGAGTCGTTTTTATCGACTGGCACAGTGGAATGGTCTCTCTGCTGCATGATGTGCAAATGTAAAATGTTTTTCTGTGTGCACAACTGAATTTAAAATGAAGTGTTAGTATGTGTTAGATCGGACTAGTGTTAGCTGCTGATCTATAGATTTGAAACGTTACTTAACTGACATGTTGATGTTTTTCCCTAGAGGAGATGGGGACTGGCTATGCAAGCTGTAAATACTGCCTGAAAAAGTAAATGCTTCCTATTTCACCTGCTTACAACTTAATACACAAAACCAAGGTGCCACTGTTGCCACCAAAAGCGAGGAACTAAGGATGGGGAGAAGCAGCTACTACCTAAAGGGTTGGGGTGCTTTTGCCAGGAGCAGCTGCAGTTCCTACCCCGTTTCCATGCCAGCAGGATCGGGGCCTGTCTGTGCTGGGCACACTGGCTGTGCAAGTGCTCTCCCTGGTGCCTGGAGACAAGCAAGAAAGACAGTTTGTCCTTCTGGGTCAGTCAGGAGCAGTTCACATGCCCTTCACCGCCACAGCAGAGGTCTGTTCTCAGCTGCAGGCTGAGAGGGAGCATGTTTGGGGCTGAGGTGTAGCTGAATCCCAGGGAGAGCTGCTCATGTTGGAACTTCTTGACCTCTGAGTGAAATTAGCTCACAACTACATGCTGCTACAGACACCTAGTTCTACAGCTTTAAACTTCCCTCCCCTGTTTAGAACATCAGATGTGACATCCCAGCTAATGACAGACTGAGTCAATGTGTAAGAACCAGTTAGTTTTGAACAGCATTTCAATAATGTATGCAGATCCATCTGAATGATAAGAAAGTAACACTGTTATAAAAGGGGATTGTTTCTCACATATACTAGAGCCATCACATTTTTGACATTATGTTGAATATGGGGGATCCACACATGGTGTTCTTCTAATACACTAGAAAACTCCACAAAGACCGACAGCCCCGGTGAAAGCGCGAGACCGGCGGTGGTATGATGTTGGAATTTTTAAGAACAACAGTGCTGTGGTGAGCCAGTTCTACCTGCTGCCAGAGGAAACACTGAACATCTCTAACAAGGTAGCTGCTGATTCTTTCATTCTTCTCTGGCATAACGTGCACATGTGTGTTTCAGGATCTGTAGAGTTGGATAGTTGACAACAGAATGTGGGATTTTCTGATACTGCTGCAGAATCTGGTGCTTCCAGGAGTTTTGTGTTTTGTGACCACTAGTTCCTCACTGGATTTTTCTCACCTCTTTTTACTATTTCCTAAACTAGATGAATTTTCTTTTGTTGTTTATGTAGGTAATACAGAATATCTGATTTTGCTATTGCTAATTCTTTTCTTAGTTCTGACCTTAGGAAAGAATTTTAAACTTAATAAACTTTTAAATCAGTAGAAAGTCTTAAAAATGAAAAAATCCACAACTTTTCAAATATGTTACTTCAATGCTGTAGCACTGAAATGTTTTGAAGTTTCTTCTCTGTTCCCAGAATTGTTGCTTAAAAGTTGTTAAAGATAAGTTGTTAATAAGGCATAGGCCAGGCTGTTTAAAGAAGACTAGATCCGGAACTGTAGTGAGTTTTGTATTAGATCTTTCTATTTTAATGTTTTTGTGCATGTAATATGATATATGCAAATACATGTGAAATTTGCAAGTGTTGCAGTTTTGATGGCAAAAGTAAAAATTAATAATGTCCTAGTGAACTTGAAACAAAAATCATGATTTGTTTTCTTGAGGCAGAAGCAAAGTAACAGAACCCTTTCACTGAAGGCACTGCATTATAAATACTGTGTATCTTAGTTTTAAAGAACATAGTACATTTTACAATGTTTACATGGACTGTGTTTCTTGTACCTTATTCAGAAGGAAAATAATTCCATGGTAAGTTTCAGTGATGCATCAATGTGTCTTTTAATCATGGAAATACAGTAACACATAATGTTTTGGAAACCTATTTGTTATTATCTTTCAGATTTTTTCTTTCAAAACATTTTGATTATGTGCACATCAAATTGCAGCTCCTAACTATAGGAGTAGCTGCTTTCGAAATGCAAATAATTTTTAGGAAAGAAGATTATGCTAACTGAACCATAAATTATGTTGTGAATGCTACTTTGCTTTTCCTTTCCCGAGTAAAAGTAACCACAAGGCACAGTTTAATTTAAATGAATGAAAATAAGGGATATTTTTTTTCATTTAGAGATATAGTCCCTCTGATTTAAGTACAAAAGTACTAGGAAGATTTCTAGTTTGAATTAAATTTACTCTCGGTTTATCACTACCAACCTTATTTTCTTTTAGGCTAATTGTGTGTAGAATATTATAAAATTTTAACACAAATGTTGCTGTATTTTCAGACGGAAGCTGCAGATGTACCAGACTACAGATTACTTAAGAAACAGGATCTTTTTCCAGGCACAGTGTACAGGTTCAGAGTTGCTGCAATTAATGGCTGTGGTGTTGGGCCTTTCAGTAAAATCAGTGAATTCAAGACTTGCATTCCAGGTTTTCCTGGAGCTCCTTCAACAGTCAAAATCACCAAGGTGAGAAATATACCTAATTCTAGTTCTGATGCATGAAATTCTGGTCACCAGCTTAATCTCAGAACTCTTGTTTTTAGTTGGTTTGTTTGCTTCATTTTTAAGTTAAAATTGTCCTATAAAATAGTGTCAAATAATATAATATTCTTTAAGAAATTTGCTAAAAAGAATTATTTTAAGACTTAATGATCATGTTACCAGATACACGTCTTATTCAGTCATTTGATAGCTTCCCCATGACTTTCTGTTCTTGCATCCTTAAATCTATAGGGGTATACCATGCTTTAAAAAAGAATTAATCAAAAGAAACATCCTTATCTCCAGAGTGATGACGTTTATGTTCCAGTTTTCAGATAATCTTTAGAATTTGGTTTTTTTTAAACTTCGATATTGTTTCTGTATTTATGATTAGCTACATACCATCCCACTTTTCTTTCTTCTCCTTCAGAGTGTAGACTGTATTCATCTTTCTTGGGAGCCTCCTGCTTCACCCTCTGGAAATATTTTAGAGTATTCTGCCTATTTAGCGATCCGTTCCACACAGTTACAGGAAAATCCAAGCCAACTTGTTTTCATGAGAATATACTGTGGTCTTAAAACATCCTGTATAGTGACTGCTGCCCAGCTTTCCAATGCCCACGTTGATTACACTTCCCGACCTGCCATAGTGTTCAGGATTTCTGCAAAGAACGAGAGAGGCTACGGACCGGCCACGCAAGTTCGGTGGCTCCAAGGTAAAGTCAGAGTCAGACCCAGCATTTAAGGGGCTGGAGCTGTGGAGGAGGAAACGGTGCCTTGTGACCCCAGAACCAACACAGCAGTGCATGTGAAGTTCTTGAAATGTTGTTTTGTACCTTATAGGAGTTTTATGCAAATTTAGTTGTTGGAATTGGCATAACATTTAAAAAAAGAATTGTATTTGTTCACAAGCAAAGACAAGCGAGTTCTGAAGTGTCGGTCGTTGAGTCTTAGCCACTCCTTCAAAATCACAGCAGCCCAATGAGCTTCTGACTTCCCTCAGCTTCACTTCAGCTCAGAAGTTTTTCCGTCTTAAAAGTAGTGCAGTTACATGCATGAGTATGATCAGGGTTTTTTCAGTCTTTTCACCCTCCTTAATGGAAAAAAAAATCTTTAGGTGTTGTAAGAATGTTTGTGATGCATATACACTTTAACATCTGTATTACAACCAGAAGAGGTTTTGTCATCTTGTCCCTGTGTTTGAGTTTGTACAGGATCTTGATGACTTGGGGGTGGGAGTGGATCCACTAAAAATAAAGATTAGTTTTAGCCTGATCAGTTCTGGCTCATTTTACAAGCCAATCCAGGGGCTCTAAACAAGGAGTTTTGCCGGCTTCTCCTCTCATCCCAGAACTTCCCCTTTCTGCCTTATCTTTGCTGGAGTTGGCTTTGCTCAGCAAGAGGTCCTGTGAGCACAGAGCAAGGTTAGGGAGGGCAGAGTGCCCATGCTCTCAGGGAGCAGTGATCTGTGGTGTGGGTCTGCTGAGCTCACTCTGAGCTGGGATCCACAGGGGGTGGCTGAAAGCCACCTCTGGAATTCACCACTGCTTGGTCTTGAACGTGTGTTTTTCTAAGATGGGGAGTGAAGAAGTTTTCCATATTTTTTAGTATTCCAATGCTGTTTTAACCTTTTAATAGGCAAGGGTTTTTACCCTGATCTGTATCCCAGAACTGTGAAACAGTAGCTGTTTGCAAGTCTGCCCGTGTACACCATGTGGAATTATGAAGCATTTAACTACATCTCCTTCTTTTCACAGATATGAAAACATCAGGCTCAAAGTAGAAACAACGTAATAAATCTCAAGTTTCGAATGTAGTGTTTAATGTAACTCTTGTACTATTTGTAAATGCTACAAATACTTTATTTTTGCATTGTTTTTATCTTAAGAATATATAACCTTTTTTACGTTTGACACATCAGCGTTACACAGCCTTGCTCAGGTATGAGTACCATAGAGAAACTATATTGAAGATGGTGGGGTGAAGGATCCAGTAGCTCTTTTTGGTAGTGATAGTTAAAATATAAAGAAATACATAGTCTCAAATAAAAAAATAAATTAAAAAATTGGCACAAGCAGAGGTAGAATTCCCATGATTGCAGATCTTGTAAAAATAATTTTAAAAATTTGGTATATGAGCAAATTCTATTTGGTTTCTGTTCCTTATACCACATTCCTCATTGTGGTGCCTGAGTACAAGGCAGAAATTTCCAGTTATTATATAGTAACTTAAAATGTAAAAATATTTTAATATATACTTTTTTTGTAAAGAAATGATTTTTTCTACTATTTGTAACAAATATCTTAATCTTGAAAAATATCCCCTGAAAATTTAAAAGGAAAAAGATAAACTTATCCATTGCTCTTATTACAAAAAACATAAATTCGTTGTAAATGCACTACTAATATTTAGAATTATCCTTTTGTAGTTGTACAAATCTTAAACTTGTAAATACCAATGTTTACAAGAGACCTTTCTGGTCTTGTATTAAAACTTCCATGAGATTCATTCTCTCTCTTTTTTTTTTTTTTATTTGTAATAAATCCATATGCTTTGCTTTTAGCATATGCTTGCTTTTTGCACTAATAATAACTTACCTCATTCCTGTGTTTGTAATCACTTGTGTTGCTTCCATAATGTTTCTGTAAATCTTCAATCTGAAAATTTTAACCAAAGTTTAGAAGACATGGTAAGCAATTTTGCACATATTATATGGCAACTTTCAACATATTTATTCCAGTTAATCTTCTTAAGTGCTCGTTTGCTTTACCAATATATTCTACCAATCAAGTTCAGTATCTCCCTTTTACTATGCATCATTTTACATTAACTAGCTAGCTGATAAAATCAACAAGCATTACTTCTAGGAATAGGTTGATCCATTCCTATGCTAAAAGAAAAAAAATTGTTCACAGTAGTGAAATAAAAGGTAAACATTTTAAATGCTATTTATATATCTATATATGAACCTATGTTTACCAAAGTGTAGAGGAAAATGGCTGAGTTGGACAAGGTCACTAGGTGAATAGATTGAGGCACCTAAATAAGATTTATTTTAAAATAGAATCTAAATTATTTACTGTGCAATGAAGTTTATACTTTGCACTTTAATTTTGCCCCGAATGCCAAAAGACTATAAATCAAGGTAGAATTTCTTGCCTCTTCCAGTTAAATTTGTCTTAAGAGCATTTGTAAATATATAAACTAAAATAAAAGATGTGCCTGGTCTGTTGGAAGAAGCGTCACTAAAATATTAGAGATTTAACAGCCTAAGTATCCCAGAGCAGATTTAATAGCCAGGTTTTGGCTACCCTGAAAATGGGGGTTACAGTGGAAGTGCTGATACAGCCTTAATTATTGCAATGCATCACATGCTACAATAGCATATAAAAAGTGCTGGGGACCATAAATGGCTATAATAGTGTTAATTGTGATACACATGGTTTGACTCCCGAGGAAAATCATGCGTTTGGGACAATGACAGATATCCCAGATTCACTTTAAACAGTGTTTATAGTATGAATGTATAGGACTTTTCCTGAAGTTAACTGGCTTTAAGATATTTGTGTTTTAATGGTCCATTTTGTCAGATATGATCTCACTACCAATACTGTCTGATAACTAAAATATCATACACATGAACTGTTAACTAGAAGAATAGAACTTGGTTTTTCATATTAGTACTGTGAAAGAAGCCTTTTAGAGAAAACACTTGTGGCTTTGATTTTGTTGGTTGATAGCTGTGATTGTAGAGTTGTTATTTAAGAATAAAACCTGTTGGGTATGTCTGGGTGGAGTTTTTTTGCACTTGGTTTCACATGCTTTGCACAATTTCTTTTTCAGTGGGTATGTCACAACTACCAAAGGGTAAAACTGTGGCGTTTTCAATGAAAGTATAATTTCCTTGTAAGTGTGCTTTCTTCAGCTGACTTGACATAAGATGTCACTTGCTCTTTTTTGTCCAAGTTGGTGGCGTTGAATAGTGATCATATGCAAATCTTTAGTTCCTCACAGTTTTACTTTAAACTGAAATTGTGGTACACACTGTAAAATACACTTTGTGGTCTGTTTTTAGAACTGTATTTATAATGTCTAAAATCCACCTGTTTGCCTGTCAACTGGGTATCAGACAAATATTGATTGTTTGATTTTCAATTTGTTTAGAAGACTGTTGACACCAGCTCTTTGAGAATCTGTGTTATCCGTTTATTTCAGATACTGCTAAAGGACTAACAGAAACTGAAATCTATCAGATGACAGTGTCCATATTGTAGAAATGTCTAGGTTTACAAAACTCCTTAAGGAAGTTGTGACTGTGTAAGTATAGGACAGTCATGCCAGTTACGGCAGACACTGCTACAGCTTCACTTTAAGAATGTTCTTGTGAAAGTGGAAATGACGTGAACAATAACCTACACTTTGTGTTTTCAAAGCAATTATAGCAATATCTTTTGAATGTAGTTTGGAGTAGAGCACATGATCATGCCATAAACTCTGAAGATATAATAAGTATTACTGTTGTTATCTGATATTTCAGGATAGCGAATTTGACGTGAACTTAGTCTTACAGCCTGTTACTTAATGACCTCTACAAGGAAACTGACATTTCGTACAATTGAAGTTGATTAGTCTTATTTTGAAGTATTGTTTGTTCTTTGTAATAAAGTGGTTGTCCTATCAAATGCATTGTAAGCACTGAAGTATGTGTCTGTTTTTTTCAAAGGTGTTTGTGTACAAGCTTTGAATTTCTGATACAGAGAAGAGAGTGAGTATATTTGCTGAGGGGGGAAAGAGGTTTAATGATAGGCATTGTAATACTATTACTCTTGCATCAATATTATCTCCAGAGTTACTTCTTGCTTACCTGAGCTTTTTCCTTAGTTGAGGTTCTCCCATTTCCCTGCCCCATCTTCTCCTGCAGTTGCTGTGTGCTCACCATTACTCTGCCCCTGCCACGCCTTTGTGCCGTGCAGCTGGTAGGCTGTGGCCTCTGAAGTGAAATTTTGGAATTACTTCCCTGTGTCTGTGCACCAGCTGCTGTTCAAAATTACAAAGACTCTGGTGTTGCTTTATTACAGTTTGTTAAAAAGATGGGATATGAGTGAGTACTTAGCATGCTCAGAAGGCTTCCAGGAAGGATATAAATGACATTCATGTCCAGCTCTCTTCAACATGACACCATCTTGGGGCAAGTTGCTAAACTTTTGTGGCAGTTGACTGTGGGGAACTCCTGTGGAAATAAGTAATACGTGTTGCCAAAAGCAGGGGAGCAGAGGAGCAAGTGAACTGAGAGAGGTCTCCTGGATGGTTTCTAGACCTCCTTAAGAGACTTCATACAAGAAACTGCTAAAAGCTCTCTGCTCCAGATTGATTTCTTCCTGGTGTTCCTAGCTATTGCAGTAACAGTTGTTATTATGTTCCTGTTTGTCATCTTCACATTAGTGGAAAACAAATGGGAAAACCTAAACAATCAGTGAAGAATTCCCTGGTGCTGTTTTGTTTCTGTTTGTAAGATTCTCAGGAGTTTTTTTCTCTGGCAAGTGAATTTGTGTTTTCTTTATGAATTTATCTTAAAAACAACTCAGATTTACGTATTTTTCTTTATGGCATTAGCTGGCCCCTTTTGTATTTTGGTATTTTCTAGTGAGCTGAACATCAGGGCTTTTATTGTGTGGCTTCCAGTTCTGTCACTGAAGGATTTCCAGATTCCCAGGGCAGGGGTGGAGCACTGACTGCTGGACAGTGTTTGCAGTGAGTGTGTTCCTCCTCCTGTCAGTAGTTTTGAAATCTTCATTTTGATGTGTTTTGCCTTGATCTGAAAGTGGAGATGTCTTTTAAGAGAATGTCCAGTAGTTGGAAGTATCAGGAAGATGAGTATAAAATGAATCCTCTTGTTCCATGAAGGAGTCCTTAGGATACTGCACTTCCAACACTTCTCTCAGGGAGAGGAAATCCCCATGGGGGGTTGCTAGGAACTCAACACCTGGAGCCCCCTGGAAGGAGGTTGGCAGGAGGACCCAGGAGATCTCCATAAGCCAGTGGGCCCGTTTGTCCAGCTCCATCCAGATGTGCCTAAAGCTAGGTGGTGAAAACCTGGCATCTGTGAAAGTGGGAAATGACACCGTGGTCTGTTCCCTAAATCCTTCAAAAGCCTGAAGTACTTCACAGTACTCGTTGGACTTAGAGCCTGACAGTAACAGCCACAAAAATACATCTACCAAACTGAGGCTGGGCATAGTTTGCTGTCATTGTTTCCTCGGAGGGGGTTCTTGCCTCTAGTAAGCATCTGCTTTTAATATATGATGTAATTGCCAAGTTGGTACAGCAGCTCCTTAAAATGAAAACTAAGGCTTGGATGTGGTATCTTCAAAGAGAAAAAGAGATGAAGCATTTCAGTGTGTCCTAGTGCTTGGAGTTTCTCTATCTGTTTAAATTATGAAATACTGTTCTCCACACATGGAAGTTATCAACACTTATATATAACTTATATATAGTTATATCCTAGTGATTCTTAGAAGAGGCACACTGGGTATATGCCATTTCAGTTTGTTCAAAACAATTTTTTTTGTTTGTTTGCATTCACTCATTTAAATGTTTATTGCCAGGGACTCTTAATTGCCTCTTAGAGGAACTGTTGCTCTTACATGCAGTGCTGATAATTCTCCTTAAGCAAAAAGTTACTTGGTACAAGAAGCACCTTGTAACTTTGAGCAGAATTAAGAAATATCCCAAATTTTCCTTTTTGAGTAGCAGCTCTGCAATTGTTTATTTATTGTACTTTGCCTGAGTAGGGAAGGAGTTTTTTTATCTTGACTTTAAATGCTATCTGCTCCAGAAGGAAAATGGAGTCTGGGAGCAACTCTCTGGAATTACTGTCTTGAAAAAAACAAAGGACTTGAACTAATAATTTAACAGTTGAGGTTTCACCTTGTGTTATGGTTTAGGGGGTTTTCTGCTGCTCTGGTAGCGAGGGGGTTAACAGCTCAGTTCTTGCCTAGGCTCTCTCCGTGCTGCCAGGGCCTTCAAGGTTACAGAGTAGAGATAAAAGCGTCTCTGCAGAATAACATACTTGG
>WEKX01020926.1:118714-133898 GCA_013390025.1 Pitta sordida | reverse complement strand
TAGTTCAGGTTGTCATGCAAGACAAGTTACATAACCAAGACCAACTCAAACTTTATAATAAAGGCAACTTGCATTCAAAAATGAACTTTACCCTTACAATTTTATTCAAAGGGTAAACATGAATTAACCCAGCTGTTTACCTGAATTACAAAAGTAACATGATTCAATATGAAAATAAGAAACTGTCTACAAATCTCTGACAGTAATAAATTGCAATATACAATGCATACAGGAGTTATACAGAGCAACAAACTCTTGTACAAAACAAAAATACTTTAATACCTTTAAAATCCAATTATTTCTTTTAAAATCATCATGAAAAAGATTTGAGTCAGAACTCACACCTCAATTAGTCAAGCTTCTGGTAGCTACATTACAGCTATTTAATATACAAAGAGATAAATCTCTTCACCAGTCATTAAAACTGCCTCTTCGTTAGAGTTGCACAGGTTTTCCTTCTCGTGTTCCCAGACAAAAAGTTTTCTTCAAAATCATGAGAACTGGATTTGTTGAACACCAGAGATCTAGAGAAAGAAAATGGAAGTTTATATTCAAATGTAGCTTTTCTGAAACTGCACGGCAGCAGCAGCTGTGAATTGTCACAGTGTTGGAATGGCACAACCAACCTCTGAAGGACTAAACAAAATTCATTCTCATCCTTCAGGACAGAGCAGCTGAATTGGCATTTGAATTTTAGCAGCAGAAGGGAGAGTAGGGGATGGGATACAGTACCTGTTGATACGATGTTGTGTAGACCATAACATTCTGCTGTTGGCCATCTGTGGTTATTAAGCCGGCTGGCAACTGGTTAGCTGAAAGAAAGAGCATTTTAAGAAAGTTAGACAGGAACTGCTGGGTATAGAGAGCCTTGTTTCATGTGCTTGTCACCATTAAATCCCCTTTAATTGTGGCCACTCCAGGACTCTGAGCCATTCATCTCCTGAATGCCACCATCCTACACTGCATACGGACACACTTGTTGCCAAGTGTTACAAATAAACAAGTTTCTTCCCATTAAGAAGAAACACTTAAGAAACAAAATTCAACTTAATTTTGCATCAGAAAATCTAAAAGTAAGACAGCATCTTGTTTTTCCCTTGTAGGTGTCTGAAGCAGGACATGCACACCTGTGCACTGGCAAACGGAGTGGAGCTTGCCATCCTGCCCACTGAAAAAGCAATCCCCAGTGTCGAATATCTCAAGAAACCCAGGGAATTCAGCTGGGTTTGATTAACACTTGAGCATAACCACATGTGAGAAACAGTGAAATCATTACGCTGCTTTATAAAACAGGATCCATCAGGAAACCTCATGGAGGGCAGCAGAGATGAACAGAGACAGGCAATGACAAAAATAAAAGTCACTGCCAGAGCCTGATGTGACACTGGTTGACTTCAGCATGCCCTTCAGGGTATGTGTAAGAGCTCTGAATTTCACACAGGAGAGAGGAGGCCACAGAAAGGAATTAAAAGCACTTCTGAGTGCTTTTTAGCACAGAGAAAACACGGGGAGTGATGCTCTAAGGTAAGCCTTGCAATAACATGTGACATTCAGAGTAGGAACCTTACAACTACTACTTGGAAGTAAAGTAGCAGAACTCTGAAATTGTAAGTTAAGTCACTGTAGCATAACATTTTCCACTAGGACACAAACAATGGGCTTTGTTCTTTCAGTCACTAAGTATAAACAAGACGTATAACCAATAATAGATTTTGAAAAACACAGTATAATACTAAATTTTCATTTGAAAGCTGATGGCTGGGGACTTCATAATTCAAATCACAGCACAGTAAGGTTTATTTCATGGAGCACTCTGAGGATCCTAGGCCTGAGGTATTTGAACAAGAACTAGGAGCAGCTCTTCAGCTCTTCTGGAGCTTAACAGGCCACATTGAATTTTGTAGCGGGACAGAGAATCCATAGGGTAAGGTGATTCCTTGAGCCTGGTTTCCATTTTCTGGTGGGCCCTGTACTCAGGCAAAGCTGCCCATGAGCATCAGGAGGAGAATCTTCTTGTGAATTTGCCTCTGCCCATATCAAACAAGATACTGGACACAGACACAGCGAGAACTTTCCAACTACATATTGTCCCTCAATTCTTGAGCAGCATTTTAGACACTTAAAGTGAAAATCAGAATATACACAAATACAAATATATACGAAATAAAGCTTTTAGAAAGAACAATTTTTATATATTCATTTAACAGGCTTCCAAACTGGTGACACTCCCGACAGCTGCAATCTAGAAACCATTAGCAACATACCCAAAGTAAACAAGTAGAGCCCATAGTTGTGATAGAACAAATAGTAAATTCATATCTATTCATATCTATTATGGCTTATATGTAAAGATCTCTATTTGCATGGTCTCATCTTTAATTCTATAATTAAAATAGTCATACATAAAAAAAGAAAGCTTTGTGTAAGTCCCTAGCAATATCTAGAAGTAGACTCTTAATTTTCAGCCAGTTTTACGAGTTTGTCTCCCAGGCTGGAAGAGACCCAAGGAATCTGTACAGTTTCATATACCCAAAGTCATCAAATTGGGAGCAAAGTGTGTTTCTGACCCCAAATAGGTCATTTAAGTCCTCAGGCTTTAAATTTTTGCTAGTTCGGCAGTTTATAAGTGATTTTAAACAGAGTATTTATCAGATATTTGAAAACCTAAATCTTGCCAGTAGATATGACTAGAGCTGAGCTTTCCAATCCTTTTCTTGTATCAGCTTCAACATTACCAGCCCATAACATTTAAAAGCTAAGGTGAAAACTACATGCCAGAATCCAGCATCAACAAATCAGTGCAAATCCCAACAACTGCCAGGCTTTAATTCACAGTACAAGGAAGCAGAACCACAGTGAATGCAAATGATGCTCCTTGCCCTACATCTTTTAGTTGCCAATCTATGCATTCTTTTGAATGTTAAGAAATACTAAGCTTTTTAGAATTATACGAAGATGATGTTCTTCTCTGCCTCATTTCTCAAAGGTGAGCTCCTCAAGTCATCAAGTGGAGTTTATTATACTTTTTTCCCAACAGTCGTGCAAGTAGAATGAATGTGGGCTAAATATGTAGCTACCGGGGAAAAAAGGAAAAAAAAAAGAAAAAAGTTTGCACTTTTCATTTTAACCTGTGTTTAAGTGTAGAGAAAAATACTAGCACTAATATATGCATTTAAAAATCTTCCACAGTAGACATTAGCTATTACTGGGCTGTCATCATTTATCACTATATTACTTCTGACCAAAATTCTACTGACTGGGAGGAGTTTATCTGAGCATAGGTTATCCTCCAGACATTTTGAATGAAAGTCTCAATGGATATCTAAAGGAAGCACTGGTTTTAGAAGAGCTGTAGTAATAACATAATAAATTAAAAATTATTACTTACTAAATGCTTCTTCTGTGAGTTCTTCACTTAGACCGTCTCCAGTTGTAACTGTTCCCGGAATTCCCTTTTCCCCTTTCATTGCCTAGAGAGTAGAAGAAGCACAACAAAAGCTTGAGATTTTTTTCAAAGCCCCAGGTGCCCTAGCTAATATTTGGAACTTGCAGAAGAGTCACTGTGCAGCAGCTGGAGCTTGAAATCCAAGACCTGTAAACTCTATGGGATTTGAGAACATGTATATTACAGGAGTGTTTTTCATCCTTCATACCCCTGAAACAAAAACTTGGCAAACTAGGACTATGTACCTCTAAGAAAGGCTTTTCACCTTCTGCAGAAAGTCAAAGATCTGCAGTCATCCAGAAAGAACAGTTAAGAGCATTTACAAGAAATCACAGAATCTCAGAACTACCAAGAATGTGCAACACTTGCTTACCACACACAAGCACCATCATCATCCAACCAAGAGCTGACATTTAAAACCACGATATTGAATTTCTTCTCCCACATCAAGGACTACAGCCAGAAGGGTTGTCAGCACAGAGAGCCAAGGCCCCCAGTCATGGCAGTCAAAGCATGCAGCTTTACAAGTATGAAGTTTGACATTCTATGTGATTACATAAAAACAGCTAAGAAAAGAATATGGGCGTAAAAAGTATTCTCTGCAAATGCTTGCTGCAGACTAAATACTCAGGTACAAACCAGAAATATTTCACTGTATGTGGCGCCCTGAAGACACCTAGCTACAATGCAGATTTAAAACTGATGAGCAAAGCTATCCAATCCACCCAATTAAAACCCAGTCCAGTTACTCTGCTACCACAGCATACATCATCTGCAAAAAACAATCAATCAATTAAGAACGGAAGTACCACAGACCCACTTCACACTTCTTCTGTAGTACTGAAACGTGTTGGGCAATACTTGTGTTTTTAATTAAGGCACACGCAGCACTATCACAGCATGTGCAACTGCTACACAGCACTGCAAAAAGACAGTACACAGCAGTACTTCAACTTTTGGGTTAAATGTCCTGTCACTCAGCCAGCACAGCAGATGACCTTCTGCAAAGGGGAAGCTTTAAGTGCTGTCAGCAAGTCAAATATCATTAGCGAGTCTGACCCTATTAATTAAAAAAACCCTTAGGTTTACAAAACAAAGAAACTCTGAAGAGCATCCCCATCTACAGCAATGCTAATTTACACGGGGAGGCAGAGCAGAACAAAAAACCCAAGCAGAAGCAAATTTCTCTTTTGAAAAGTCTAAATTGCTGACAGGAAAAAAGTTATTTTCTGCCAGAAAAGGATAAATTAAACTGTTTGGACTACAAACCTAGCATGTACTATGTATCAAAAGCAAACTGAGGGACAGGCTAAAAAAAATAATTCAAAACCCTTGTGAATTGAATCCCTTGTGAATCATTATTCTGACATGAGAAAAACCAATTTTTATTTTGCAGATCTGAAGTCCAGACAAATAAAAGGCATCAGCCTAGTTCCTCAGAGGATGCAGTCTAGTACAGTTTTATTGACTGAACACAAAGAGCAAATTCACCATTCTTAATAGGCAGAACAGAGCAATTTACTACCACCAATATATTAGATAATTTATTCGGCTGAAAGCTTTAACTGCTCTGAATCAGCAAGTCTAATCAAAATGCTTACTTCCTCCTTTTTCTCTTGGTGTCCTCTGGAACACTTTTAAACATTCCACTGCTGCCTGACTAGTAGCTGTGAGATCCGAGTTACCTGTTCTACAATTACAGTGACAGAGAGCTGAGGATAAACACAACCGGGTTAAGTGAGGAAATACCCAAGTATATACCAACCTCTCTGAATTTTTGGAGGTATAATTTCAAAGGTTCAACATAGCTGTCAAACCCCAACGTTGACATGGCAAAGAGAATATCTTCTCCATTGATGGTCTTTCTTTTCTCTTGGTGACACCTCTCACTTGCCTCTGATGTTATAAAGCTGATGAATTCACTTACACATTCCTGTACACATTCCTTTGCATCCTTAGCAATCTAGTAAGGAAAAAGTACCATAAAATGATTAATGAAGATGCAAGATTTTAAAAACTCACCACAAAACCCTCAAAGAATACACCAGAAAATAAAGGAAACATCCCAAAACCTAATGGTAATGCCCATTTAAGTAACACCTGCACAGGGAACCACTGGATGTCATCACTGCTCTATGCAAGAACAGCTGCAATATGATTTTACCTGTTTTGCATTTCAAGCAGCACAAACAACTGTCAGGATCTCCTGAAGTCCTAACTGTGTTCTGTACAAGCTTTTATGTATAGATGCACCTCAGTGCTGCTCGATTTGCTTACCTGTGTCTCTTTAAATCTGCTCATTACAATGTCACAGCCCACTTCCACCTTCCTTTTCAGAGACCCAGCAGTTCCAACCCCACTGCAGTCCATTCCCACAAATTCAGCAATGACAAGTACCTTTATCCTGACCAGATTCTGGGACTAGAATACATGCCTAGCAGCAAGCCTTCCTAAAGCTTTAATATTCTGGTATAAATTTTCCAAATGAGAATTCATATGAAGAAACATATGCCCCTGGCATATGAATAAGTAAATTTGATTATGGTTTTTAGCCGGACAAAAGTAATTTACCTGACTTAAAATTACAGCAAGCATTACTCATGATTACTTGGGAAGCCGACAGGAGTCAACAAAAAGAATTTAATAATTAAGATTATTATTTCTCACATGAGAAGAACCTGTTCGTATTAACAAAAGAGAAAAAAAGCAGTAACTGTATGCAGAACCTTCACTAGCTCCTTTGATATTTTCAGACACGTAGGGTGAGATTTTCAGAAGAAGTCATCAGCCAGCAGCTTCCTTTGCAGTTTTTCACAAAAAACCCAGCCTGATTTTTCAAGATAGCTCTACATCCCATATGCTAAATTCTTGAGAAAAATCTCATCTTGATCACTAAAAATTTATGACAATATGGAGTAGGGTAGAGTTTTTCACAGTGAAGTTATAAATGTAACACCCAGATCTCCAGAAAGCCCTGAACACTCTGAAAGTACAAGCAGATGCAAATAAATTATGTCTTGCTTCTATGTAGTGATCTCAACAAAAAAAATCCATTTCAACTAGGCTGGAATTGTATTGAAATACAATAGAAAAACAGTAAGTAAAAGGAGCTCTGCAAAGGTTTAAAATAAACAGGTAGAACAATCAAACACACAATCTCCAGCTCAGCAGAATGGATTAAAAAGTCTATTCTTAGAAGCAGGAAATAAAATAAGGTTTTAATATCTGGCCTTATGTGCTGCATGGTATAAGGTAGATTTCTTAGGTCCTTTGGGCATTTGGATATGTAAAGACTCAGGTGGTGGAAGGCTAACCATCCGCTTTCCTCCAGGATGAGGTCTGGATTCTTATTTAATCCAAAATTGTTCACTTACTCCCAATTTTATGCACCTCAATAAAAGCAGATTAAGTCTCTTGAGACAACTGCATAAAAAATATTCCTAGTGATACAGGATTGTCACCAAGTCTGATCCCTTACAACAATTTCAGAGAAGATATTTTAGAAAAAGAAAGCTCTTGAAAGCCCTGTAAAGATGGATGCTCTAATTATAGCACTTACTGAAAGCTTTCAGAAACAAAAATGGACTTGGTCTCAATCACCTCCTGCTCCCATTTTTTTCCCCTTTTCTTTTCTAAGGCTTTTCTCCAATAAACCAGGATCACTTGGAAAAATACACTGTTCTACCAGCTCAAGTTCACCAAAAGGAAGGAATAAAACTCATCAACACATCATCTTCACCAGACAAGGGTATTACCTTTCCTGTTTGGGGTATGGCGTTTTTCATTATCCTTGCCACATTTGCAATTGGAAGATATATGTCTTGTTCTCTAAAACTCTCTTTTGAGCCATTTGTGTCTTCATGATCATTCATGCTGTCCTCTGCGTCTAATGAAATAAATAAAAGTTAACAAAAATGGTATTTGATAGACAGCAGACAACAATTAAGTCAGTTTAAATTCTTACACTGAAAGATGAAGTCCTTTGAAAGCACAGTGTATTAACATCATGGAAATAATTTAAAAAATGGGTGCAACATCAGGGTTAAGAAACACATAATCTTTATCATGTTACATACAGAAATGTACATGCCTGCTGATCACCAGGCATTCTTAATGTCATGCCAAAGTACAAACTGTTTCCTAGAACATCAACTTTTTTTGTCATCATCTCAAGGTCTCATTGCCAACATTGAAAATTCCAACCCCCATCCTTCAGACTTCAGAAAAAAATGCTTTATACAGTGAGGCATTGTAAAGCTTGAGAGAAGATAGTGGACAACTATACAAGAAGAGGAAGGAATTAAATGTCTATATACCCACAGAGAAATAGTATTTACTGTAACATTCCTTACCATCGTGAGGCTGTATCACATAGTGACTGCCACCAATATAATCTCCAGCAATTCCTAATTGAGAGGCATCTGTCGTGGAGCTATCACCATCCATCTACAACCAGAAGAAGGAAACCTTTCAGGTATGATTGTTACACCATTAAGGGCAGCTATTACAGAAAGCCGCACACTCATCAACTTAGAATTGTGACATAAATATTTTGCCATCTGAGAAGAGCATCCCCACCTTTGTTACTGAGCTTGATTGACAGAGGAAATAGCAAAACTGTTTTGTGAGGCTTCCCCAAAAACTCAGCCAGAGGCACAGGCCATGCACAGAACCATTTGGTTCATGCAGAACATAGAGAGCAACACGGTGCTGTTCCCATGAGGGTCTCACCAGGACAGGTCAAGGTATCTGTTCTCTGAACAAACCTCCAAACCTATGCTAGGCCCCTGTTCACGGAATGGTTTATCTACTAATTACTACACAGAGTGCATCCTCCACTCACCTTCACCCTCCACACAAACAACTTTGGTCAAGTCCACTGACAAACTACTTCTAGCCAGACTTTGGGATCAGCTCTGCATCCTCATCCTCCCCAAGGCAGCAGTCACTCACAGGTGTCTTCCAAGCGCTCTTTTCCTTTTCTCTTCCTGGTCCAGCCCTGCCTCACGCCCCTGGGCATCCTTCAGGACTCCTCTCTCAATGTTCTGACATGGTGGCCAACAAGAAGACCTCTTGTCTTTGAGATGGGGTCACAGTTCAATAGGTAATTTGAACACCAGGAGAAAGAGGAAAGTCTAAAGAGCCAGTACTTCCCTCCTTCTTACTGACAAGCTACACACACAGCCCCCAGGGAGGCAGAACCCAGCTGGATTCACTGGCTGGCCTACACCAGCTGTGCAGGTGTCCTGGTGTCTTTGGAGAGCAGCCTCTGCCCCAAAGGGTCACATGGTGATACCACCCAGCTCATGTCTTTCCACAAACATCAGCCTGGAGAGGGAGAGGGAGCAAGAAGCAATGTGGTGCTATTTTTATACCTACCTAGAAACATGAGCATTTAACCACCCTCTAATCTGCACTGTGCCGGTGACCACAGGGCTGAGTTTTGCTTTCAAACCTTTAGGCCACGTCCGGTGCTACACTTGGCCACAGAGGCACAAGTAACCCGAGCACTGCTCGCATTCCCGGCAATACAACAGACGGATGTAGACCTTAGTTGCTGCTCAAGAGAGAAAACAACTCTTCCACCTCTTTGTCATACACAGTACTATACACAAACACACTTTTTACAAGAACTACTGGTCACTTTTCATAGGTTTTTGTGAAACAGTTTCACTTCTTACGCAGCAGCTCTGCCCAAAGGAAGGGTAGTGTTTCAGGCATCAGCCTTCTGTGTGCCAACTTCCACAGAAAATCACTTTGTCTGCAATTTGTAGACTCTTTGTTGGGAGATTTAACTTTGCTTTTTAATTCTCCAGAGGGTCTGCAGTTTGCTTACTCAGCTCACTGTAATGACAATACAAGGATATCACAGGCCTGCGTGTCAAGATTACCAAAGCTGACATCACACGTCATTAAGAGAGTTGTGTCTCTCTCCTCCTTCTGCAATTTGAAATAATTTACACTCTCCAGACTGGTAAACACCAAAAGCTACCTCTCAAATTAAGTTGGAATTTTTCTAGCAGTCTTGTTCTCATTTTCAGCTCTTTCACCCCTACTAGAACTGAACTCAGCATTTCAACAATTTTTAAGCAGTAAGTTTAGCCAGCCCCAGTACTCTTTCAAATATATATACAAATATATACTCTTTCAAAATTATCTTTCTCTCCCCTCTCCTTTTTCAGTCTCCTATGAAACATATCTTCTAAAATATTTCCTTCCTCCAAGATTGCAATATTCTCCAAATTTCTGCAGTGATGTAATAATTCACTGCTTTCTGTTCACCCCTCCTGCAGGCTACCCCATCAGACTCTTTATTGCCGAGACCCAGCAATATTATTTAGGAAACCATCTTGCTTCGATTAGCCCAGCTCACCTTCAAAAGAGAATTCCTGCTTGAAGCTCTTTTAAAGCTCCACTGCATCTGCAGACAGTTTTGGCCGTATTAGACAAATGCATCCTCAAGGTACTATCTTTGCTTCTGTTCTTTTCAGTGTGCACATTTCCTGATCTACTTACAGCAAGTATAATGTATTTCACCATTGGTGGAATTTGCATGGACATTTATCAACATTATGAATCTAAAATAGTGATTAGCAAAATTGACAGGAAAAGGCTTGCAACAGAAAAAGGCAGATCTGACTCAGAGAGAGAAAACAGGCGCTGACAGCTTAGTATCAACTAAAATTACTCCTGTCTGCATAACTTTAAGAAAGCCTGGTGTCTTTGGAGAGCCCCTGGGACAGGAGATTACAAACAACGTGAACACCCTTCTGCATAACGAGGTCCTAATCCAGGATCACGGGGTAATTCAGGTTGGAAGGGGCCTGAGGAGGTCCCTTTATTTCAACCCCTGCTCAAAGCAACGTCAGCTCCAAGCTCAGAGCAGACAGCTCAGGGCTTTATCCAGCCACATCCTGAAGATCCCTGCTAGACAGAGCCTGCCCAGGCCCCCTGTGAGCCTCCTCCCCAGCTTGTCTGGCCTCACGGTGAGAAAAAGAGCAGCATCTCTGCACACCACTTCCATCCAAGTAAACTGAGGGAAGAACTTCAGCCATATTTCTCATTTAATTTCAACCTAGACCCAGGCACCTGAATATAGCAACTGTAATGAATATACTATCTAGTCACCCTACTAGTATTTCTTTGAGCCTGGTGGATGACACAAACATGACCTTGCAGAAAAAACATGTCCAGTGCTATCCTAGTCATCTCATAATATACACAGTTACACATTCATGTATTATAGCTTTGATTTCAGATGTTCAGAACTCCAGTCAATCACCACACTACCTGATTGCCAAGCTCAGCACAAGGTCTATAATACATAAAACAATGCACAGAAAATGAGAAAACACTGCTCTCAATACACTCTTGCTAATTAATCTTCCCTCCTTTAAAAAACGAACAAACAAAAAAATCTAAAAAACCTCTCCAAAACAACAAAACAAACTAAACTTTGTGTCTCTGAAGTTACTCTAGAAAGGCAGCAGTCCAATGTAGCACAGAAACAACACCCTGCCTACACCAAGTGCAATCACTGGGAGACTAAAAGGACAACAGTTCTTATGCTGGCACATTTAGCAGGAAGAGCTGCTACTTTGGATGGAAGTACATAGATGCTAAATTTCATGAACAAGAGACCTGTTTGGGAGATTTAACCCTAAAAGCTTCAGATAAGCAAGAACCTCTCCTCTTAGATTTTGCTTTAGGCCCTGGAGTGGTCACTTTACAAAAAAAGTATCATTTGCAGATTATACACCCCATTTGCATGGCAGTTTCAGCACACAGAGGCTGCAGTGTGTTTTAATACCAGACTCCCTCCCACACCTGTGTGGCCACTGAACTGCTTCCAACACCTCCATCTAGCAGCACCTCCTGGGCACATCTGCAAGAAGTACTTGCTCCATGTTGCACATCACCCTTAGCCCCCAGTCAGGGCTAGGAGAACCCTGAAGCTCCTCCATGCACACACAGTGACTGAACCAAGACTCAGAGCTGAGCAGATCAGAAGTGACGTGTCAGTCTCTACCATGACCATGGCACTATCTGATTTTTGTCAACAACCAGGGAGAGAAACCAAGTACAGGACACAAACATTCAGTGCTACACCGCAAAAAAAAATATCCAAATAGAGACCAGCAGCAAAGTCTTCTACTAGTGGTTTTCTCTTTGGTTTGGGTTTTTTTATCTCTAATGAAAAAGAATATTACTAGGAACATACAAATTACTTGATGCCTGGAAATTAGGCTGAGAAATACATTAAAAGAGAAACATTTCATATCAAGGGCATCAAAGAAAGTCCAGTGATAAGGTGCAAGTGAATGAACACACAGGTTTAGGCTGACATCTGGTATAAATATTCTGGACGATGCTTAAAAAAGCATGCTCCTGTCAGCTGCCCACAACTCAGACTGTTCCTATAAGCTGCCTATACTAAACTAATAAAACCTCAATATCTCAAAGTAAATCTTGCATCCTGTTTAATTTCATGAGCTCTCTTAAGAGAACAGTATCAGTGGCTCAGCTAAATGAAAACTGAAGAAGAAAGCAAGGCCAGACCTGTCAGCATTGAGGAAGGGACTAAAGCTTAGACCAGTACAAAAGGAAAAAAAAAAAACCAAAAAATTGGATTTTTTTTTCTTCAGAATGGCAAAGGTATCTGGCAATGATTTGCAAAACTGCTCTCTTGAAGGGAAACCAAAGGCCTCTTGTGATATAAGTACTTCATGTGGTATTTTATTCACCCTGTCTCCCCAGATTGCTACCCTATGTGAGGGACAGGAAAAAATGACATGCAATGAACTGAAGCACTTGGTACACATTCCACAAAATTGTCTCTGCCAAAGAAGCAGGACAGAAATGATAACTAGAGCTGTAAGTAGAAAACCACATCAGTCATTGTGGATTAATTTTGCCACACCTTATCACAAGGTACGTAAAGCTGTGAAGCAGTACATAACAGCAGAGATACAAAGTTTTATTTGAGCTTTCTACACCCTCACCTGCAAAAAAAGAAAAAAAATCCAATTGAAAATGTAACTTTAATTTCCGTTTATTTTTCAGTGACTTCAGGGGAATCTAATTCCCCACTGAATTCTCACCTGGCAGTGTCTCCTGCAACAAGAAACTGGTGAATGCATTCGTGGGGCATTGTTCCAGCATACACAAAAATGTATAAATGGGATAAAAACAGATGCTGAACTCTTCCTCTCAGTCTCAGGCTTCTCTAATCTCTCACATTCGGTGTTCTCCCCCACAGCAGAATAACATTAGAGCAGTAGACTGATGCTGAGAGGACCCAACAGTATCACTAAGGTTCTTTTGAATCTAAGCTGTACCAGGCTCCTTCCCCCGGACCACAGAAAGGAAACCTTTCCCTCAGGAAATCCAAATGGAGTATTGCTACCTTTCCACCTTCATCCTCCATATACCAGCCTATCAATGTTATGTCTTATCTTAGGAGCCCCAATATCACTGCTCACAAGTCCCCTGCACGTGGATCCAGCTGTGCTAGAGCACTTCCCAGGCTGGCCAACATCCCCAAGCACAGTCAGCTCCAACACGTAGGTGTGGACTAACACCACATGTATTTTCACATTGAGTAGGAGTCGATCAGTGATATGGAGCAAGTAGGAGAAACCGAGTTTCCACGCATTCTGTTTCCTGGCAGTAGAAGAGAGAAGCTGGAGAGGAAAATAAACAAGATGAACAGAGGAACAGAGGCAGTTTTGTTGCTTTTGCAAAAGCTGGAAGAGGGCAGCAGTACTGAACAGACTCCACCAGTACCACCTCCCCCCTGCAACCTGGCTGAAATCCCTGTATTACCTTTCAAGATTAAGTTTTTGCTACTTTTCTAGCATTTTTTGTGAAAAAGTAAGCTCATCTGTTTATCAAGGAATCCATAAATTGTGCATTTTCCCAAGTTCAATAACATTTGTAAGTTAGTTATATTTTTCTTCTGTTGCAGTAATACCTTGAGTGTACCAAGCTTTTCCTTCTCAAGCAACAGGACAAGAGTTTTATAAAGCTAGTTCAGACCACATCAACATTTTCAGCCAAAATTACTGAATTTGCTGTCATTTGCATTTATTCTACCAATGTGATTTACCCGTATTGTTTAGCATATATATATAGTCACACTCTGCACTTTCTACAATCATCCTGCCACTAAAACATCAATTTCCAAACACTCTTTCTCTAAAGTACTACAAGTTGCAAAACTCAGTATTAACAGACAAGTTCCCATCTAAGAAAAAATTTAAAGGTGGGGTGATATCAGAGATTTGCATTTGAAAGCAATAAAGGAAGAGCCTTGCAAAATTTTTTTAAATGTCAACAAAAACAGATATCAGACTTTGAACACTTCAGTGTTTAATGCTACATATCTCAAACAGTATCTTTCATTCCATTGCCTCCCTTTTTATTTTATTATTACAAACCACAAATCAGAGTTTTGAACTGCTGTAACTTGTCAAATCGGTAATGAAGTCTAAAGAGTAACACCCAGGGTTCTTGACTTCTTCCAATACAAAGTCATGATTGTGTTGTAGCCAAGTCCATAGACAACCACCTGCTCAACGGAGAGCACAAGCAACTCACACAGATCTCACAATGATTCAGACCGACCCATCTTGGGTGTCCTAGAGAATTACACATGGACACTCCCCTAACATTGTAACCGTCATGCCACAGGCCACAAAGGCATAGAAAAAAAGAAAGCAATCTCTAGTTTATATAGTTTAGGAACACTGTGCTAATGATTATGTATAAACACCGTTTCTTCACTCATGCAAGACAATTAAAGCCAGGCTGTGAATAAAGCCCAAAGTGGCTCCTGCCATTTTGCTTTTTGAGACCATTTTGCCAGAGCTTGAGAAGGCTGCAATTATTTTTTCATAATTGACAATAATGTCCATCTATCAGGATGACAAGCAAAGGTTACTACACATAACAGAGTCCATTTAAAGACTGAAATCCAGATTGCTATGTTCCTAACCACCTAGAAATGTTCAGGTAATTGTTATGCATAATTTTGCCCTCCCAAAACCAATCTGAGCACAATAGGTAGCTTTTACATGACAGTTCTTTGCTGAACAAGGTCTTTTTGATTAAGCCTCGAAGAAACTGATAAAAGTCAGAAGTTGATTGTCTATTGCTGCTGTATTGCAGCAGGACCCACGAAGGTTTCCTTAAGCAGTGTATCTCAACAGCTGTAGAAACATTAGAGAACACATTCAATTTTTTGTTTTCCAGTATGATTGCCTGTGAATAAGCTACACGATACTCTAATTTTGTGGAGGGACAGAGCAGTGGCTGGCACACACAGGTCTGCCCAAAACCACCTGCCGAATACGCTCGCGTTCTGTAGACAGTGACAATGGCTCCCTGCGCTGTGTGCTACAGGACAAGCACCGATGTCACTTGGCTGAGTCTGTGCCAGTGGCAGCCGATCGATCCCTCTTTCCCAATTTCTCGCCCCTCAGTGATGCAAACGCATCCAGAGCAGAGGCACGGGGAGGGGCACCTACCCCAGCAGCCTCCCAGCCTTGCCGGCACCCGGCTCCGATCTGTTCCTCGGCCAACTCGCCTGCCGTGACCCCTTGTTTACAAATCGAACAAGACGCCGAGTCCGCAGTTAATCAGCAACTTTATTGTTGGTCACCTCGCCCGTGATCCCCGCGCCGGCCGCACCTGCGGGCCCGCACTGCCCGGGCCCCTCCGGCCCCGCATTCCCGCCCG
>WEKX01020926.1:45967-108546 GCA_013390025.1 Pitta sordida | reverse complement strand
GGCAGGCACCGGGGCGGCGCAGGCACCTCCCGCCCGGCAGCACCTCGCACCTGGAGGGCTGCGAGCGCGGCCGGGCGGGGGAGAGCGGCCGAAGGAACGGGCTCCGGCTCCCCCGGGAAACAGCCGGGAGGGCGGAGCCGGGGTCCCCTCGGTTGCTGCGGGAGCTCGCTGTGCGTTCAGCGGGTGCCCGAGCGCAGCCCCATCCCCTGGCTGTCCCCGCACTGACTTGGTTCAGGCAGAGGCTGTGCCGCTCCCGCTGGCCGGAGCGCGGGGTGATGCGGGGAAGGGGATCCCGGCACCGGGCAGGGCAGGCAGCCGTGCTGGGAGAGGGTGCCCGGGCATACGGTGTGGCCAGAAGGGATCCGGGATTGAGGACCTGGAGTTAGACGGGAGTTAATGGCTCTCTGGGCAATGGAGTTGACTTCTGTCTACCAGGACTGGGGCACCTTCCCACCACGGCAATGGGGAAATTGGTGCTTCGGCTGGGTTTGTACCTCGTCAGAATCAGCTTCAGCCAGAGATCCTCCTTGGACATGGCATTAACCGTGCCCTCACTGCATCTATAAAGTCCGATGAAAGAAGGTAAATAATGGGCTTGGAGTAATGAACACCTGGAAATGAACTTAGGCTTACATCTGGCACTGAACAGCAATTCTGCCTAAATGAGCAGGCTGTGTTAGAGTGTAATACTTCGTTGAGCATCTACTACTGAAGGAGTGTTTTCAGCTCTGCCAAATCCTTGGGAAAGGGGACTTTTTTAAAAGTTGTTTTTGTGTATGCAATGATTTGAGAACATTGACACTAATAAACCTTGGGAGCTTTAAGGTATCATTTAATATTTTAAATCTTATTATGCAGTATGGAAATTGTCACATACTTGGTAAACAAAGAATAAAGGTGCTTGTACAGAAGAATTTGCATGAGGGACAGCAGGAGCTATGAAAGACAATATTTATAACATTTAAAACTCTGAAAACGGGCTTATTGTTATGGTCCCATATTGCTCAGTATCTTTCAATTATACCAACATAAAATCCTCCAGTTTGAGTCAAAAGCCCGCCTTGTAAGCACTGGATGATCCTTGATCCTAAGAGGAAGGACTCGAAAAAAAACAACTCTCAAACCACTGTCAAGAAGGTCCAATTGTCCTTCCATGTACTTTCAGGACAGTGCGGTGACCTGACACCAAGCAGGGTTACTGCCCAACACTTCCCTTACCTAATGCTGTCGCTACCATGTTATGACTTAGAAATATGTGCTCAGTTTAGTTTTAAATCAAATACTGAAAATTACACAGGTGTGGTAGTACAGATTCCAGGGCAGAGTAAACTGCTGTGGAGTTATACCCAAACCTGGTTCCTCTGGCCAACAATGTATCTACTGGCACAAACACAGAAGTGAAGTCTGCATCTTAACAAGCTTCTTCAGCTTTGTGAAGCTGACTCATTTAGGCTAAATGACTTAAAAGAGCATATTGTTTGGGCTTTGGCTTACATACTCTGATATATCTTTGGTTTTTCAATTTAAGACATTGCTACTCCCTGCTGCTTGTTCTACAGCTCTGGCAGCATCTTAAAGTAATTCTCCAGGAACATTGATTTAAACCGTGACATCAAGGTTTATATTTCAGCAGCAAGGCAGCTTTGCTTCTGGGATAGTTGCATACAAGTAGATTATTATCTGAAACGCAATGTCTGTTCACCAAAGGAACACATCAAAGTTTTTATTGCCAATTCAAGGACCAGAGATGAAGGAAGTTGTGGGGGCTGCTGAAGACGTTAAATAGAAGATTAAAACAAAAAAAATTACAGAAATGTGAATAGAAATACATAATTTACTTCAAAAGGAAACAATTCAAATAAGGTAATTACTCATTGCTTAACTGAGTCTGAACCACAAATAATTTAAATTGAACCCCTTTCTATAGTTAGTCATAACAGGCAGAAGGGTGTTTTAATATCTACATACATCATTTGGACAAAGTATGTCTAAAATTACGTGTGAAGTTGGAGGAAGAAACTGAGCTATAAGTTAGCCGTAAGAATTTCTTAATTGCTCTCTCCATTTTTCACCCTCTTGTCTCATTTTGTCAATGGCAATAATAAATTTTCTTATTAATTCACTTTGAGATATTAAGATGTTTGAAAAAATAAACAGAGGGAAACTGGCAATGAGCAAAACTGGCAAGAAAAATGGTGGCTAGCACAGGAGAAAGGAAAAATGTCAAGGTAAAGTGCTTATATATGGTTTGCATAACACAGCTATTAAATACATTCTCCTGCCCTTACCTTGTGCTTTCAAAAAGGTTATTCTCAATCTTCAAATAACATTCAATTTACTTCAACAATTGCATTTTGCACGTGCAGTATTTATGACATTTTGTGGGTGTAAAGGTATGAAAATTGGAAATAACTCGGAAGAGAGTGCTTTTTGTGATTTGTTATTGTTGTTGTTAATTTATTTCCACACTTCTTTAGTTTCTTGTATTATAAACAGATATTTCACTGCAGAAGAGGTTAAGGACAAAATTCAAAACTATACAATGAGGGACTAAACTAACACATCTCAGAATTAAGAGAGCCTTGATTGCAGCCTTTTCTTTATAAAAGTTACTGTTTGTTTCTGTGGGACTCTTCCTTGGTATAACTTCAAGTGCTACTTTTTAATTCCCCAGATCCCCATGGTAGCTGAATTTTATGAGCCGCTGTGTACCAATTCAGTGTGATGTAAGATGCTCAGCTTCTTTCAGGACTGAGCACTCAGGACACAGCACACACTCACTGGTGGGCTTGGAAACTTAGAGTAGACTCTAAAGGAATTTTGGTTGGATTCTACGAAGTGAATTAACAAAGTAGCATTAAATGACGATCTCCTGATTCACAATTGGATTCACAATTTCAATTCACAATTTCAATTCACAATTGAAATAATTGTGCTGAGAGCCCCTGCATGCAGCATCACTGTAAGATGGAAAAACAGGGGATCCGCTTTGGTGGTCCTAGTTCGATGCTGGTGTACAAACACCAATGGTGATTAGGTTGCACAGACATTTACATGTGGTGAGTGTCTGAGTAATGAGGCCCCAAATATTTTTACTTTTTCAGTGTTTGCTGGAAACCTCTTGACCATATAATATAAATGTGAGCTGCTCAGGTAACAATAACAGATGTGTCACAGAACTCGTTACGAGGAAGAGTAGGCTCAAATCTTGGATGCAGCTTCATGCCCATGTACTTCACCTACCCTTCTTAGTAGTGATGCTATGCCCTTGATTTCTGCTGTGAACAGAAACAGTGCTTGGCCTTCAACTGTTTATTGTAGCCGTCTTCTTTTTTCCATTCCTATTTATGGTTTCTCTATTTTTAAAACTTTGGAGGTAAAACTCCACTGCTTGTTTCTATCTAAAGGTTGTTCCTTCATTAAACCCATCTTGGACACCTTTTGGTACTGTGTCTTGTTATTATTTTTATTATGCTTGTAGATAACAAACCTCAAATACCATGTACCAGGTAAGACCATGCACTGTGTCTTATTCAGTATGCTGAATTAGTAACTTACTCTCTTTTTTTGTTACCACTGCTATGTCCTGAAAATGTTCTATCTTTGGTGTCTTCCCCGTTTTTGATAGCTGGTTTTTGATACCTGCCTGTCGTAATTCAACTGCCTTCCAGTTTGTAGTGTCTCGACTCATATTTCCTGTCAAATTATTTTCCAGTGCTTGTTGGTCTTTTCCACATTCATACTTTTCAGTAGCTTCTATTTTTGAATGTTGTGTCACTTTGTAGGTCTTTGTCACAGAACCGTCACCCCACTTAAACAGTTATATCTGCTGGCCTCTCTGTTTCCTTTTCTTTGGTTTGGTCTTACCTTCTATTTTATTTCCAAAAAGCTCACAGCTATTGCTTTCCTTAGCATACTGCCTTTCCTGTAGGTACTCTTAGTACGTCATACTATTGAGTATGTAGTCAGACTTATTTATGGTAAACCCTGTGTGACCCCCTGTAATTTTTGGCTATTACAACCCTATCTGACCCAGCACTTCCATTTGCTTAAAAGAGTTATAAATTCAAAGGGAGGAAGTAAATAAAGCATGCAAAGAATTTTATTTCCATAGAAAGTCATGGTAGGCAAATCTAGTGCAGTTCTAGCTTTTCTTAGGAATCTGTTTTACATAGTGAACCGAGATATGGTCTCATTTTATCTTCTGTTGCCTGTTTTGCTTGTTGAGTCAGCTGATCAGGGAAGAAAGTGCTGTTTGACACAGTCACCTCACCTGTGTCCTGGGATTGCATCCCCAGTATGATGAAAAGGCAATTCATAACTTCCTTATCTCCACCACAGTTTGCACAGCCTGACACAAAACAAATACGTCTCTGTAATTCTGGCTCACAAGTGTAACGTATTTGTTGTATAGTACCTCCTTAAACTTCATGCCCTTTCTGGGAGATCACCTGCAAAAAAACTTGTTTTCCTTTAATCATGTTTACTTTTAATACTGTCTTTTTTTGACAAAACCCCTGATTTTGTGTGACATGTTTTCCACCATTTTTGGTGTTCTCTATGACTTAAATGCAATCTTGATTACCAAGAGGTGTGTGGGAATGAATTAAATGGCTTCAGTTGTGGTAGAGACAATAAAGGCATGGCTGGTGGCAGTAGGGACTAATGAATGGTGTGAGCACCAGGAGATCCTGTTCCAGCCCTACTGAGTATTGTTTTACCTCCCTGTGCCTCAGGTGCCGCTCTTGAATGCTAGTGATGCTTCCTCCTCCTGTCAGGGTTGTTTATTTACTGACCAGGAAAGAAAGAAAAAAAAAAAAGTAGCATAAGAGTATTAATCATAGTTTGTGGGAGCCACGGGTTTGTGTTGGCCACAGGTATTTCAAGAAGAAAAGTCAGGAAGCTCAGCTTTTTCAGGTCATCTCAAATAAAGGGTGAGCCTCTATGGAGAATGATACACCTACAGGTAGTCATACCAGAAATCAACTTCCTTTGCTTTGATTTGGATTAGACAAAGCATTATACTTATATAGGTAAATCCAAAAATAACAGTGACTTTTGAAGGGAATAGACAAAAATCCATGTTAAAATTTCCAGTATTGTAAGATGGTGTTTTCCATAACAAGCTCATATAAATTGTTAAATAAGGTGTTGAGGCTTGTACCACAGGTCCAGCAGCAGAGAAACTATGTATAAACCTTCTCTTTAAGTTTTGCATAACCTAGTTAATTTAGTTCACAGTGAAATAAAATGGAAGATGGAAGTGGTCAAAGATACATAATTAATTTAAGATGGCCTGCCTTTTACTGAGGAAGACATAATCTGAAATTTATATTTTTTGAATTTATGCAGCTTGTTCTGTTAAAGTCAACAGAGTTTTTATTGTAAATGTTCTGGAAATATTTGAGGTCAACATGTGATGTTATGCTGACAGAAAACATCCCTGTTACTTCTAATTAAACAACCTGGCTAATTCCTGTATTGTTTACTGTAAACAATTACGTAAGAAATGAGGAATGTTTGAAGACTTTCAAGGGCAAGTGTCCACTGTCTGATACTGCAAAAGACTTTGGGTCAGAGCACTACTAGAAAAGCCTGTGACAAAGCCCACATCTTGTTGGAGTGGGGTTTAAAGTCCCATGATATTATGGCAGAAACATGTCTTCCAGGATTTTTCATAACAAGCCAAGGAGTTGTCTCTGTTGAAACCAGTCAAGTGTTTTTTTTCATATTATATTTGGACTTTGTAGTAGCTGCATGGATACTTAGTAAAGCAAAAGGAAAACAAATGCCTGGAAGTAGGAATTACGTACTTCTTTCGCTAGGAACTTAGAACTTAGAACCCCTTTTGCAAACTCTGAGGATGTGACAGGTTATGAGCTTGAATGGCTGGTTGTTAGAGGCTGAGAAGGAGGTATTTTGGTGCTGAGTTTCTTGCCCGAGGTTAGCAGCTCTTCACATTCTTCTTGGATTGCAAAGGCAGTGGATTGTTGCCCTCAAAATACAGTGCTGGCCTATCTTGAGTAAAAAGCAGACTGGAGAATGTTGCTGAGTCAGCCTCTGGATATTTATTAGAAAACTGAGCTGAAAAAGGTCAATTTTGTCACTTAAGGTCTTAGTTTGAGTGAGAACTTTTCCATTGTGTATAGCGAGTTTTGAATAAAGCCCTCAGATAGATGTCACTTGAAAGTTTGTATTTTGTTTGATCTGGCATTTGTCATTCCTCCTCAGTTTTTCTTCTTTGGCTTGTCTTAGTTCTGTAATTCCTGCACTGCCTTGTAGAGGTTAGATTAACAGTTCTCAGTAGATTTATATTCTCCTTTGAGAAAACAGTGCTGAGAAGCTTTCTGCTATTTTCTGCTTTTTTTCATGTTTCATGTTGCATTTGTTTCGCTGAGAATGATGAGGGTTTTCTTCTCCTCTGCCTTAGAGAACTGAACATTTAGGTCGGAAAGTTTCCAGAGAAAAAGTTGCATCTACGTGTTTTGCTACTTGNGTCCATAGGTTTTCACCATGGTCAGTCCAATTCACAAGCAGCAGCGGGATGCCTGGAAGAACATCTCTACCCCTTCTCTCGTGGGCCTGGGGCCTTCAAATCTCTCAGCCTCCCGACACAGGTTCTGAGCTGGCACGCTACATCTTACTACTGAACTTTTTTTTCTTCTCTCCCAAGTATGTTATTCGGCAGAGACGCCTGCCTTTATCTCTAACCTTGAAGGCCATGGCAGCACGGAAAGCTCAGGCCAGAGCTGAGCTGTTAACCCCCTCGCTACCAGAGCAGCAGAAAAAACCCCCTAAACCATAACACTTCTCCTCTGCCTTAGAGAACTGAACATTTAGGTCGGAAAGTTTCCAGAGAAAAAGTTGCATCTACGTGTTTTGCTACTTGTGGAAATTATTTTAAATTACTTTTATATTCAGATAGTTGTGGTAAAAATAAGAATTTATGTTTTCATTAAAGAGGTAGGTCTTTTGGAGCAATCCTGAGTAGTACAGTCAGGACTCTGTGACAAAGTAGAGCCCCTACTTCAACTAGGTTCAAAGTTTAATTTTTCCACATGGTACCTTGATGTTGATCCCGTTCAACCTATCTTTTATTTAAGTGGCAGAATCTTTAAGCCCTTAGGTATGAAAAGCGTATTAACAAAAATACAATTAAAATTAAAGGCCTTTGCAGCTACAAAGGGAATAAATATAAGCAATAGCAAAGTTTGGGAAGCTTCTGATCTCATAGGAAAATGCACTTTACTGATTTGCTTGTCAGTCTTGAAGCTTGGTAGCTTTTGGATTTGGGAGCAGTGTTGTGGTTTAACCCCAGCTGGCAGCTCAGCCCCACACAGCTGAAAGTGAGAAACTGGATGAGTGAAAGTGAGAAAACTCACCTGTCGGGACAAAAGCAGTTTGTTAGGTAAAGCAAAAGACCCACGTGCCAGCAAAGCCTCAGGCTCCAATTCCTCCTCAGTTTTATCTGTTCAGATGATAGCAAGGCAGTCTCTCATTGTGGATTTGTGATCCAGGCTGGAGGTGTGTATTTTAAAGGCTTGGGTTTTCCTTGTAGTCTGAATGAGGTAATGGCTCTGTTGTCATTAGTGCCAAATGTTTGAGTTTACGCAATGGAGGAGGTAGTGACCTGTGTTGATAGTGCAGAAATGAGCAAATCTAGAAGGAAGAACTGAAAATTTCTCCACCTATAAAGTTAACTTGTACATAAGCTAAGCTTTCATTGTCACGTGAAATTGCCTGTACTCCTCAGATACCTGAAGATAGATTTGTAAAGCAAGTTACATGCTTGGTCAGAAACATTACAAATTTAGAGACACATTCTGAACTGGATTAGAGACGGCTAAATGCGAAGTTTGCTCTTGTTGATAGTGTTATTCTGAGTGATAGAGAAAATCTAGGTAAATCAGTGAAGACTTTTGCCTTGAAGGGTCACTTCCAGACCTTCACAGTGAGTAGTTGAAGGGCAAGTGCTTTCTGTGGATCCACGTCCTGTCTCGGCAGCCTGTGGCATCCCTGGTTGTACACTTTTGAAGAGTAAGATGGTTCTTACCCTGGAGCAGTTCTGCTTACGGGGCTGATCTGGGCTGTTATGTTGGGCTGGTCCTGTTCCCACATGGTCAAGGTCTGCTGAAGCCAATCGTGCCTTTTTTCACTCCAGGCAGAAGTTACACAACAGTCAAAAGTTCAGAGGCCTCGGTACCAGGGAGGACTTTGATTTGCCAGGAAGTTCGCTTGTAGTAAGGAAGTATATGGATTAAAAATACTGCAGTTGCTTCACTGTGTTTTTTTTTCCTCTGCTTAAGAGGTTAGATTTAAAAGGTGGGGTTTTTTTCAGGGGTTTGGTTTTTGGGGGTTTTTTTGCTACTACCAGCTTCCTCTTCCTCCTTGCTGGTCTCTATGGGTATGCCTTCTACCTGACAGCAGCTGTGGTGCTTATGGGGTCCTTCCCTGAGCTGGCTGAGCTTGTTAGGTTGGCGGGAAACTGTCCACAATTTTTTTTTCTCCTGGGTTAATGTTCTCCTGGGTTGATTAACTCATACAAAGGTCTGGTGCCAAGTGTGCAGACAGCAAGAAGGAAAAAACAATGTGGTGGAAGAGAGTAGACTTGCCCCCATTCAATAGTATTGATTTGTTAGATCAATTCGGTCCAGGTCAAGGAGCACTTGGCAGGTCATAGCGAAGGTAGCACTCAACAGCCACCATTTCATGGACTGGGACTAACAAAAACCAGAGATGGTGGTAGTGCAGGGCAGGAGCCTCACTGGAACTTCCTGCGATGGCTGTGAGTTGCTAGAGCCTTGCTGAAGTAACACTGATACTTATCTGGCAGAGAGAGTCACCCCCACCGCTATGTCGCTGAGGATTATCCACAGCAGGTCCATGGTTCGGATTCTCCTTAGCAGTCTCACTCTGCCAAAAGGTATCTGCTGACTCATTTTTAAAAGTATCGATTCACCAGGACTGTGGGTTATTGTAACTGCTGTTAATGGATGAATTTTATGGAGAGCATGCAAGTGACGCACAGAGCACTTTCCGCTTTGTCATCATGCCTATGGCAAGTTGCCCAAACCAGCAAGGGAGAGGCCCCCAGCAGCAGAGGCAGCCACCATACAGACTCTGCCAGGGGTTATGGTTGCCTTTGGGGTTTGGGGCTATCACTAAAGCTTTAGGTTTTGGGGCTATTGCTAAAGATTTGCACCTCTGGCACAGATCTACCTGAAAAGAATTAGAGATGTTTATATAAATTCCTGTGTTGTCTAATGACTAGATTTTTATCTCACTGAAGACAGTTTTAGGTGAACATTCCTGAGGTTGTTCAAACTTGTAGGAATAAAGTATTTCTTCAGTTGCTTTGGGTGCACACAGATCTGTAGCTCTGATAATATATTGAAGCAAAAATTATATGCTTTGTGAAGGTTATGAAGCTATGCTTTGTGAAGGCTGTTCAAAACCTGTGTTGTTGCTTTTCTTTTTTTACATGTGTATACTCGCCAGGTAGAATACAAAAAGCATCATCCATCACTAATATTACTATTAAATATTGCATAACAATTCTGATCTCTACTACCATCAGCAAAGTAAAGTAAATTTTATCACCAAGTTTCAGCCAAGAAATCAGAGATGGCAAGACTGCAGACCTATTTTCAATGACTGCCTTTTTTCATTTGTATGTGTGTGTGTGAATGCTTTTCAGGTTTGTGGGCTCAATGCCCAAGAAATGTATACATAGCATTCAGTATGGCTATTTCTCCAAGAATGGGCATGTGTCAGAGTTTGCTAATTAATGCTGGTTGTGCAGTGCAAAGTATGTGATTAAGTATGTACAAACAAATGTGTACTGACCCATTTATTGGAAATTAAGCTTGACATAACAGTTCTGTGGAGGAAGAGTGAGCTGACAGTGGATTCCAATCAAATATTAGATTTCCCATTTTTTGTCTTTTTTGATGCTGTGTCAAATAAAGTTTCACAATGTCTAAGTTTGTTATTTTTTCCATTTCACTAATATGCTGAAACTTTTATATTGAAGATATATGTATGTATGCATATGCACATACATATATATAAAATCAGTACATCAGTGTCAGTGGCCAAGCTCATCCTTTCCAGACTTCTAAATATTTTTATTTAGAGGATTTCATAGTTTGAGTAATGCTGTATGACAGAAATTGTTGGGGGGGGAAAGGGGGAAGAAATTGCATGGAGAAAACAATGATATCAATGCATTGAACTACAATAAGTTTTCAGACAACTAATTACAGGAGAAAAAATTCTTAAAAGGAAAAAAAATTAAAAATTCAGTTTAAAAAGTACAAAACTTAAAAAAAACATGACAGCACATCAGAATAAGAATATCACTTCTTGGGCAAGAAAGCTAAAAATCGTTTTTTTCCTTTAAGACTGAAATTTCAGGCTTAGCCACAGCAAACACGATTTCCTCGCTTTGTTCCAAACATATTGTTAGATTGGCAAAAAAGTATTGAAATCTCAGCCAATTCTCTTACGGGATTTTATTCAAGAGAAAAAAATAGCAAGTCATCCTAACGTTGCAAATGACTCATGAGTGGCCTTAGGAAACGCTGCCCTGGGACAGGCATGCCTCTGATGAGGAAGCATGAAGCTGCCAGGCCACTCCCCCCGACAATTTCCTTTGAGGAGCGCAGCCTTCATAAGGGACGTCTCTCCAGACACTACGTTATTTTATTCTTTATTTCACAGAGGGACCCACAAAGCTAGGAGAAGGGCAGCATGAAGTAGCAGCAGAAACTTCACAGCCAGTTGTTTCTGTACAGGAGAAGCGAATAGGAGATCATGAGAAAACTTTAAAGGTAAGGGGAGATACATTTTAAGGTCTATAACTTAGTTTTGCCATTGAAAACTAATCAGCATGTAGGCTTTCTTGTAAAAAATTGTAGTGTCTGGGGGAAGAATGGAGGAGCTCCGTTCCCAGGATGAGGTCATGGTCATGAAGTTCCCCTGGTCAATGGGATGTATTGAAAAATGAACCAAACGGTAGGGATTAAAAGCAGAAGATTCTGAACATGTGTGAAAACATAAAGAAACAACAAAGAAGAAGCTCTTAGAAGAAAAAAAAAATAGCATGAGATAAGTGGTGATCTAAGCAAATTTCCTGAGTAGTTACTGTGGTTTCTTTATATGCATCATATAGATACTGTTCCTGGTGGCTGGGTCTGATGACTGTGTGGGAGTTAGTCTGCCCTTAAGCTTCACACCATCATGTTGCCACTAAGTAAACAAGAAGGTGTGCCTTGGAAAAGAATGGCACCCTTTCCCTGATTTTACATCCCTAAATAAAAATGAAGTGAAGCTGCATATCGTAGTACAATATATGCCCTCTTTTCACTGTTATTCTGATTCCAGTAGAAAGTTTGAACCTGGCTAATGGCTATGACAGAAAAATAGAAAAAAGGGAACTGAGCACAAAGTAGATTTATTGGTGGAGCTATGTATATGTTGGGGTTTCAAAGCAGGAGAAGAAGAGGAAGGAGAAAGAGATATTTTTTGATGTCTTCACAGCAGCCACAGGTGTCTTCTAGGTTTTGTTTCTACTATTAATGTGCTGCCCAGGGTTACAAAATAAGATTAAAATCTAACTTTCCTAAGGCAAATACACAGTCAGAATTTCTGCTGACATTGCTGTGTAATTTGTCTGAGGGAGAGGGGATTTTTGTCAGTGGTATCTATGCTGGCAGCAGAGCAGACATGGAGAGAGACTAATCAAACCTCAGAGAAAGGAGACAGTAGAATGGGTTGAGTACAAAGGGCTACTCAATGCAAAATGAAATTAAGATGAAAAGAGAAGGGAAACTTCTTTAGCCTTTTTTCCTTCCTTTGATTTGCCACACCTATTCCAGTAGGGCCAAATCAAGTTCTACGTAGTTAGGCAGATAGAAACACTTGAATAAAAGTGAGCAGATTTGTAAAGTGACAAAGTATGGGTTTCCTCATTTATGTTTTTGGTCTTTGAAGTCTTTTCATTACTTTTGTTGATAGTGATTTACATCAGCTGAGGCACTCCAGATCCTGTCCTGCAATTTGAGAGGCATTTGTCAGCAACCCCAAAGACCTGAAGGTCTTGAAGCTCTGATAATTTGGAGCTTCGCAAATTAAGTACAAAGGCTCATTTTAGAAAGACAATGCCACATTTTTTTTGTGACATACAGCTGTCAAAATGCATTTTAGGACTTATAGGTTGTTTTCCTGTGGTAGTAGTCGTGATAAAAAAAAATTCTTTTGGAACTGTTGTGATCACACTTGACCCATTTGGTACCACAGTTATAGCGCTAAACTGAAGCAATGGACATTCATATTCTGTTGGCAAGGCTGAGAATTGTTGTGGATTATTGCATTGTCTTATAGGATTGTTGTATTTTCCTACTAATATATGCAGGAAGACGGGAAAAACACTAATTAGAGAAGTCCAGGACAGATGAAAAGAATAAAATAAATGATTGGAAAGCTTATGTCAGCAGTTATATAGCTCATTTTCGAGTACAGCATAAGGAGGGACTGGAGAGGATTGTTTGTGAAAAACAACAGCTCTGCAAGAAAGCCCAGGGTTCCAACAAAAGGGAAAATTCATAATTCAGTATCTGATAGGTACTGAGCTATTCAAGGACGGATGAAGAAGATGAAATTTTAAAAAGCTAATTAAAAACAGAGTTCAGATAATTCAGATGCAATTATGTTCTCTTATCACAATATTTGCTGCTGAAAAGACTAATTCTTGAACACTGTGGGTAATGTTTCAATATTCCCTAATACATTTTTTTTCCTCTGTTCAGGCACATAAGGAAGACAAGCCTCAGAAAGCAATGGAAATGAATGGGATTGTGCCGGTGCCACGCTCCTACGACTATGACCTCATTGTCATTGGTGGAGGCTCAGGTGGTCTGGCAGCTGCCAAGGTATGAGGGGGAAAATACAGATTTATACTTTCCTTGTAAGTAGGTTAGGCATTTTTAATGCTGTAGGGACGTAACATTTCAGCCTAAGTGGTATTTCTTTTGAGGTTAGTGCCAGTTATACAATAGAACAAAAACATAAACATGGTATACTCCCTAATAGAATGAAACTTGGTCAACGCTAATGGAAGATGATGCTGCTCGAAAAGATACCTTAATGGTGTGTATTAGTAGTTGAATTAAAACTCAAGTCATGACTGAAAATGTTTTTAAAATATCAGGAGGCATCTAAAAGTGCTATCTCTTCAGAAGTATTTGTGTATCTTGTTTAAATTCTTAACAATGGAGGAGACTTCTTGATTTGGTAACTGGTATAGTTGCATAAATGGATATTTCACCTATACTTAAGCAGAGTTAGTCTTGCCCTTCATGTCTAGGGTTTGGTATTTCCTGCCTATAGCCAGATAAATTATGGGGTTTGTTTAGGATAATCCTTTTAGAAGCATATCTAGAACTAATTAAAAGAATCCACAGAGGTACAAAATATACCAGCTCTTGGAGTTATTATCCCAAATATTTGAAACTTGCCGAAATTTAGTGTAAATTAGTAGCTCTCCTTAACTTCAGTAGTCAAACACTTTTTGTCTCTTCTCGCTGTGGTAAGATTAACTATAAAGAAGTAAATTGGGCATTCACAGAAATAAAACTACTTTGTTCCTCAAAACCTGGAGCTGGATTATTCCTCTTAACAGAAAGCCTATTGTTACGGAGAAGTGGAGGAGGTCATTGAGGAGTGAAAGAAAATGAGGAGAAAGTATTTCCTCATAGCACTGGATTCACACTGAACCTCGGTCAAGAAGTACTTGTGTTGTAATGGAAGTGTGCAGGGCTGAGTTGTGGATCATACTTCTATAACCTATTCTGGTAGTTTACCGCTTTCCTATCAATAGGGGCACTCCTGTCATGTCATAGGATTGAAGGTAAGATCTATAAAAATTCTGAGAATCACAAAGAGAAACAAACACTGCCTTTCAGAGGATGGGGATGTTTTGGGACAGGAGAGAACAGCAAGAGTAAAATGGAACTTGTAATGGTGCAAAACCAGTTTGCAGTAATAAAAAGCCAGCTGTTGAAGTTTACATAACGAAACTGGCTGCTATCTTGTATACATGTGCTATGGTGTGAAGCTACAGCAGTGATGTTTATTGCATCATTTTTCAGTTGTGGGACAGAAAAGGTGGTAGATAGGAAGATAAATTGCCTTATTCCTTCAACTCAGCCTATAAGGTGTATTGATTTTTAATGTTCTCAAGTAACTGGAGAGTAGAGCAGAGGATGGTAGATCAATAAAGTCAACACCTCTATCAGTAGTAACGCGTGTATTTCAAATCAGTTTCATGAAGTGAAACTGTTTTACACAGGTAGACTTCTGACTTATATAGATGGTTCAGGCTTCTTTTTAATCAATTAACAATGCTTTCAAAAAAACCCAAAGCAAAACAGAGAAAAACCCCAGCTACACAGCTCTTACTACCAAGTTGCAAATACACATCTACACTCAGGTTTGTAGCAGTTTAACTAAATTGGTTAAATGTATGGTTTTCATTATGACATGCAGCTTTGTATGTGCATTTTCCTTTCTGCATTGTGCTCAGAGATTGTTATTTTGGAGGCGTGTCTCCACAGTGAGTGCAAATGCCACCAAGTTGACTTGGTACAAGCCGATTGCAGACTCAGACCAAAGTGCCAGGCCCCTACTGTCAGTTCACACAGCCCAGCTCGAGCCATAAGTAACATTGCAGTGTTGATGGAGCACAGCACTGAGTCCAGGAAGGTTTGAAAGCCTACAAGGTTTGAAAACCTACGGGGCAGGTTTTGTGGCTGTGCACATCAGTCTGCAGAAGTGGTTATATCTGTTTGTGATCTCTGCAGAGGTGGTGATGCAGTGCTGTGCTGCGTTATGAAGAGACTGGATGTGGCATTTAGTGTCATGGTTTAGTTGATGAGGTGGTGTTAGGTAATAGGTTGGACTTGATTATTTGAAAGGTCTTTTCCAATCTAGTTAATTCTGTGATTCAGTGATTATGTGTGCATATAGTTGAGTGTAGTCTTGCAACCCATGCATTCTCCTCAGCTAACACTAGAAAAGCTGTTTGGAGTGGTGTTTAAGAGTTGTCACTATGGAGGAGCTTTAATGATGCATCTCAGTCCCTAAGTACCTTTCTGAGGAACTTTCTCAGAAGTGATGCTCATGGATTGAAATTAGCTTCTTGGTCAACCTTGATCTTTATTGGAAGTGGAAACACAGTACATCAGTATTTTCCAAAGGTATATACAGACTGCTTTGTTTGAGTTACGATTTGCATTTTGCATGGAGTAAGATACATTTAAAATGGAAATTCTGATTGTCAACTATTTGGATTAACAAGTATTACTGGTAGCATAATGCTGGAGGCTGTCCAGCTCCTCCCAAACCAAACCCAAGGCTTTAGAGTAATATCCTGTTCCTATAGTTGTTATTGCTTACATGTCTAAGAACCCATTATGTGATGCTGTACAGTTGTGGTTACTCCAAGTAGCAAAGTTATTTTGCTACATCTCACGTGGGGAATCTGTCATTGCTATTTCTCAGCTGTGTAGTGCTTACTTAAGTGTTTTTCCACGGTAGCAGTTATTGCTGTTGATTTTTGCCTTTTTCTTAAAAAGCTTTTAGGGAGCCATGGAATCGGTACAGGAAAATTTCAGTTCCCAGTGTCATTTACATACATTGATTTTAGATTTGCTAATGAAAGTTCTCTGTGGAAATACAGAATCATACAATCATTAAGCTTGGAAAGGACCTCGAAGATATCATGTCCAACCTTTATGCAAGTACCATTATGCTTCCAAACCAAGTACCATGTCTACTCATTTTTTGAACACTTACAGGGTTGATGACTCCACTGGTCCCCTGGGCAGCCTGTTCAATGCTTAACCACTCTTTCAGTGAAGAAATTTTTCCTGATATCCAGCCTGAACCTCCCTTGGCGCAGCTTAAGATCATTTCCCCTTTTCCTGTCCCTAGCTGCCTAGAAGAAGAGGCTGACCCTCACCTCACCACAACTTCCTTTCAGGCAATTGTAAAGAGCAATAAGGTCCCCCTTGAACGTCCTTTTCTCCAGACTAAACAACCCCGCCTCCCCAGTTGCTCCTCATTGGACTTATATTTGCGCATCCTGACAGTGAAGTGAACTTGCTGCAGGTCACCGAGCTTGAAAGAACAGGACCTGAGCCTGGCAATTACAGATCATACTCAAAATCAAGTGTTCTCTTCTACTACAAGAAAGGAGTCTGGATAAGCACAACTGTCATGCTTGGCCCTGTGACTAGTTATGTCATTGTGTGATGTGATTTCAAACAGATGTTAGAGAAGCTGTCTTTGAAGGGAAATTAGGATTAATTTAAATTTAAAAAATTAAGTATATTAAAAGTAAATGGGCATTTCGGGAAATAGTCTGAACAAACTGACAGGATGAAGGAGAGAAGAGGAGGCTGGACTCCCAGACTTTTCTGTGCATCAGCTGGTGCCATGCTGTTGTGTAGCAGGATGAATGTATCTTTTTTTTTCATCTTCTTTTTCCTACTGAATGCACAGATGAATTCAGAAGATTAATGGCAGTCTGTCTGTTCCTTTGCAAATTGTTCATTGTTACTTAATTGAAAGTCACAAAATTTTCAGCAATGCATGATATTATCATCTACTCCAAATTTAACCTCTAATATTTAGATATGGGTCTTATTTAATTTGTTTTGCAGGAGGCTGCCAAATATGGAAAGAAAGTGATGGTATTGGACTTTGTCATGCCTACACCTCTGGGAGGCTCATGGGGTAAATTTTTCTTCGTTGCAAAACTGTTATAAAGGAGCTTTACCTAAAGGCTCTGATTCTCATCTTTGAGATCTGCCACACTGATGTGAAAACCATATTCTGTTCCTTTTTCTCAGGTCTTGGAGGAACATGTGTAAATGTGGGCTGTATACCTAAAAAATTGATGCACCAAGCAGCTTTACTGGGACAAGCCTTGCAAGATTCACGCAAATTTGGATGGCAGTTTACAGAAGAAGGTAAAAAAGGACACTTATTTTCAGTGTTGTCATTGTCACTGAAAATCCTGAAGTTGTTGTCAAAATTAAGTGCTTGTTACACTGAAGCATGTGCTAGCTTTAACAATGTGGGGCAAATTCAGAGAAATGACACAAACTTAAGCACTTTTCAAGTCTAAAGCCATGGGGCTTATTGCCTTCCAGCTTCTGATGTGTTTATAAATAAATTCTGATCATGTTAGTAATTGATAAGGCCGTTGTGTGAATAAAAGAAGTAAAGTACTGCTCCATTTCTGAAAGTAGAGCAACATCTAAGGGAATATCTGTGTTCCCTGTTAGAAACTTCTTATAGTTGCAAGCAAGGATTTCTTTTCCCTAAGTCTCTGTCATTACTATATAAGAAGATGCATTTTGCTTTGTGTTAACTCTAATATGCATGATTATAGGATTGTGATTTATTTAGGGTGTAATCCAGTAGTGGTGAACATCTCTCAGAGATGCATAGTCTTCATTTGTTGAGCAGTGTCTCCCACTCAGCACCTGTCAACATAAAACTGTCAATAATGCAGTAGGTCTTTGTTTTCTATGTTTTAAGTCATATCAGTTCTACCGTGACCTCTCATGTTGTCTATGCTGATGTAATTGTTTGAATTCCCATGGAATTACCCTGGATTAAAAAAGGAGTAAGTCAAAGGTCACTGGTTCGTGAAAGAAATCTGTCTGAGAATGCAAGTTTCGCTCTGTAAAAACTCAGACTGAAAGATGAACTTTCCTCTTTTGTTTCTGACAGTCCAACACAACTGGATGACTATGACAGAATCTGTTCAGAATTACATTGGGTCACTGAACTGGGGCTATCGCATTGCACTGAGAGACAACAAGGTCACGTATGACAATGCATATGGAGAGTTTGTTGGGCCACACACAATTAAGGTACTCCCCAGCCGTGTTTGTTGGGTCTTCCTGTAGTACTTTCTGAATAGAGATGCTTTTCGAATAGAACAATTTTTCCCGTGGTAGAACTGTAAAATACCCACTTTGGACTAATGCTTTGTCTGCAGGCAACAAACAAAAAAGGAGTTGAGAAGCTGTACACGGCTGAGAGATTTCTCATTGCCACTGGTGAACGACCTCGCTACCTGGGTATACCTGGAGACAAGGAATACTGCATTAGCAGGTAAAAACAGGGAGGAATATGTAGTCATGCCTTGTATGTAAGAGAAAGTGGTGAAGAATGAGCAGAGCTGCTTGGTTGCTGGTTTTCTCTCTGTGTAACCTTTTGTTAAGGGTAGGAGAATATCTACAGACAGATTCTAAGGTGCCAAAATGTTGGGGTCTAGCAGACAGCACAGGACTGTGAGTGATTTGCTACAATGGTTCTGTTCCTGACTGAAAACAGCAGTAACTGAGAGTACCTGAAGTGATTTGTGCATTAGTCATAAAATTAATTCATCACCTCTGCCCAGTTACCAGTGCACTCACTTCCTCTCTATTCCATAGGATCTTTCAGTTCACACACTGAGGAGCACACTCTGCTTGGAAAAAACCTCTGTGCTCAGATAAAGTGGGAGTAGCATAGCAGCTGATGTTATGAAGTTGGTAGGAATTGTGTTCATGCATTGGAGCACTTTTGAAACTCAGCCTGATTTTTTTTCCAGCTACTCAGTGAGGTTAATTGAACTTTTTTGAAAATTAATTTCAAACATCTGGTTAATTGATAAGACTAAGCATTTCTAGTACCATTTTGACAAAAAATCCCTCCCAGCCAAGTAATATGCAGATGAGAACCCTCCCAGACATGTAATATGCAGAAATGTGTTTTCATATCAGAAACATATCCTAACTTTTAAGTTACTTAATGTGGAAACAGAGATTGGAATTACAGGCTGGCAAGGTTATAGCAATGAAGTAAATAATCGGTGTGATCTCTGTGACATCAAAACACCATGTGGCATGTTTTCTGTGAAATAAGTAGTAATGAAATTAAAGATAACAGATAATACAGCCTGTAAAGTGGTGCTTTAAAACACCATTAAGGTGGAAGAGTCAGGAATTCCAGAGTTAAAGACTGTCAGATTGAGGCTGTAATTCAGTGTAATATTCACTGAGTTCCCTGGGGGATAGGAACTATGCTACAGCCTTTAATACATAATCACATTTTATTCCACCACCCTGACAAAGAGACACCACTTTAGATTTAAATCTTTGGGTAATTGTGTTGCCAGACTCTGCCTAAGTCTCTCTTGAGCAATTGTGGTGCCTCCAAGAGTCCTGGCTTCCTTATGAAGCCCTGACTTTATAGTCTAGGACCAAAGTGTGATAGAACTGGCATAACTTGATGAAGAAGTTGAAAAAAATGGAAAGCAGGCAAAGAAACATGTTTTCCATAATTTCATACTTCTGTCTCTGTCTGTTACTGTGGTTTGCCTTAATGTGGTTGTCTGTGTATATTTGGCACTGCATATAATGCTTTAGCAAAAGAATTTTTTACAGAAAAGGATGAGACTTCAAAGAAGTGAAGATGGTATTTTTTTCTTAAAGCTGACCCCCTTCCTCTTTTAGTTCTCAGGATGTAAAGTTTGCAGCAAAATATTTGAACCAAGTTTCAGAGCCAAGAAACCCCAACCTACCTTTTAAAAAAAAAAAAGTCCTAAATATTCTGTTTAAAAATCTCTCAACATTTTTGTGATGATTCAGAGTTTTCATGTGCTTTTTTTAAAATGTGTGTGTACTCCTAATTTTAACTTTTTAATCTGTTGTGTACTGATCTTGCGTGCCAGATGAGCTTTCATATAAGTAGGGTTTTTTATTGAGCAGGAGGAAGGATAAAGTCCAATTATTACAGAAGAAATTAGATAAATATAAAACACAATGCATTCTTTTGGCTGTCTTTAACTTTATTTTTTCCCTCTCTCCTAGTGATGATCTCTTCTCTCTGCCTTACTGTCCAGGGAAAACCCTGGTTGTTGGAGCTTCTTATGTTGCCTTGGAATGTGCAGGATTTCTTGCAGGCCTGGGGTTAGATGTCACTGTAATGGTGAGATCCATCCTCTTAAGAGGATTTGACCAGGATATGGCAAATAAAATTGGCGAATATATGAAAGAACATGGAGTCAACTTTATTAGGGAGTTTGTGCCGATCAAGGTACGCTCATAGTGGTGTATGATTGCAATTCATTGGGATATACCTGTCATAATGTTTTAAGATGCAAATTATTTTAATGAATACAAAACTTGAACTTGCAATACAGGGTGTGCTATGATAGAGAATGGGTTAATTTTTATTTTGAACTAAGTCCACTAATCTTAAATAATTGAAATGTACAATTTAATCTTAGTATTAAAATGTGGTTAGATTGAAAAATTCGTTGCTTTGATCGGAATTAGATGAGTTATTATGTGTTGCATTGAAAATATTACATTTGCTCATCCTGGTCCTAGAAATATTTAAATATACTTAACTGCATCAGTTGTCCTGAAATCTGTGAAACTTCTTGCAGGCTTGTGATTAAGCAGGTATCTAATTTCCTGTAAGATCAGGGTCCAGTGCTGTCTCAAATAGTCGTATTTTTCATTGCCAGTTCTCAAATTAGGCAGCCAATACTGTTTAAAAACCCAGGATTAATGGACTATCCAGAAAAGCAAATGGGCTTTAGAAGTATCCATTACTTGTCAGAGTCCTTAAATACTTGTTCAATTTTTGTTGAATTCAGTAAGAATACTCATGCAGCTAGTTATGCAAATATGTAGGCAAATTCAGATTGAATTTGAATCAGATTAGATAAATTCTGGAGCTTTTCTAATGTAGACTTGCTTTATCAAAGGTTATAGAGAGGGCTAACAGTATTTTTCTTTTTTTTTTCCACATTAGTTAGCACTTAATTAGTCTGAAATCGGAAATCATATATTAAGCAATTTTCAATTTAGTGTCAAACCAGCATGTTACTGAGTTTAACAATTCAGGGATTAAAGCATTTAATTCAGTCAAGACTGTTCATTTTCACCTTGAGCAGTATCAAGAGTAGCTTTAAAAATTATCTTCTGAGTTACCACTGTAGGTCTGACTCTCACAGAATGAAAGCTGTGAAAAGTTAAAATGGATGTTTCAAGCACCTTAGTCCTTCTGCATGTTTTCATTGTATAAATCTCATGTAGTATGAAAAGCAGGTATGATTATCTAGCTTTTGGTTCATACAAATACACACAGAATTACACACACACACACACACACACACACAAGGTTGGAAAAGACCGTAGAGATCATCAAGTCCAACCTATCTTTTTGTAAACTCTAATGTGGGATGAGAAAGAAAAGAGCACCAGATGCACCCTGTGAAAAGCAGTTGATCCACCTAGTCCCAAAATACACTTTTGTGTATTTTAGACTGGCCCTTCACTACATGTCTTTGATTTCAATGGGAATAAAATATTTGGCCCTATTTCTGGTTGAGAATACTCTCAACTTAAATTGCTGGATATATTTATAGCAGGTTTTCTCATCTCTTTCAAACATTGTTTTTGAAGTTATGCATGTTGTGCTTATTAAAACCTTTCATTGGGACGTCTGAAGGCAGAAGAGGAATTATTACAAAATAATGCTGCCTTTGAACAGGAGCAATTTTGAACAGTGCTCCTTTAAAGTTGGTAGGATAGCACAGTGTGCCTTTTAAAATTAAGAAAATAAAGGACAAGGGTAAAAACTTGGTTAGAAACTTTACTTTTTCTGTCTCCAAATACTGAACTTGAAGTAGAAACTAGGTCAGTTGTTGAAAAGCACCTTTTCATCTGTAGGATGAACACTAAAGTGTCCCAGAATTATGTTAAGTGTGGGACACTTACGTGTCTCCTCCGCGTACAGCCCGACACTGGAAGCGATTGGGTCCTGCACCTTTCCTTGGGAGAGTAAGGGAAGGACTGTAAGGACTGTAGCAGAGGATATCCAATCCTTTCCTCACATTCCAGTGCATATTAATGAGGACAAAAAACCACCTATGTAGCTTTGAATTCCATTCACTTGTTCAGTTGAGAGGAAAAAGTATTTGGGAAAGAATCAGTGGTGTATTGCTCTTTCTGCTCTGTTGTTTTCTGGTATATCTGGGGAGTGGAGGGTGGAAGGAGAGGGGGGTGTATTTTGGGGTTTGTTTTGTTCTATATAAACAGTCATTTCTTCTTATTCTGAACAAAGAGCAAAGTCGTGAAGAGCTGCATTTTCCAATCTGATGGTGCTTTTCCAGCCATGTAGAGCCAACTGCTGCCCCCTCCTGCAGGGCCATGGCAGCTTGATATGTTGTGCTGAAGTCACTGAACAGGGCAAAGACTGCTGAGAGCTGGGCTGTGACAGTGGATTCCCATGGGTGGAAGGCCTGATGGCTCTCTAGGATCACTTGGGAGGAAATATCTGATGGTGTTTCCAGGCTTCATTAGTGTTTCCTTCCTCCTCGTCTCCTCTGTCCCCAGTGGATACCAGTAGCTCACATGGTTTGTTTGGACAAGAACCTAGCTATCAGTGAGCTTTTATACACAGAAAAGAGGTTTTGTTGCATTGATCAGAAGAATAAATGCATGGACATAAACCAAAATTCTTAAGTATGCAGGTAGAAATGTGAAAAATCTTTAGAATAAATGCTTAAATATAGATCGTGGTTAAAACTCTCAATGGTACGTGGTGAGACGAACACGCATTTGTATATTTTTATTTGAAACTAAACTTTTTGTTTTCTCATCTCCTACTTCCCAATCCTCAAAATGTTATAGATTGAGCAGGTTGAGGAAGGAACTCCTGGAAGATTGAAAGTTACAGCCAAGTCCACAACAGGGAACCAAATAATTGAAGGGGAATACAACACTGTGAGTCCTGTCTATATGCATGAGCAATGTGAAATAGCCTTCCATTTAATGCTGAGATTTTGTGGGATGTTTTTATCCACACTAGATATTTTTTAATTATTTTTATCATTATAATATGCTAATTACACATAATCAACATGTAATTAATATAAAAAAGTCCTAAACTCCATGGTCATTTTGCTTTGCCAAATCACTTGCATGCTTTTAAAACCTATTTCTTAGCTTAAAGATGTAGATCAGCTTGGTCATGTGTAATCAGTTGCAAGATTTTTCCCCAGTAGGATGTTTGTAATCAAAAATCCACTTTAGTACAGTGGTAAGTGTCCCCACCTGGCGTGTGGCAGACCCGGGTTCGATTCCCGCCAGGGAGACAGTGTTAAGAGTTGGACTCGATGATCCTTGTGGGTCCCTTCCAACTCAGAATATTCTGTGAATAAATGATCAGTAATCATTTGTAATACCTCTTGTAGTAACCAAAGATTGCTTTGTAGTTAGCACAAAGCAATAGTTTGTGCAAGAGTTAAACAGACAGGTGACATGTCATCTCAAGACCCCTTGCTGACACATCTTCTCCAAAACAACTAATACCCTGAGGCAAGTCAGTCAGGACACTTCATTACACACTTTAAACAGTAAAATTGCAGTGTGCAGGTATGTCATTGTAGGTTTGATTGACTGTTCCCTTCACATCTCACCCCACTCATTTTCATAAGCCTTGATTCTGAAAGGGGTAAAGAAGGTTGTGAAAAGAGCCTTTGGAACTACCCAGGATGCATACAGACAGGCATTTGCTAGCCTGGGACTTCAGATGGCAAATCCTGTGTGCCAGTGACCTCCTTTGCTTGCACAGTGCATCAGTCACCCTGTGACAAGGACATGCCTCAGTGCATATGAGAGCCAATATCATGAGAAACTTTAACAGTAACAACAGCATTGTTGCACAGTGTGTAATACTGTGGTTTTTTCCTAGTCTATAATAGTGAAAGCTTTTTAGCAAGCAAATCAATACCATTAAGGAAACTTCTGATTTCTTGTTGCTACAACTTTCACTGAAGTACTGTCGCTCCTCATAGAAGCTGTGAGCTCTGTGTAATGCATTTTAAGACCTTCAGCTCTGAAGATCTGGCACACTTGGTCATCTCTAAGATTTGAAGCAGATCTCTGTTTGCTTCAGCGCAGTTTTTAGTTGTCACATGAGAAGCATTATGTAGTTACCTGGGCAGTTGTCCAAGATTGCAAAGTGTACAGCAATTTCCTCATGATAGCATAAGCTGGAACTACATTTGCTTGTTAAGGTAGCAGAGTTGATAGGATGGATAAGAAATTGTCCTGGTCTGTCCCTCATTCTGGACAAATGTTCAAGCAAATAATATTTTTTGACAGTGACTTAGCTAAGAGTCTATATAAGAAAGTTGACTTTTCTGATCAAAACAAATATTTTTGATGGTATTTTTTGCTTAAGCATCTGTCTGTCTTTGCTAAAGAACCCTTTCCTTATGGAGCATTTTGAAGTCACCAGCTCTGTTCGGGATATGGCATAACGCTTTGGTACAAACCTACAAGAAAATAAAGAATCTGTCCCTAACTTATTTGTTTAGAATAATCTTGGGGTATTTTTCTAGGGAAAGCTATTTGGCTATTTTAAACCTTAGCATTAAAACACCTGGTATTGTTAGGTCATGATGGTGGAATGGCTGATCTTGTATCTATGAATATACAACAGGTAACAAATATATTCATTTTACTATGACCAAGCCTTAGATATTAATTTGTAGTATACAATGAAAATAATAGGAAAATGCACTTTTGAAGTTTTAAAAAATCAGTAAAATGCATTGCGGTTTTGCAGGTGTTGCTAGCAATTGGAAGAGATCCATGTACAAGAAAAATTGGTTTGGACAAAGTTGGAGTGAAGATCAATGAAAAGTAAGGACAGATGTCTCTATACCTCTCACTGCTGAGCTTGTGTCTTGTAGTGTTGCAATGGTAGTGGTCAATGGACATTCAAAAGCAGAGGAAAAATTTGTCTCCCGTTTGTATGAATGGCAGACTCTGTAGCAGAAAGCTGCGTTTTCGCCTGTAGTATTGCCATGTCTGATTTTTTTGATACTGAAATATCAATTCCTAGTTGCTGGGAGTTAAAATTGTCTTTTCCATTCTGTCTTTTAGTGCAGTTTTTCTTATATGTATTTTAATGTTACTACTGTAACGTGCTACTATATGTTACTTTGAAAGAAAAGGTCCAAATAGCATTGCTTAAACTTACAGGTGAAGTTACAGAATCACAGAATATTTAGGTTTTGAAGGGGTGTATGTCTTGCCTTGGAACAACTCTTGAGAACAATCTGTCTCCTGTAGAGGAATATTTAATGTAGCGAGGTCGTTGCACCAGGGAGGGGTGACATTTTCAATATTGGTAACTAAAACATCTCCCAGGCATGTGGGGGCACCAGGGAGGGGTGACATTTTCAATATTGGTAACTAAAACATCTCCCAGGCATGTGGGGCCTCCAAGATCAGGGCCACGAACTTGACCAGGGCAGAGTTTTTACATATATAAGTGAAGTGACTGATGCTGCCAAAGGGTATTGTGATATTCCGAGTAAGCGGAAATATCTGAGTTGGCAGACCCATGTTGTCTTGTAGAACAGTACACATCTTTCTGGTATCTGGATACCTATTAGTAGCTTAATAGAATGAGCTGTAAATTTGTTAGCATGACTTGTATAACTGTTAATGAGCAAAATTGAGGAAGTTGGATTTTTAATGTGGGAATTGCCACTGGTCTCCCAAGTGACTGACTGTTTCTGTTCCTGTCTGATTAAGTTTCCCTTTTACATGGGTTTCCTGTGGTGATTACTGCAGTATCTCATTTATTGATGAAGTAGGAAATATTAATAATTAAAAGCTTCCATTAGCTCAGTACACTTACAGCTAAAAAGCTTGCTGGTGGTCCCTTAGGTAGAGCATCTGACAGCTTGACCTGTATCTGTGTAGTAGCTTGAAGGACAAGTTTCTAGTAACTGCTTCAGGCACTGGACTGAAATTTCAGTAGTGGAAAAATTCTTCTGTCCTACAGCTGGAATGAGAGAATGTATCTTCCTGCCATTCCTGAAAGCTGCTGGTACGCAGCTCAGCTGGTGATAGAGGGTGTTTGAGGAAAAGATTTATGCCTCACCAATGCTTCAGGAGACAAATCACAATTTCACAGGCTTCCTCATTATCCAGTGTGTGAATTTGTGTACTTTTGGTCAAATTTGCACTACTTTACATTCTTGGTAAAGAACTCTTGCCCAAGAATGTAAAATTATGAATTTGACTTCTGTCCCTCATACTTCACATGTGTCTTTTTCTTAAAGCAGAAGGTCCTAACCCTCCTGCAAGGTTATTTACATCTTCAGTCTTCACAGAAGAATACTTAGATCTTTTTTCTTGTTAATTACAATTGCAGAACAGGAAAAATTCCTGTCAATGATGAGGAGCAAACAAATGTGCCATATATCTATGCTGTTGGAGATATACTGCAGGACAAACTGGAGCTCACACCAGTGGCAATCCAGGCAGGAAGATTGTTAGTCCGAAGGCTTTATGCTGGGGCAACTACTAAGGTAAGGAAAAAGTTGTCACAAAACACTAGTTGCTCTACTTCTAAGTGCAGAGTGCAAGTCTGCTTGTTTATGGAAAAACGCAGTAGAATTCTAGGGATTAGCTTTGATGATCATTTTCATTTTCCCCTGGCAAAGATATTACTGCAGATGTGTTCTGCTAATTGTGTAGGATGAAATTAATACCTTATGGATTAAGCAGTAGTCTCTTTTTTTTGTTCTAAGAGGGTTTATTTTTCTCTTGGAGTATAATGATAATAAAATTAACAGAGCTCATTTAACTTGTTTTGAATTCTACCACGTTCCCTAAAATTCAGCAATTTTTCCCATTTTATTAAGTGCTTTAATTCCTAGGCAGTTTACTAAATTATGGTCCCTAGATAGAGTGTAATACCAGTTTGTGATAGTCTTAATTTTCAAAGTTATTTCCACTATTTTTTTCACTTCTCATCTGTAACGGACTATTGAATATGGCTACAAAGATTGGACGTACCAATTACTCAGCACATATTTAGACCTGAGTAGCTGAATGAATCGATTCTGTGTTTATATTTCATAGTAGTGCAACTGTGGGCTTCAGCCAGGTTATGGCCATTCAAATGGGAGTAACGTGGCTACTAATTTTCACCTCATATTTAAAGCAAGAGCAAAGGAGAGTGCCTGTAAAGAAGTGTTGTCCAGGCACCATTGATGTCAGTGCTTGTCTCACCTTCATAACCACAGTGCATGAGCATAAAGGCTTTTGCCTTTTAGAGACTGCTGTCCTCATATCGAGTTAAACTGTTGGCCAGAGCTTGAGTTGTTTATTTTACCTTGGCAGATATTGTGGGAACAGAATCCTGAATCAGTGTGTATAATCTAATTGCATTAGCCAGGCAAAGTTTAAGGAGCTGTAGCTGAAGCTGCAATACTATGGATTTGTCTTAATTCACATTTTATGCCAGATAACAGTTTCTCAAGTTACAAAAATCCTTATGCCGCACAAGGAAGCATCATCTCCTTCAGTGAATCCAAAAAATGAGTAACTACTTAAATTGGAGTCTGGCTTGCATAGATGTAACAAATCTGGAAAAGGTGATTGTATAAAACATAATGAGATGTTATGGATAGGTAGGGAAAGAATAGTAATCAGTGACCTATTTGATCCCTAGTCACAAAGTAAATTAATTAGAGTTGAAATCTGCAGAAAATAAAATTATTATAAATTAAATGAAGCTGACCAACCTGCTAGTCTGCTGCGGCAGAACGACTTATTGATGGATATGGGAAGAGCAGGGGATGTTTGTTTCATTTGACTCTAGTAAAGACTTTTGACACTGTTTCCCAAAACATTGTCGTAGGCAAATGGTTAAGTACAGGCTGGGTAAATGAGCAGTGAGGTGGATTGAAAACTGGCTGAACAGCTGGGTTTAAAGGGCTTGTGACCAGCATTACAAAGACCAGCTGAAGGCCAGTCACTGGTGGTGTGCCACAGGATTGGTTACTTGGCCAGTACTGTTTAACATCTAAATTAATGCATTTGGGTGATGCGACAAAGTGCACCCTCAGTGAGTTGGCAGATGATGTAAAACTGGGAGAAGTGACTGGTACAACCAGTGTTTGTGCTGTCACTCAGGGCAGTCTGGAGAAATGCATTAATAGGGATGTCACAGACTTCAACAAGGAGAAGTAAAATGTCCTGCACCTGAGGAGGTGTGATCCCACACATCGGCACAGGCTGGAGACTCAGCAGCTGGAAATCAGCTGTTCAAAGACTCAAGGGGTCTGAAGGACAAGTTGACTGGGAGCCAGCAATGTCTCCTCATGGCAGAGAGGGCCAGGGACATCCTGGCCTGCATCCTGCAGATGCATCCCGGCAAAGCATTGCCAGCAGGTGAAGGGAAGTGACCTTTACTATTCCAGTTGGTCTTGGTAAGACGAATTTTTTTCCAGTTTGGGGCTCCCCGGTACAAGAAGGACAAGGGAAGTCCAGCAAAGGGCCATGACTATGATTAAGGGACTGGAGCATCTAACACATGAGGAGAGGCTGAGACAGCTGGGAATTTAAACACCCCAGAGAAGAGATGGTTTGGGGAGCTCTTATTTATGCCTTATAGCAGAGACTAAAAAAGATGGAGCCAGGGGCTTTTCACTGGTGCAAGGGGAAGCAACAATTGATTCAAACTGAAACACAGAAAAATTCCATTTGGATATACGACAAAGCTACTTTACAGTGAGGATGGTTCCACCCAGAAGTTGCCCAGAGAGGAAACTTCTAGAACACTCTAAAGCTCCAGGCTGAGGCTCAGTGTTTGCCTCTCATGGTACGTGACTGGGCAGGCGGTATCAGCTCTAGTTCTGGCTGACCCCCCAAATGTCTGTAGTTCACGCCTTTGGTTCTTTGGCATTGCCTGGGTCACAGTTGATTAAAAAATTATGATTTTTAAATGGTGTTGGAGTGTTTGCAGCATCCCAAACTAAAAATATCATGCTTTATAGAAGTGTTGAACAGTCTACTTTTTATTTCCTGTTTGATTTGTGATCTGGTACATTTTTAAAATGGGGCATTGAATTTCCTTTTCCATTTAATCTATACATACTAATGTTAGTGTGGCTTTAAATTGTCTTTTTGTGCTTGCTCTAGTTAACACCTCTGGAATGGACAAACCCAAAACTGTACCTTAATTTAAAACAATTAAAAAAACCCCAAAAGATCTTTCAGAACTGTGAATAATTCAGCTTTTCTTCCCATGTTTCAGACTGTGTGCTGATTTTATTGCTGATGTTGTGTGGTTTGTTTTGTTTTGAATGCCACACAGTGTGACTATGTGAATGTTCCAACCACTGTATTTACTCCTTTGGAATATGGAGCCTGTGGGTACTCTGAAGAGACTGCAATGGAGAAATTTGGAGAGGAAAACATTGAGGTAAATGCCTTAATTTCATCTGGTTTTTAGGTTTCCAATTAATAATTTAAAATAATACTAGGAGTCAATTAAAACAGCATTCTGTGCTCTGATGTAAGGGCACGAAGTGACCAGGTACATTTTTTTCTCTTCCTTGGCTATTCCTAAACATGTTATAAAATGTTATAAATAGTCCCCAATTCCAATAGCTGTAATTACAGATACATGTTCTATTTTTGGCAAACAGGGGCTTGAAGGTGGAATATTTGGTTTTAAAAAAATAAAAAGGGTTTCTTTGTGTCTGCAAATACTTCAGGACAAGTTAAAGCTGTGTATGGGCTGGAAGCAATAGCCTGGTTTTAATGTCAAAGTGGAGCTTTTTGTACCTCCAGCATGACAACTTCTTTGCAATGGAGATTTTTACTTTATAAAACCGTGAGTTATGCTCATTTATCCTGTTTACTTTAATTATGCAAAAAGATATTTGCGTAAGTTTATTCATGTGAGTAATCCCTTTTCATTCACTGGGATTGCTGGTCAAGAGTGAAATTAGACAAACATAAGCACTTAGTGCCTGAGGCTGTTCTTACAAAATACTGTACTGACCACATTGCAGCAAGCGGGAGGGGAGGGGAGGGAATCTCACAGTAAACTGTCCTGCAAATGTCACCTGAGGAACATTATTTGGAGAAATAAACAGGTAAGAGTTGGGAACTTGTCTCCCTCTTAGCTGACATTTTCTCTGTTGGACTGGGAAAAAAAAATGTAAATACGACTCAAAATGGCAGAGCACACTGTTAACCACAGAGCAAAGGCTTAAATTCTTTTCTGCCCACGAAGTTTGTATATACCCAGTCAAATTTTTGTTATTGAGTGAAATTCTTGATGTTACATGTGAAACACTGGAACCTTTACTGTAAAAAATGCACATTTGATTTTCAAAGCCATTTTTAAAAATGTGCATCCAGAAGAATTTGTGTCCTGGTTAAGACCTCACTTGGTCGATTCTGACCTCTTTATGATGTCACCTTATTGGCTTTTGTTTCTGCAAACCTCAGTCAGATTATTGAGCACATCTGTCATTTAGACTTGTTAAATTTCACTTTCAGATAGCAATGCTTATAAATGCTTTGTAACCCCATTAATGTAGCAAAATGTCAAACTGCCTCTCCTACTTTGTGAAAGAATATATTTTTACTGAAGTTCTGATTAGTTACAAATTTTTTTCATGTAGAAACCAGTTTGAGATTAGTTTATAATGGGAGTTGTTGGGAGTTCTGGATAGAACTGTTCCTTGGAATACCCCATCATTTTCTGATGTATGTGCTATGCAGGGGGAAAAAAAGCCTTACCTGCAGTTTGTGATCTGTCCAGGTGGGACAGACAGGAAAATGTGTTGGCTTTTAATGTGCTTTCCATTTTGCAATGATAATCTCACTCTCCTAAACCCAGGCTGAGGCTCTTTCTCCCGTCTTTCTGTTCAGAGGAGCGTTTTTGCCTTCCTTCCAGGCAGACCCAAAGACAGTACAGTCTTCTCTGAGGAAAGCTTCTGATTTTATAGTTTTATGAGAGCATGGTGAACTGTATCCTGGAATTGTAATATACTTATTACTTCTCTTTTATTAACTATTGAATGGCACTAGTACTTGTTTTGTAGAAACTTCCTCCTCTGGTGTTCATCAAGGGGAAAGAGTGTCACCCTGATTTCAGATACTCCAAATGCTACGTACATAACTCATTATTTGAAATAATCTGGCAGGTTTCTGAAGATTATACTCTCTGCTTGGAAATTACACAACTCTTTTTTAACCTGTGTTCTATTTCCAGGTGTACCATAGTCATTTCTGGCCACTGGAGTGGACTGTGCCATCCAGAGACAACAACAAATGCTATGCAAAAATAATTTGCAATATTCAAGATAACGTAAGTGCATCTCACCTTTCAGGGAAAACAGTATCTATACGTTTATCATAGGGACCAATGATGCTACAACAGCTACAAATGTTATTTTTAACAGATGAAAATTAATTTAAATCTGTCTGCCTTTTGAAACGCTGTAATTATTTATAGTGATACAATATCTACATTTATACAAACCCAACCCTTAGTAAAATAGAAAATTCTGCCGTTGCTGTTTTAAATGGTACCTTTTCCATATATGTAAAAAGAGAAGTAGATGTTTCTGAGACTGTTCATTAACTTTGAATCAATGCATGCAATAATGGTTAGGATTTTTACTGGTTTATTCCCTCCTGCCTGAACTCGGACTTACTTTTTTTTGGAAATTGGGATCTCTCAGAAGCCATGACAATTTGTAACCTCTGCAGACCCAAGTATGTTTATAAAATTCTTGAGTTTGTTCTAACAGGATAACGTATCTTTCCTGCACTAATCTCATTTAGGGTGATAATGCCAGGATTATCCTTGGACTAGGATAAGATTTCATAGCAATGAAAATGTACAGTACCTGCTGAAGCAAAAGCAAAATTACTAACTGGTTAAAAGAATTGGTGTGCCCATGATCACCATCTGTTTAACTGATGATTTTAATAATATGACTTACATATTATGAAGAATAATATTCTGTTAAAATATGTTCCTGTTAAGATAGTGGCATAGCTAGCCATCCTAAAAATATATATATATTACCTATGTTCTTTTTTCATTAGGTACAGATTTGTCTTCCTGCACTCTAAGTATTCTGTCACCATTTTGTAAAATTTGCAAACCTGCCAGGTTTTGCCTGTCTCCTCTTTCTCGAGGAGTTTGCATTAGTGTGGAAGGTATCTTAGAATCCAGGGTTATGTTCTAATCCAAAGTTACTTCTGAAATGAGAAGGCTTAATGGTGATTTAAAGTGTTTCATTAATTTGTTCTCATTTCTTGTCTTGAAAATTTGAAACATGTTTAGCATAGTGGTGAGTGACCCCGCCACTCATGCGGGAGACCAGGGGTTCGATTCCCGCCAGGGTGGCAGTGGTGCCGTTTAAGAGTTGGACTAGATGATCCTTGTGGGTCCCTTCCAACTCCAGAATATTCTGTGATTCTGTGACTACATCTATGTTCAGCAAAATCTGACTAATTCCATGAAGGCCACTAAAGCCTGCAGCTGTTGGCATGTCCTTAATTTTCTTTTTGAAAAGCAGGTCAAATCAGTACAGCTTGTTCTGTAGAGTTTTTTCTGAGGATGTATGTGCAGTCTGACCTGTTTTGCAATTGAACAGTAGTACAGGTAAGAGAAGCGTGAGTTTGTTTTGCCAGTCTCTGTAAATATTATCTCCCAATGAGAGCAGACACTGCAACAAGAGTAGTCATCAGTTTAGTTATACATAATATATTTCTTGCCACCAATTGTATGGCTAGCCTAACTAAAATTTAAATTGATGTTTGTAATTCGGACACACATAATGGAGCACTGACCATGGTGTGTATTAAATTTGTATGCTGTTGATGGAAACAGAGGACTCTTGCACAAAACTTTGTAAGGAAGATCCCTGTTGAATCTTTGCAGAGAGAGAGAAGAAAATTGTACCAACTATCTCCCATCTCTTGGTGCTAATGATAGTTCACATTCTAGGAATTACATTAATTTGTGGTATGTTTTGTGGTCTGATTAAATTATGTACTCTGAGAAAGAAAACCTTACATACTGTCTAAAGACAAATGGTTGCATTATCTTTGGCATTTAGGAGAGAGTCATTGGTTTCCATGTCCTTGGTCCAAATGCTGGAGAAGTTACCCAAGGGTTTGCAGCTGCTATGAAATGTGGATTGACAAAAGAACAGCTGGACAGCACCGTGGGAATTCATCCTGTTTGTGCAGAGGTTTGTACCTGAAGTCATCTCATAGCCCAGCTTTCACAGCATTCTGGGATAAGGTGTTCAAAATCTGAATAACAGCTTTATTAAAGAGGTCTGAATTTGGAAGAAAGGAGAGGAAATTATTTGGTTTTAATATTTAGAATTCTAATATTTAGGTTTAATCTAGGATATTTAATTATTTTGGAGTATGTTCATTTGTAAAAAGTTTATGATCTCCCTTAATTAAGTGCTCTCCCACTCAGGATTTTGAAGGCTTCAAATTCTATTTCTGCTAATGTGGTTGTCGAAGCTAGATTGGTGTCCTCGAAATAGAAACTGGTGCTGTGGAATGTGACCAGATACATGACAATTCTTCTATTAAATTCTGCCCTTTTAAAGATCTTTTTTTTATTCTGCAGGCCTTCACTTCATGAGGCTGCACAAACATTTCTTCTTCTCTTTGTCTTGCCATTTCCCTTTGTGAAGAGCTCAAATTTCTCTGGCAGACGTGGGACTGCTCCTCCCAGATATAAATCAGAGATGCCCCATTGATTTTAGTAGCATTAGGGCCAGTTTATATTAGCTGAAGATCCCTTGCAAACTTGTTCACGACCTGTGTAGGTCTTTGTACAGAATCTGTTTGCAGCTGCCTGTGTTAGCTACAAAGTGTTGTAAGGGTGCACCAGGAGGCTGCTCTGCAGAGGTGATGTCCACCTCTCTTGTTTTGTGTTTCCAAAGTGGTACAGTATAAGTGGCGCAATATGAACTCCATTAATTGGACTGTTAGCGAGCTGAGTCATCTTCAGAGCATCCACAATATAAATTCAGTTCTTCTCTGTAGTGTCATCTCATGGCATTCTTGGAAGTCCTTGAAGAAGGGTACCATGTACTTATATTACCAGAGGCTCTGTGGAGGGGGATCTCTAAAAGAGGCATTAAAACCTGTGAACTCAAGTGGGGTATTAGCATATGCAGTGTGAAGAGAGGATGGTAGTCATAATTTATTCTGGACATCTGAGCTGCTAAAATTGAAACTGAATAGAATGATGAATAGACACAATTCAGGGAGGTAATTTCAGATAATCATATTTGTTTGAGTGGGGGAGGAAGAAATTGGCTCCGGAGAAATATGTTGTTCAAAAGCTCCAGAGAACAGCAATCATTTCTAGTGACAGTCTTCAAAAGGATTTTTTATGCTTTTCCTTAATTTAGTCTCTTGAGCAGTAAACAAAAATCAAAGTGCAAGATGGCAGTCTTTGATTAAAAAAATGCTTAAAAATTGTTTGAAATTTCTGAGTAATGAGCATATCTGGATGAATAGAATGATGGATAATACTGGTGTTACTTTTAACTTACATCCATGTAAAAATTAAGGAAAACAAAGTCTGATTTGAGCAAGATGGTGCAGTGTTGCAGGGTCAAATTCTGACATCTTCCCTGGCACTAGTACTAATTAATTGCTGAGTCTTCTGTAGAACAGAAGGTATTATCCCACTTGAGGCAGACCTTAAGACTGAGGGTCCCGTTCTCACTGCTTACAAATTAGAGCCAGGTTTCACTTCTCTTATTTGAGCAGCGTTTTATTCTACAGAAAACATGTGTTCAGAATAGAATTTCTTGCAAGGCAAAGTCCAAGTAAATGTGAGCACAGCGGTGTTGAGACCTCAGCCTTGCAGAGGTTTTTTTATGTCAGCCTCGACTGTACTGCGCTGCTTGAAATACAGGCGAGTATAATGGAGCACCTGCTGGGACAATTCTTAGAAGTAGCTAATGATGGCTTTCCAGCCATTTGATCTAGGGTTTTGTCTTCACTTAAATAACAAACAAAATCTGTCAAAACCCCCATTTTTCCAATAATTATCAAATAACTCCCAGTTGGTTTACTAGCATTAGGGATCTATGTCATCCTCTAGCACACCTGGACCTTGCAGTTGGGCCAGGGAGAAAGCAGATATATTCTGCATTTTTTATTCTTGGTCTTTCAAAGTGAAATAACAATAAATGAAGATTCCTATGTTTTCAGTCTGTGGATCAGAAATAAAGAGTTCAAAACCCTGTCTCAACCAATGCACTAAAGTTTAAATATATCCCTGTTCTTCTGCCGTATATATGAGACATGCATTCGTCTTCCTGATTTGTGCATAACGCTTTACGTGCTTATAGAAAATGGATGTGGTTTATCATTTATTGTTGTCATTCTCTGAAGAGCTGCTGGCAGCCTTAATGCAGCAGAGCTTCTACTTTGAGAAATATAGGGCTTTCTGATCCCCATTATCTTTAGGTACTTCAGTGTCATTTGCATAACTGAAATGTGTATGTACTTTATTCTATGCTAAGTTTATTCTTCCTGAGAGATGGCTTTGATGATAGCTAATTATTGCAACTTTGAAGCATTTAAATAGCAGTGGGTTTAATTTCCTTTTTTTCCTTTCTACATTATATCTATGCAAAACTATGCAATTATTTACATAATAAAAATCTAATGTTGGGAAGGTTTTATAGGATTTTTCTTACTGAATTTTTACATCTGTTAACTTTACAGTAATTATTTTTGAATATGTTGTTTTCTCTAATGTGACTTGAAAGCAGTAAAGATTGGAATTTTTCAAACTAGTTTTACTGAGTGTTTCATAGCTATTGTCAAGAGGATACAGATCTCAGACATAGTACTTATAGCAGCAATCAGTTCCACATTTCTATAATGCCTAGAAAGGCACAAAGGCAAAATTTATATTCTCTCCAAATGCTGTGACCTTAGGTTAACTTCACTTTCCCAAGCAAAGAAGTTATCTTTGAGCCATAAGGACACTTACTCATTAGGCATACAGACCACTTTATTATTGTTGAGTTTGTTCCCACTGCAGAAACTGAGGCCATTAAGACATGAGATGGTATAAAGCCATTTGACTTCCTGAATTCTTTCTTTTCCCCTGTAAAAGGAAGATTATAAGGTGAATGAAGAGAGGAAAGGTTGTTTGTGTGTTTGTGTGCTTTTCAGTGTCAAGGATTTTAAATGCATGATTTTCAATGCATGCATTTTCATTACTTTATTTCTTTAAGGAATGGCTGCTATTTTTAGCATCATGCCCATGTTAATCTTCCATAAGAAAAAAAATTAGATTGATTTCAGCCATATTAAGAGTCGTCTTTTTTTCTTTTTCTTAAGGTCTTCACCACCCTCTCCGTGACTAAGCGTTCTGGTGAAAACACCCTTGTGAGTGGATGCTGAGGTTAAAGAGCCCCATTCTTGTTGTTGCCAGGGGCTGACTTTCATCACAGTGTCTGACTTGTGCTATTCAGAGGAAGAGTTTTGGCAGAAATCGTTTTCAGAGACCTGCAGAAATGTGTAAGCTAAACCTGGACGTTCCATCATCCTCAGGAGAAGAGCACTGTGGGAGTTGGTCACTTGTGGTGATTGGCTGGCAATTAACAACACAATGGGAATATTGACTGTTGAGCTGATGGTTAGCAGAGCATTTAATGAATGCTTTCATGAAGTCATAGCCCGAATCCTGCATTGTCTGGTGGGCAGTGATGGAAGAACTGCTAGCACAGCTGGACAACAACTGTTTTGTTTTGGTTTCTTTTCCTCTCTAGTTTCTTTCCTGGACATTCCTTTCTAGTTCTTTCCAGAACAAAGAACTTCCCAACTTAGAGAAATTCCCACAAGTTCAGGTATCTGTATCAGGTAACATAGTCCCTTGTGTGGTTATGACACAGCAATTGCAAGGTATCCCCATGAACATACATTTTATTTGCCCGTGGAGGGGAAGTTGTATCTGCTTGTTTGATCATGAGGGGAAAAATAACCTCGGAAAAAATATAGTACCACCTAAACCAGCTTATTTTTTGCCTTCCAAACTGACTTCGTTGTGACTTTTTATCTAGAGAGGCTTGTTTGTAAAAACGTTCTTCTTAGCAAGTAAGGAAAATACTTTTTATTAAGGTCTTTTTAGACAGAAAGTTGTTGAGTTTTTTCACTGGAATTAACAGTCATGAATGTAACACAGATGTGATAATCTTAGCTTTTCTTGAAGCTTATGTGATTATAATTAATCCAATTTTGAACTGACAGAATTCCAGTGTTGAATGAATTACAATTCTAAGAACTCTGTGCAACTGTATTAAATCTGAGTAAATTCCTTCCTCAGCAGGTGATCTGTCATAAGCTGCACGATTTCAGGTCTGAATTGGCCTCTTCGAACACAACATTATTGAGGCTCTCCCTGAAATTAGTGGGACATATTAAGAGTCGTCTTTAAATGCCCAAACAAACATCCTCTAAAACAACCAACTAAACAAATTCCTGATCAACCTCCAAAAACCAACAGTGAAAAATCTGTTATGTAGATAAGGCCTAAAAGTTGTATTTAGATCAATGTGAACTTTGTTTTTCATTTAATTAAGGAAACAATACTTTTAAAACAGATGTTTCCATGGAAAATACAGATTCTTGAATATCCCTCCTGTGTTGGGTAAACTACAGACACATTTGTCAAAAATTTAGAAAAGATGCCTCTTCGTAATGGAAATTAATGTATTTTTTATCTGTTTTTTTCATTTCCCTCTCTTTTAGTAGAAAGGTTCAAATTACTTTTATCAAATGATTCTCAGGAGTTTAGTAGTGCAGTGTGAATAGGCAGTGAATTCTCCATCTCTCTGGGCAGAATGCCTTATGTCTAAGTTCCTAGCTTGTTCCTACCATGTACTTCTACTGAGATTTCTCAAATAGTGTTGTAAGTTATTTTTATAAGCTCATACATAACTGAAGGATTTTTAACCGTGTTTTGTGTGGTATCTAGAATGGTCTGCGGTGGTATTTTTCTGGCCAGTTTATTAAATAAATTGAATATTTGCACAAGATGCTCGTATTGATGCCTCTTCCAAGCAGCAATGACAGCAAGCCGACTGTTTTCTCAAAGGCCAGAAGAGGGCACTGTGGTAAACCCGCCTTGATTTGGTTTTATTGTCGGATTTTGAAGGTCGATATTTCTCTGAAAAAGAGAGTTTGAGGCTGTTTCATGTGCATTTTTTTTGCATGTTAAGCATTTGAGAAGGACATACTTAAAAATCAGAAATTAATTAGGAATCAAATATTCCGCTATTTGCACTAGCTGCCCTCTATGTAACTTCTGAAAGCCCAAGAGCTCAGATTCCTGAGCTGTTGGGCAGTGCAGCTGCTCATATTTAAGCACCATTTTCACTCAGGTCTGTGGGAAGGGCAGATCCTGGAGATCTGGATCCTTTATTTCCTGGGTGGAATAAAGACATGTATAAGCTTGATTGTGTAAGGTGGGACCTACATTTTATCTACTATTCCTATGGGTCATGTCATCATTAATGATGCATGTTTCTACACGAGTAACTTACAATTCAGCAGTTGCTGTTTTTAATTACTTCTAATTTTACTCTAAATTGGAAATCGTGAGGGGGTTTTGGTAGGTCTTTTTCTTTTATTTCTCTGTAAGGAAAACATTTCCAGGTGTGTATTTGTGTCATCTGTGCATGCTGATAGAGTTATATAACATATTATCACATAAGGATTTATTAAATGCAAAGGCTAAGTACTTCATGTTTTTATCAAATTGAGCATACACTGAGTAATCCGTGCTTTGGAGCATACACTAGAAAATTTAAGAAGTTAAATGGTATTTATGTTCTGCTCATATTTATTATCTATTAACATTTTTTGATATTCTGGTTTACCAGAGCATAAAGGAGAATCATCCTAATGTACTACAGGTAAAAATGCTGACAGAAAATGTCACAAACTTTAACAGGGAACTAGTAGAGTTTCACTGACAGCTCCCAGTTTACTCTTTTTTCCTTTTTTATTTTTAAGCTCCCCTGACCCAGCTGTTCATTCCCCTTTCACACCTCTCCCATCAATGTAAGTCGTGTTCCAGCTTGCATCCCGCCTTGCCTCCTTCAAGACTTGCTGACTGCCCAGAGCCCCAGTGCAGGAGGGTCTCTTCTAGAGCCATAGGATGGGGCAGGACCCATGTTGGACAAGGTGCATTTCCTGAAGATGTCATCAATGCTGGAGGTTTCATGTTAGGATAGGTGCTTTGTGGGAAGACCTTGCACTCACAAAGCCTGCTAATGACCCTGTCTCTGGCTGTGCCACCATGACACATCCCTTGCTCTATGATGCCACATGGCAGCAGATGGATGGCTGCAGGAGAAAAGCCATGTCTTTGTGCTGCTGGAGCATGCCATGCCAATGCAAGGGTGTGAGGAAGAGGCCAGATGGTTGAATATTTTATGTAAGACTCGCTAGACACTTTCAGGTCAAAATATGATATAAATGTTTTTCTTAAATGTCAGCTCTGCACAGAGTGTAGTTTCAGAAGCCCTTTCTATTTGATGACCAGCTTTTCTGATTGCTCAGTTGTCCTCTGCACATGGGATGGTGTAAGAATGTGCTCTTGCCAAGGCCTGTTTGGCCTCCAGATAGAAATTAAATCTGAAAAACCCCTCAAACAAACCAAACACACACACACAAAAGAAAAAAACCCCTGAAAACTCACAAAAAAGGCACCAGGGGATCTGCCACACCACTAGCCTCTGTTCTGCATGCACAAAAAAGAAAAGGTTCCTGAAATACATATTTCCGTCCCGGAGGCACCATTTATGCCTGCTGGGGGATTTAGTCTGGTGGCTGCTGGTAGGATGGCGGGAGTGGAGTGACTCTGGCATCCATCAGGGAAGGTGGGAAGTCATTGTGTGGCACCATGGTGTGAGCTGGGAAGGGTCCTCAGTGTGGGCAGGTGAAGGCACAGTGCGCACAGCAGCTACAGTTCCTTCTGATGGGTGTCAGAGGGATTGGTGGGGCATGGCTGAGAGTCCTTCCAAGAGTCTGCAGAGCTCGGGAAATGTGGGAGGGCCTCTGCAGTGAGGGGGCTGCCTTTCAGCTGGGCCCATCCTGCAGTGCTTGTGAGAGCACACAGATCTGAACCACATGTTCTGCAAGGCTGGGATGTTGTGACCAAACCCAACGGTGGTTCCAGAAAATGCTTGTTGCTGAAGGGTGAGGAATGTAGCTGGATGTTTTCACTGGGAGGCTCCCATCCCTGACCATGCTGGGTGAAAGCTGCCTCAGTCTCGGGGCTGAGGGGATGGTTTTATTCTTAGGGACTGTGACGACTCAGGATGGGGTGTCTTGGAGGTGGCACTGGTACACGTCTGATCATGAGGGTGCCAGTGCCCAGAGGATCGGCCACATCTATGGAGGCAAAGCGGTTCCACCATGTTGTGCTGGTGAAAGGTGTAACCCGTGGGCTCCTGTGCCTCACTCAGCCACATGTCGCAAGGGTCTGGCTTGCCCATAAGGGTCGTATTGCTGCAGAGACTGTGTGCCAGGGGATTCTGGATGCTGCCAATGGGTCAGTCACTCATCTGTGGGGGTGCAGCTGCACCTGCTACAAGGACCTGGGGAGTCACCAGGCCATGGGGACTCGCTTCCCCCACTGTGGTCCTTTTTTTTCATCCCTCTCACTCTACTTCTGTGCTCCAGCCAAAGCTCTACTTGGTTATTGGAGTTTATGCTGAAGAAGAAAAAGTGCATGTTTGTTTTTCTTTTATTTGCCAAATGCTCCTGACTTACATTCTGTTGTGCAGAATTTGACTTAACACATACAATTTTTTCAGTCCAATATCCTTTTTATCTCTCTTTTCTAGAAACTGGAAATCTTCCTAGTTGCAGACTAGTCTCAGTGAGCTCTCCCACCTTAAAATCATGAAATAAACAGACAGACAGGGTATATATCAGGACAGANTATATATATATATATATATATAAAATATATATGCAGTAATCTCTCGTTACTTCATGCCCCAAGTTTCACTCCCTCACATCTTCATGGTACTTTTTTCAGTGAAAATGCCATAGTCTTTACTCCTTTCTTTGCAGCGTTACTCCCCGGGTGCTCTGGGTGGGCATGGCATGTGTCAGCTCCCAAGGAGGAGTCCTGGTTGGGGGCGGTGTGCGGTGGCTGCCCAGGAGTCCCCAGCAGGTGATGTGTCCCAGCAGTCTCTGGGTTCAGCAAAGCTGCAGGAGGTGGGGGCGCTGTCCCAGCTCCATTTCCCTGTCTTGGCAGAACAACACTGGGCAGAGGATGTGTCCCAGCTGCCCCCAGGCACAGCCCCAGGCTGGCCCCGGGAAGGTGTGCCCCATGGAAGGGCAGAGGAAGACCCTCTTCACTCCCCAGTCCCGTCACACAGTACGGGGAGATGCTGGAAACACCCCTGGCACTCCAGGGTTGAGGGGACTGTGCCAGTGGGTGTGCTTATTTCCATATGCATGATCCACTGTTCTTTGTGGTTTTCAGCTTTTGCGGCACTCCCCTGGTCCTGAGGCCCCGTGAAATTCGAGGGATTACTGTATATACATATGGACTATGGAATGTGATAACTCGAGTCTCTGCAGAAAAATTTTCCTTTGGGTGACACAGTGGGGTTGCCACATCGTAGAAGGATGAAAGATGCAGAGACAGAAGCTGCATGACAAGTGAACATTCTTTAGTGNAGAGGGATTGGTGGGGCATGGCTGAGAGTCCTTCCAAGAGTCTGCAGAGCTCGGGAAATGTGGGAGGGCCTCTGCAGTGAGGGGGCTGCCTTTCAGCTGGGCCCATCCTGCAGTGCTTGTGAGAGCACACAGATCTGAACCACATGTTCTGCAAGGCTGGGATGTTGTGACCAACGGTGGTTCCAGAAAATGCTTGTTGCTGAAGGGTGAGGAATGTAGCTGGATGTTTTCACTGGGAGGCTCCCATCCCTGACCATGCTGGGTGAAAGCTGCCTCAGTCTCGGGGCTGAGGGGATGGTTTTATTCTTAGGGACTGTGACGACTCAGGATGGGGTGTCTTGGAGGTGGCACTGGTACACGTCTGATCATGAGGGTGCCAGTGCCCAGAGGATCGGCCACATCTATGGAGGCAAAGTGGTTCCACCATGTTGTGCTGGTGAAAGGTGTAACCCGTGGGCTCCTGTGCCTCACTCAGCCACATGTCGCAAGGGTCTGGCTTGCCCATAAGGGTCGTATTGCTGCAGAGACTGTGTGCCAGGGGATTCTGGATGCTGCCAATGGGTCAGTCACTCATCTGTGGGGGTGCAGCTGCACCTGCTACAAGGACCTGGGGAGTCACCAGGCCATGGGGACTCGCTTCCCCCACTGTGGTCCTTTTTTTTCATCCCTCTCACTCTACTTCTGTGCTCCAGCCAAAGCTCTACTTGGTTATTGGAGTTTATGCTGAAGAAGAAAAAGTGCATGTTTGTTTTTCTTTTATTTGCCAAATGCTCCTGACTTACATTCTGTTGTGCAGAATTTGACTTAACACATACAATTTTTTCAGTCCAATATCCTTTTTATCTCTCTTTTCTAGAAACTGGAAATCTTTCTAGTTGCAGACTAGTCTCAGTGAGCTCTCCCACCTTAAAATCATGAAATAAACAGACAGACAGGGTATATATCAGGACAGAGAGCAAAGGCTTTCCTGTCCCTAGCAAAGCCATGTGTCTAGCCTTGCTCAGGAGCACCAGTGACTCCTGACCTGCTGCACCATGTTGGCTGACTATCAGGTGCCTGTAAGGGATTTTTTTCTGCCAGGGAAGCCATGCTGTGGCAAGACCCCTTGAAGGAGCCTGTTCCCTGCTGCAGCTAGCCATGATGAGCCCACAAAAGTATCCATCACCATCTTTAGATGGTAAGAGAAGCCAACTTAGGCACAAATCTGCAGCTAAAACTTAGATTCTTCTTTCCTCTGTATAACTCATCTCTACAAGCAATTCTTTTTTGAAAATAGGTTTTATCCTAGGTTAGGCACAGCGTAAATTGAGCTCTGCCTATGACTTGCTTTCAAAAGCAAATGGTAACACATTCAGCCTAAAGACCTGCTTTCTCTTTTAATGTCAGTGTAAATTGACAGGCAATATCACCTATGATAAGAAGCACACATATGCCACATGGCATGATGTGAGGGAAGCAAAAGTGGTGACTTGCATTTGGGTGTGACCCAGAGATGTTTTTCCTGTGTTGGAGCTTCTGCNCTGGCCCTGGGAAGGTGTGCCCCATGGAAGGGCAGAGGAAGACCCTCTTCGCTCCCCAGTCCCGTCACACAGTACGGGGAGATGCTGGAAACACCCCTGGCACTCCAGGGTTGAGGGGACCGTGCCAGTGGGTGTGCTTATTTCCATATGCATGATCCACTGTTCTTCGTGGTTTTCAGCTTTTGCGGCACTCCCCTGGTCCTGAGGCCCCGTGAAATTCGAGGGATTACTGTATATACATATGGACTATGGAATGTGATAACTCGAGTCTCTGCAGAAAAATTTTCCTTTGGGTGACACAGTGGGGTTGCCACATCGTAGAAGGATGAAAGATGCAGAGACAGAAGCTGCATGACAAGTGAACACTGTTTAGTGTTGTAGCAGCATAACCATCTGTGGCCAGGAACCTGGTGGGGGCACAACAGTTTATCTGGAAATAAAAGCTTATGACTTGTATTAACTTCCTCTGGAGTACAGGAAGGCCATGATGGAGCTGTGTGTGCCAATAGGCATGGCAAGTCAGAGGTGGCAGGGGAAAGGGAGGATGCAAAGAGACTCACATCATCCTTGTTTATGTTTTTCTTGGCTCTGCAGGAACTGTTTCTTCCTTAGCTCTACAGCTGCTTAAAATAACCATGTAAAATTAATAGCTTATGTTTGCAATAGACTTTAAAATACACGTTGGTCACTCCAACACAGCATACCAAAACTGCTGCTTATCACACATTTAAGATGTGAGTGAGATTCATTGAAGTTTCTTTTTGGTAGTTGAAGCCAGATGGGTAATACTGATTGAGTAAGCATTTGCTTTTTTTCTAAGCAGGATCAGCAAGATCAGCTACCCAGAAAGGGTAGAAATGTACCCATGTCGGAGATGAGTAGTCTTTCTGAAGGCTTCAGCCCTGGACTTATGTGTTATTTCTTGAGGACATTTGGTGGGCAGAACTTGTACCAGGGCTAGGACAGGTGAAGGCAGCATGTTGAGGCTATTTCTGTAGAAAACGTCACATCATGAGCACTCTGAACAACTCTTACTGCAAGGGCAGAAGGGGAAGTGAAGCAGTGATGCTGTAAACCCCTTTAAATGGGTTATTTTAGTGAGTCTGACAGATGGGTATCAGCCTATGTTTATTTCTCTCCTATCTGAAGTACAATGTTAAAAGAAAACAATGGAAAATGTACCTGAGCCAGGGCTCTGTGCTCAGACAGTTACTGGTCTCTGTTAAAAGCCCGGGGTCAATTAAAGAACAGTCGTTAGGTTGGAACACTCAACACTTTCGTATGTCAGGGTGTGTGCTTGCATGCCTTTCAATTTAGGAAGATAAAAATGAAAAATGTGTGTCAAAGAAAGTTAGACTCTGACTACAATAGGAACTTTTATGTGGAACATCATCTGGGTAAGCTCTGAAGTACCTTTGAAAGTGAAGTCGTGGTGGAAATCAAAGAAGCCTGAAAATAAAGCTGGTGGTGAAGTTGCAGAAAAGCACCTTAAAGTAATGCTTCTGTTTTAGACATGCTGCTGTCATGGGTTAGTGTTTGAGATATTTTCAATATGTACCTGTTTTGAATTCTCCCATTTTTCCTGGGGTGAACTCAGGTAGCCAGTTTTTCATCGGAGGATGCTGAGCTGCCACTGAGGGGGAGAGGCAGGTGGGACAGCTGGCCCAGAGCAGGCCAGTGATGCATTCCCAGACCCTCCAGCTCAGCTGACGTGTGCGTGGTCGGGTAGAGGCTGATCTCCCGTGGCCCTGCGGGAGCCTGTGCTGCTGGTGGCAGGCGGGTGCCACCACCGCTGCTGTTGGGGGCAGGCGGGCACCGGCCCCCGCCTGGCTGGCAGTGCTGGCAGCAGGCACCACATGGGGTGTTTGCATGGGGGTCACCATGATGTGACACAGACCGTTAACGGAAGAGAGACAAGATTGACAGCTTGGAGCCAGTCCCCATTGGACAGAGATAGAAAAATGGTGGGAAGGGATTGAGAGGCTTTTAAAAAGTTGCCGCTTCTGGAGTCCAACCTCTTCTTCCTTTGGGACTGCTCCAGAGAGGAGCTATGCATTGGTCCTGCAACTGCTGGACCCGCTGTGGCCATCACCCTATTTCCTCTGCACTTCTACTACCACTTTCGATCTCCCATTGCCCCTCCTCAGAGCTGCACCCTTTCTCTTCCCAGCAAGAGGCTGCTGCTGGTCCTGTCTCGGTGACAAAATGGCCAACTCTGGGCTCTGCCCTTCTGTTGAATAATTTTTTTTACAGTTTTGTCTTTTTGGGGGTTTGTGTGTGAGTGGCTGGTGAGGTTTTGGGTCCCAGGCATATTGAGGATGTTGGGGCTGTGGAGGGCGTGGCTTTGTTTTTGTTTTTATTTTCATTCCCTGTTGCTGGTATCATATTCATAAACATGCATTTTCATTTATATTTGTAATAAATCTTATTACATCTCTAATTAACTCTTATTCAATTTTTGTAAGTAACCCCTCCCACTGTCTCAAATTGAGATAGCTGCCTCCTACAAGTGAGAAGAAAAGCAATGAGCTTAAGAAATGTGAAGTGCTGGATTTTCTTAGAATGAGAGGCATAGTACCAACTCCTATTTAAATGTTTCAGAGGTCTAACACTGAGTTGATATGTATTTACTTTTGCTTTAATCTGCTTCTCTTTATCCTCCCTTTGTTTCTTTACCACATTTTTGCTGTTTTATGCTTGTCTTGCAGAGTCCTAGCACATATTTTTAGCAGTCTTAAAATAATAAAACTTGTGGGGAAGGCAAATAAAGAGCAATGATTCACCATTTCTCACAATACAAGAGCTGTGGTTGCAGCAGTCAACCAAGACAGGGTTTTCTTCCGCACACACAGCTAAATGCAGGTCAACATCATAGGATGTTATAGTCTAAACATACACCTATATTGAAAAAGAGATTAATGGTGTTCACAGAGTTGGAGGCGATTAGATTAATGATCTGACTGTAGTTTGTGATGCATGCTGCCCTTACATTAATAAGTGCTGGAAGCTTGGGAAGAAATCCTACAGGAGACATCTCTGTATATTCATTGTGGGTTTTCTTATATAATCTTTAAACAATCATCTCAGTCTGTCTCCAGGATATCACGTAAAAGGGACCTATGGCATAGGCTCTTCCTATGCCAAAGGAATTGCCCCTCAGGGTCTGCTTTGTTTGAGCCTCACAAAATATATTTTGTAATTCCTTCATCTTTTGGGGGTTCAAAACTTTACTGTCTCAAAGCTTTCCACTCACAAGATCTGCCACACGCTCTGCCCAGAAGATGAGCTGGAGGGAGGGCGGTGTGGTGGCTGCACCATAAGGGTTTCTGACACTCACAGTTCACCTCAGATGTTTGCATTCCTCAGGCAGCATCTACCCTCCACATTTGTTTGGGTGAGCATTGTACTTCCCGTGCATTGCCATGGGGAAGCCCACCTTTTCACCCTCTCCCGACGGAACCGGTACCATGCCTTTTAGACACTGAGTGAGTGGCCTGAAGTGATAAGGGGTGAACTTAAATTAAATGCATGTAACAGTATGCAATTTAATTAAATAAACTCCCAATATTTTTTGTACTCAATTAGTTTAAATGGCATCTTTCACTAAACCTCTGCAGCAGTGAAGCATAGTTAAGTGGTCAGCCGTGCAGTTTATGCACAAGGCAGTTTTTTTCCATTTTGGAGTCATTCTAGTACTGTGCAGATGTTGCAAGGTGCATTTGTACTGTCACTTGAAGAGTATTCAGTTCTCCTCCAGTGGTGCCACGACCTAAATTGATGTCTCTGGTATGATAAAATGACATTATCTGTCTAAGATCTTTCACCCAAGAGAGTTGTAATGCTGCTTCTGTAGTTGAGGCTCTTGTGGTGGCTATTGAAGAGTTTCTCTTGTGTCTGCCCTAAATGACAACACAGAACGATTATAATAATTGTTTCTGGAGGGTGATTTGTACTGGAAACCGCAAACTCAGTTACCTTCTGAACTCACTGCCAGAATGATTTTGCGGAGAAAGGAGCTCTACTCAGCTGGCCCTGCATTCATCTGTGTTTCAGTCTGTTGGGTTTTCTTTTCAGATCTTCTCCCTTTCTTTCCTGAAAGAGGAAAAAATGCCTTTCACGCCCCCCACCCTCCCCGCAGAAGGGAAAAAAATGAGAAGTTAAGAATCAAAAACACAAACCAGAAATCGTTAATGAGGAGCTGTGTTTTGTCCTCTTTCCCCCCTCCCCTGGGATAATTATCTGAGGTCTGAAATGGCTCATCAAGCAGCAAGAGTGCAGTAGAGGAAATGATGGAGTGGGAGGACAGGAGAGTAGGGTCAGCCCTTTTGGTGACAGAACTAATCTAAAACATCAGGTCAGCCCATCTCACCTCCTGTGAGGGAAAAATCCCAGGCCTAGTGCCTGTGGAGTGGGAACATTCTCTGTCTTGACTATCAAGTTTCTAGTATACCCCCCCTGAATTTGAGTTTTAAGGAAGATTTTTTTGTATTTCTATTCACAGAGCTTTGGAAGCAAGCTATTTAACTTGAACACTATTACTCTTTGGAGCTGCAGGACAGTGTAGGTGAGATATGTTGAGGCAGAATGACTGTGTATCTATGGCCCCGTGGCTCAGTAGCTGGTTTGTTCAAAAGCACTTCCACACAAGTTTCTTGTCTCCACAAGGCATGAGTCTCTAAACTTGCACGGGTCTAAAACCAAGCCCAAATAAGAAATCTCTACTTCTTGTGCTTAAGGCCTCATCTGTAGTCAGCATGTCTACTGTAGATCAGAGGTTTTAATCCTTGAGTGTTAGTTTCCTACCCCTCAAACAAGAGACAGGTGGTAGTTTTCTCACTGACTTGGAGTTAAGGAGGTGGTGGCTCTGTCCCAAATCTTTACACGGATGGTGGTGGTGTTCACAGGTGGAACTGGTTGTGTCTGTTCTGGGACACCAGGCTGTGGGGCAGGCAATCACAACAGCAACCCAGCCATTGCAGTAATTGTGTAGACACTGTAGATTTGAGAATAGTTGGGGAAAATTTCAACAGCTTGTGACTTCTTCTCATACTCACTGCTGAGCCTAAAATCCTACAGATGCATATTTTGGTAGTATTTTCTCCCTTTCTTTGTAGTGGGTGGAAGTGATTTGTGGATTAGCACTCAAGGGGACAGAGATAGAGTGAGACATACTTTGCCCTTGAAGATCTTTGTTGTTATATTTTAAATAAAATTTTGTCTGAATTTTACACAATGTCAGAATTTGGCACAGAAAATCAGCTTTATCTCTACCTGATTTAACTCATTCTTAATCATCAAACTTTTCAGTAAATACTCAGTGTCATTTAGAAGAATGTCATACCAAGAGTCTGAAATTTTCTACCGCAAAACTGCTTTTTTCTCCAAGGGCACCAGTAGGATAACAGTTGGGAGAGGATTTGTGTCATACTGAGGTGAGTCAGAAGGGGAATCCATTTAAATTCCATTCATAATGCAGATTTTGATATTATTTTTATTACAATGCCATCGTCAGCCAAGACCCAAGCTGTCTTGGCATACAACAGTACCAGCAGCACTACAAATTTCTAGGTCATCCTGTGCTTTCTGCACAACTTGGAAACTGCAGATGCAAGTGTCTAGGACAGGGGAAATGTCTTGCTGTCTGGGGATACTGGTATCTTTCCACTGGTTATAGCAGAAGCCATCACTAACCACTTAAAATAAAAACCTATATTTTAAATGGCTAAAGCCATGAAGAGACATATCTCACTCTAGGGGATATGAAGCCTTGACCGAACTGACTGCTCTGGACTGTGTCATAATGATGCATATTTTGGTGGAGGCAGATTTCTGTGCTCTGAGTGGAGATGAGCCATCTCCATGGATCTGTTACTTAATCCTATTAATATAGACAGAGAAATTTCATTGTCATGGCACCAATCTTATTCCAGCTGGCATTAAAAGCTGTCACTCTCGTGGGTAGACAAGTCAAGTTAGGAATAGCTACAGGAATTGATTTACCTCTCATGTAAGGCAAAACTGTGTGTCACAACAGAGCATCATGCAGACATACTCATCTCCCTCTAATTTACACCTCTCAGCCTGGGCAGCGTGTTCAGGCAATGTAGTTATTCTGCTGCTGTCAGCCAGCTTGAGGCTCTCAGAGACAACTCCAGTATCTCCACTTAGTGCTTCTCTGTTTATAGAAAATTCTGTTATCTCATGGTGACTGCATCCCAGGCAGCCTCCGACCACAACTTCACCTCTATTCCTTCTCTGTTCTCTCAGAGCACAGGCAGATTGGAAGAGGAAGGGTGTGATGAGCTGCAAACAGGAAACCCACGTCCTCAACTGGGCAAACCAACACTGATTTTTCTCTCAGCTGCATCTGATAAGGGATCTGACTCCTGCCCAGTCCTGCCCTACTATCAGTACCAGAGGCTGACACCATACTGATTTCTTTCAGACTTTCTTTCAAAACTTGCCTTTGTAGGATTGTTAGTTTGTTGTTGCTAGTAGGAGACAATCTTTTTTTAATGGTGTGTAAAGACATAAAACAGTCTAAGCTCATATGACTTGTTAATTAAAGTCACCCAAAAAGGTAAGTGTGCTAGTCTGTGCAATTGAACATGCATTTTAAATCACATCTATTAATAGCCAACTTGTTTATGGAAAACAGACCAGTAGGGCAGTTTATAACTGTAATAAACATTTACAGAAACTTTTTCTGACTTCTTCTTACCTTTCTTTTAGTAAGCTGCTTTAGGAGCACATCAAAGCTGATGTTGTGAGCTTGCCTGAAAATTGCTGAAAACCACCCACAGTACTTGACTCTGGGATATTTTTTTAGTGGTGGGTTTCCTAGAAGCAATCATTTGTTTAGTACAAGTCCAGAGCATTGCTGGTTATGCAGCTTGGCATACAGACAAAGCATTCTGGGAGTAAATAGGCATTGGCTAACAAAAGCAGTGTCCCACAGGCAGCATCCTCTTCCTTCTCCAGCTGCTAAGTGGAATTAGAGCTTTGTTCGCTTTTGAATGTGGAATTAGAGCTTTGGTTACAAAGTCGATGAAATAATCCTGTTTGAGTGTTAACTTAGCAGAATGAAATCCCGTTTTATGGAGGATGTGTTTGCATCTGTTATGAACAATGCTTCTTTTTCAAAAGACAAAAAAATAGCATTATTATTTAAAAGTAGAAAATGACATTATTATTCGCAGTGGAAAATGTCATTGCTGTGCTGATAGCTGTTGACAGGTACTTGTCGTGGTTGTGTGCTGTGATGTGCTAATTATTCTGAAGTTCAATCAGATGGCATTTTGTGTTTCCATTTCAACTTGGCATACAGAGTATTTGTGACATGTTGACAAGTACATGTTTAATTGCTCTGTGGATATCTTCCAAGCATCATGTATTTTCAACTTACTTTGTGGAGAAAGGTGTGTAATTAGCCCTCAGGCTACAGGATATGTTGCTCATTTTTGCACTTTCATTTCCTATGAAGTGTTAAGTCCAGAATGGTGACAAATATGAAAACTCATCTTTGATACTGAATGCTACCTTAACTGGATTGCAAAGGTGAAGAGCCATGGCTGACTTTGCAAATCAAGATCCATGAACCACCCATGGTAAGAGCTTCTTTTCCTTCTCAGCTTCTCCCTCTCTTCCCTTCAAAGGTTTAGAGTCAAAAGAAAAGGATACAAATTAATTGGACATTTAAAATGTCACCATATATCTTGGGGAACACTTTATCATCATACTGGTCCAGATTATATCTGTTGTCTTCCTTGTTTATTTCTCTGTGACTGTGTTCATTCATCTCTTTGGTGTCAGGGCTATGGTGTTCAGTGATGAAACAAGCCAAACACTACAATAGCTTTAGTCCAGCTGAAAACAAATTAATTGGGCAGGTAAAGTCCAATGTTGCTTTCCCCTGAAATCAAGGGGGTCTGAACCTAATACAGCAGCTATTGACTCTGCAGGCAGGTACTAAATGTACATCCATTCTTTGACACTGAACCTTGTCCCTTGTAGATGAGTGGAATAGGTATTTTCTCCATGGTATATGAACCCCTGGTCTGTAGCTGTACAGGTCTGTATTCAGTGACTCTGAAACTGTCTTCTGGTCCTGCCACATATGGACATGCCCATGATAAGGAGGCAATTGACGGAAGAATGAATTCAATATGAAAGCTATTTACTTTTCACTGATACTGAAAGCTGCCATGGCTCTCCTGGCAAGGAGAGTTTTGAATAACCCATTTTGGTACAGTGGTGAGTGTCTCCATCTCATGCAGAAGACCAGGGCTTCAATTCCCGCTAGGGTGGCAGTGGTGCTGTTTAAGAGTTGGACTCGATGATCCTTGTTGGTCCCTTCCAACTCAGAATATTCTGTGATTCTGTGAAAGAATAAAACTATTAATCAGGATGAGATTTAGGAAGAAAAAAAGCATCAGCATGATCTTCACTTGCTGCTCATATCAAGAAGAAGATGAAGATGATGGTCTTTAGGTGAAGATATGCATTAGGCTGGCATTAATAATCAGGATTCATTACTTGCCATCATACAGAAATGTTCATTGTGAACCTGGGTTTGTTCTTTTGTTTGGGTTTTTTCTTTTTTCCAGATTCATTATACAATGAGCCCCTGGGTATCATGGGCTCATGGGTCAAGGGCACAAAGGCCACAATTTGCGAAGACAGTGAACTCGTGAATACGCAATGAAGCCCTGCCCATCACCCTGCCTCTGCCACTGCGGTTGAGCCACCCAGCTCCTGGCTCCCTCCCCTCACTGCCACAGAATGAATGGGATGGGGCAGGACACCACAACTATTAAAGTGACACTTTTATCTTATTTTTTTTCCCTTTCTTTTTCTTCTTTTTAATTTTTCCCCGGCCTTGGCGTGTGCGAGGAATCAACTCCCCTGGGTCATCCCAGAGTTTCCCTAGTCTGCATGCCCACAGTGCTCAGCCTCCTTCTACAGCCCATGGCTGCCAGCCCCAGCCACACAGGGGAAGATGAAGCTGGAAAGTTGTGTTCCAGGTGCAGTTTCCCTCCGGGCTCGTGGGAACAACAAGCACTTGAGCCACCCATCCAGGCTCCAGAGCTGGAGCCTGAACGGTGCAGCAGGCAAGGCACAGCAGACCTGCTCCCGCAGAGCCGAGGCCACTTCCCCCCAGATACCATTTTGAGGAAGGTGCTGCTGCTAATCACCCTGGTACTGCTGGCCTGCCTGCCCTGCAGACCCCAAAGCATTTTCTCCCTGCGTCCCTTGGGGGCCTAGTTCACCACTCCCCACGGGGAGACATATTAAATACATCCTGGACAGGACGGGCCATGCAGCTCACGGCTCCCAGCTCCCTCCCCTCCGTGCCCCTGGTGCCCCCAGGGCAGTGCTTATTTAAACGTTCATGAGCTAATTTGCATATTCATTAGCTTCCTGTCTTTGCAGCATTTTCTGCGCATGCATGTGGCACCACTTTTGGCTGAAAAATGAACAGTGAAGTATTGAAACTGCGGAAAGGTGGACCACAGATAAGCAGGGGTCTTCTGTATTGATTATTTTAAACAGAGACATACAAAGTTAAACTTTAGTATCTAAGATGTGGTTTAGACAGTGGGTTGGTGTTGGGTTACAGGTTGGACTTGATGATCTCCAAGGTCTCTTCCAACTTTGCAAATACTGTGATACTGTGAAATATCTTCCCTCAGTTCAAAAACCGTTTAAGTGTAAATGAGGTTAATTTCTTGTTTGCTGCTGGGTTAGCAGAACAACTAAACAGACCGAGGAGTATTCAGGCTCATGGACACATGAGAGCACCCAGAAAGCTACTGCTCTGCAGCCTGGCTTGGTTTTGCTCTTTCAGAAACTGTCTAAGTTGGAGTCATCATTGTCCTTTGCAAAGGGATTCATACTTGTTGAAAATGTACATGGCAGAGATGGTAAAATCATTATCATGGCCTTCCTACTTGATGTGGAAGAATCCAGTGCATGGTTATACACGTAGTTCAAAAAACTTTCTTCTGCTCTCTTGGCTTGGCTAGCTGCTCTCTGGGATCAATCTGCCCCTCCCTCATATTGGTACATCAACATGCTCCATTGCAAGAAGAAGGAAAACGTACCTGTTTGAAAGGGAGACTGGTTTTGTATGGCTGTGTGAAGGTGGATGCAGAAGCTTGCTTTGTGTTTCTTGTGTGGTGCTCTGGGACGAAGCATTAACAATATTAGGGTAATTTTAATGTTGAAGCACAGTTCTGTCTCATTAATTCTTGCTATATTTAGAATGCAGAACAGCAAAAGTGTTTGTGGGATCAGTCAGTCAAGCTGTTCTCTTCTCTCTCTTCCCCTTTAACCTTATAATTCCTTGCATTTCCTTGGCTAAACCCCTTATGTTCCAAGCAAGCTGGGAAGCAAAGAAGGGCTCATCTGAAATGGGCAATCTTTGGGCCTAAATTTCAGTATTCCTTCCCTGTAACTTCAGCTGGGGGAGGAAAGGATCTGCTATCTGAGTTAGAAGCTTATGCAACATCCCAATAAGCTTGCCAGGATCCTCCAGCAAAGGCTATGAAGCCATGGTTTAATATTTATAGCCTATTTGAAAGTACAGGGGAAATAATTACAAACAAAACAAAGGAGAAATGGGACATATTTCTCCTATTCCTTTTTTTGCTGATGCAAGGACCAGTCACTGTGGTATAAGAAATATTCTCAGATGAGCCTTCTGCTTTCCTTTAGAAATGACCATAAAGCTATTCTGTTTTCCTTGTATACCTCCTAATGTTCCTTTAAAAATAGCTTTTCTCCTCACAAGATGAAGTCAAATAGTTTTGATATGTTGGCTCTTACTCTGGTACTTGAGGGAAAATGCATTCATTTGTTTTCATACACTGATATATTGGCAGTGATCACATTTTGAATATTCAAGCTATTCCCTGCTTCCCCCTGCACCGTGACAATTTTTGAGTATAATAGCTAGTGAAATGAGTATCTTGTGTTGGCATTAGGAAACATGAAAATAATTAACAGTGCAATTGCAATGATTCTCATGTGGCATGTGGATTTTAATGTTTTTAGCTTGTACAAAACTCTTTTACAGACTTGCTTCCCTCTATTGTATATTGTACTTATTAGGCAAACAAAACAGAAACCCTTGCCATCTGTACACAAGAATGACATTTTCCCTTCTCTCCACGTTGATGGAAGGGAGCCAGCTCAGGAGTGGCAGACTTGTGCAAATCTCTATTTTACATTACTGTATTTGTTTATTCCTATAAGCTTGTAGATGTCCAGTGTTGTTCTTCTGAGCATCACTGTGCATGAAAACAGACAGGCAAAGGTTCACAAGTTTCCATATACACATAGAGAACTAGGGCAGGCAAACAAGCTTGGAATTAATCAAATTTTGTCTTAAATGTGCTGCAAGAGAAGAAAATATTACTGCTGTGTCAGAGCACCCAGAGAGAGCTGACACACTCTGGAGATGGAGGGACCACAGAAATAGATAAATTGAAGTTTGTGTTGCTACAGCTTGTGCTATACCAAGCTGTTCTCTGAATGGAGAGATTGCGTCCATGCACTTATCATTTTGGCACCCTTCTTGCATTTAAATATTACTTTGTCAAACCTTTGAGCTTTTTAAAATATAGTGATTGCTGTTCTCCAAATGACTAAGGAATATAAGGGGGAGAGATGCCTCTTCCAACCAACCAGTTTTTTGTGCCAGTATTTTGGTGCTGTACTGGCACTGATAAATATTTGTTCTTTCAGAAGTAGACTGACTGTTTATGATCTTTCTTTTGTCCTTGCTGGAGTGTTTAAGGAAGAGTCAGTGTATAAGGAGTCAGTCTGGCCTTTGTGGTTATGACCTGACCTGCCAACCTTTGTGTTACGAGGATCCAGCAATGCAGTGATGCAGTAGATGCTCACCAGCTCTGAAAACCATCACATCTCCTATAATTGACTTATACAAAGCATTCAGTATGCAAGCTGGCTCTTTCAAACAGCTGAAAGTATAGACATTACTAATAACATAAATTAAATTAACTTCTTCCTGTTCCATTTTTCAATTAAAAAAATCTCGTCTGCACTTAGAGTAATGGCAATATAATATGTTCTTGGTTAGTGACATGAGGCCTGATTTTAATTTATTTTCTTCAACTTTCATGATTTCATTAACCAAAAACAAAACAAAGATGTGATTATTAGGATACAAGGCTCTGTGCATAGATGTAATTTATTTCTCCACATACAGTAAGTAGTAGGTATGTGAGGCTGAGCCAGGCCAAAGCTTAATCTGTTCTGAATCAAAGGATATACTTCCAAAGACCCTATGGTTTTTGGCTTAGATTATTAAATGATTCAAACCAAGTGATAATGGTTTTATCAGTCAGGTTAAGGTGTGGTTCATTGTTAATGGAGGTAGCTGGGATCCTTCCAGCCACACCAGTACGTGATGATGGTCAGAGTTACTGGTACAAAGACGTGTACTTCAGATGAGGATTCATGTTCCCTTGCTTCAGGCATCTAAAAATGTGCTTCTAATCTATGTTAGGCATCATCTCTCTGCTGTAGAGAGAGAAAAGATGATAGAGGACAATTCTGCATGTCTGAATTCTGATAATTCTAAATGTCCTACAAAGGACATTCTTCCCACTTTTCTTAGACAGATGTCTTAAAACAAACTGGTAAATGAGGCGAGTTCCTCTATTCTGCTGATGCAGGTATAGGCAGCTCCTTAAAATCTGCCCCAAATATAGGCTAAGTTTGATGAAAAGCTCAATTGCAGCATTAGCAATCTTCGGACTGTCTGTCTCAGGCATGAACAATATCTCAGGCTCTTGAGGCAGGATGACACTTGTGTTGATCTTGTACAAAGTCATTGTTGGTATTGAGCACAGAGTGCCTTGAGCGTCACTTTAGGGAGAGCTGGCCCCCATCAGTGAGGGTCAGTGGCACACTCACATGTCTGCACATTTAACCTTATTCAGGATGCTCAGAAGTGACAGTGAGGAAACTCACGCATATGTTCCCTGGTGTAGGACCTGGGGATATAGCTTGTGTCTTTCACTTTCTCGTGGTTTTTTTTTTTTCTTTTATTCCCATCTTCCCACCCTACACACTTGACTGATGCTGAATACAGCCCATCCCTTGGGGAATGTAACTTTCATTTTTAGTAGGGAAATGGTCTCGCAATCATAAAAAATTGATGGCTGTCTGAAGCAGCAGTTAATCTTGCTTGAGAACTGCATCATTAACCTACAGCACAACGTACACATTACAGACACGTTTATAAATGAGGGAGAGTGCAGACTTCAGTTTCTAATTTCCTTCTTGTGGAGGCTCATAAAAATCAGAGAGAAAACACTGCCTTTAACATGTTGCCCTGCCAGACTGCTCCACTTCAGTAGTTCCTTTCAGAAGAAAGATGGTTCTCTGTGGCCATGTCAGTGGACTTGGACAGAAGACAGACATTATTGGTGTTCCTTTGTCAGGTGGATGACTTTGGCATCTCTGTAGTGATGCCAGATACTGGGAGATGTGTACTTATCGTGCAGAAGCCCAGGGCTGGGTGCAAGCAATCTGTAAGGCTCAGTGATGTGAATAGCTGCAGACTCTGGCATGAAATACCCAGCCTGTCAAGCTTGGTCGCCAGATGTCTTGACTGGACCTGGACACCCAGAAAAATATGGTTTCTCACCCTCACAGGTTTCTGAAATGCTATTCAACTGGGATGTTGGATTTCCTCTCTGACCCTCTCAGCCTTCACAGAAGACATTTACCACCCTGACCATCTCAGTCAAATAACTTTGTGAGTCACACTCATATTGTGACCTGAAACCGTAAGCATGTCCTGAGCCTCATGTGAGGTTAGGTCATTAAGAATAGAAACAAATGGTGGGGTACATCCAACACTATGTTGGGTTCTCCCTGTATCATATTTACTGTAAGTAGTGGTTTAATATCTCCACCCACAGCATTAAGCCCATACATATGTGTCCTAAGGTATCAAGTGTCCTATTCAAGCCAGGGAGACTTGCTCCATGTGGATTGCCTAGCTCAAAATAAATCTGTTTCCCTGTGATTGTCATTGTCATCCCTGTCTTGATGCTTCATTTCTACATCTTTGAGAAAAGAGCAATATTTTTCCTTTGTCTACCTTTTTGTCCAGATTAGACTAATGTTATCATGTATACATTGTGTGAACTTCATGTTAAGATGGTAACAAATGAGTAAACTTAGATCAATTTGCCCGAGTCAATGATTGAGACCTGTTTTTGTTATGACTTGGTAAATTTTTCTGTAAAGCATTTTGAGTTTGGGCTTTTTATGAGCACCAGTTAAACATTAATTTTTCTCTACATTTCAAGTGAAAGGCATCAGTTTTTTCAAAAATAGCCATTTCATATAATCCACTAGAGTGTGTTCAATCCATTTCCATAGTGCAGTGGCAGAGACATGGCTAAATCTATTCAGCAAGGAATTCTCTCTGAGATGACTCTCTATATTTAAAAAGAGCTAGAAGGTCACAGCTAGCGAGCTGGCTCTCGGGTACTCCTAAATACAGTGGAGTTAGGGTTGCTCTAGAGGAGTCTTGCAAGCCAGAGATAAAAATGCAAGAGAGGAATTTTATTACAGCTGGGTACCTTAAGCAGTACAATTTGATGTCTTCTGCCTGTTTTTCAGAGATAGTGACACTGGTTGGAACTGTAAAGAGTGGAAAGCAGTGGCTGAAATCTTGCTGTCAACAAACATCTTGTCGATCTGTGTGCACGTGTTGTTTACATGTAACCTCAGAGGTGTTTCCTCATAGGACACAATCTGCTTGCTGTTCTCGTAGTTTAAAAATGATGGCAACAGTACTCTGGTTATCCTGTATCCTCATATACTTTTAAAACACATAGGTGAGCAGACCAAAAAAAAATTTTCCAGGGTCTGTTGAGAGCTTGTAATTGAATGCCTTACTTCTCAAGCATACTCTTTAAATTTCCATTCCTCCTGGTACATTCACTATGGAAATTAATTTGGTACAGAAAGGTTATTCTTGGCAAAACAGGGATTTGTCTTTGGGAAGTTTCACAGTACAACCAGTCACTAAAACCAGACTTTGCTGTCCCAGCAGCATACCTGTAAACAACTGGCAGTGAATGGAGAGCTTAGCAATATCCCTCTTCCTAGTTTTTAGTTTTTATTTAGAAAACAAATAAATTGGAAGGATTACTTTGCTCAAGAAAGGAGAGGACTGAAAGTTCTAGTGAAAGCTGAGATTAGCACTGGTAGAAAATGCGTGAATTACATTCAGTTCTACTAATACCCTGTGTACCTCATGTACAGAAGCTTGCTATTTAGCTGGACCACTCTCAAGCTGTAGCATAAATGTATTTTCCTTACACCCCCAGCTTGCCCCCTTTAACCACTGACATATGTGTCTTAAGGGACTTACATGTTAAAGAAAGAATCCTCCAAGGCTGTGCCTGCCACTAGACAGAAAGGAGGACATTTTGAGACCAAATCCATCCCCACAAGCCCTGAGTTTTGCATTCAGGGTTTGGCTGGACCAGCACGTCAGCATGGGTGCTCTCTGGGGTTTGTCTCTTTGGGAGAGACAGTGTGCAGGAAAGCAAAGCTGTGAATTTGCAGCACACACTTTGTTGTGCATTTTCTTGCTGTGCAAGCACTGGGGGTGCTCTCTGTTGGGGGAAGCAAGTTACTTTGCTCCTCGTGTGCTTCCAGCACAATCCTGTTGGGAGTTAACCTGCTCTGTGCACTGTAATGCCCTGTCTTGCTTGCTGCACAGAAACTTCTTTGGAGATGTTCTAAGGGTGATATGCTCATTCTCTGCAAGAGTCAAAGTGTCTGTTCCCAGAATTTGCTTGTCAGGCATATTCTGGAGTCCTGCTGTGTGGGGCCTACAATAACATGAACTGTAGCAAGTGATGGGTTTTTCTCTCAGGCCGGACACTGACCTGCAGTGCGACTGTGGAGGGTCATCTCGTCCTGCCCCCTTATCTTGTCTTAGTCTGTCTTTTCTCTTTAAGTTTTAAGTGCTGCAAGCAACAATAGGTATTTTTAAACAAGTCATTATGAACAAAGAAAACTATTCTTCAATTTGTTAATAATGGCGGTCATGGGAGGTTTCCCCTTTGGAGCAGACTTATTACAGCTCTGCATAAACATCAAAAATGGACTCAGCCACTTACAGATTAGTGTTAAGGCTGAGATGGGAAGGCATGTAAGGTGTCACCTGAACAGAAGGAAATGCCCTGAGTCTGTGTGCTGTGGGTTTCTTCCATTCATCTCTGCTTTCAAAGCTGCTGAGGACGTCTGAAACTGGGCTTAACTTCTGCATTTAACAGGCTTTGCACTCCACATTTGTGTAAGTCATTACCAGAAATTGGCAACGCCAGGAAACTCAGAGGTACTAATCACATGAGCATGTTTTCTGGCCCAGGGGCTTGTCACCTCCATAAGGATGGGTCAAGTGCTTTTGGGCTCACTCTTCGCCACTGCACTCATTCTCCAACCCTAAATATCACAGGGGGATTAATTTTTCTTTCATGTTGAGACAGATCCTGCCATCTTCCCACAGTAATACAAGCTCCTCAGTCAGACCTTGGTAGAAGTCCCATCTTGGTCAGATCTGTGATTAGTGTCAAGTTAGATGGTCCTGACTGTCCAGCCTGGTGATTCTCTCCAGAGAGCGAATAAATGTGCTCTTGGCAAGGGGGGATTCTGTATTGCAGACAAATATATGCTAGAAACTAAACTGGTACCAAGCCAAAAATAACTACTGGAGGTTTAAGAAAATATGTCAGGATTTTGCCCTATGAACCTTAACAAGAAAGAGAAAACTCCTTTACAGCACTCTAGATGGAAGCTTATTTTTCTTGTTACAAATTAAATAACAATGACAGAAGAAAGTATAGTGAGTTATTACAGCTGGTAGATCAGTCTGACCTTTTCCATTCCAAAATTTAATCCCAAAGAAGCAGGGTTCCTGGAAATCTAATTTTGCCTTCGAGACTGGTTAATTATTTGATCATGCAAGTGCTGGCCAGCCAAAGAGTTTACCTTTCCTGCATGGCTGCTGTTCCAGTTAACAATGTAGCCTCAGAGAATACTCAGTTTAGAGTTTGAACTGAGGAGCTGTAGAGAATTTCACACATTATAGTTGGACTCACTCCCACACCTGTTTCTTAAGCAAAAATAGGTGTCTGTATAAACACAAAGAAACAGAGCTTTTGAAGGGGTTGGGTGTTATAAACAGCTATTTATATTGCTGGTGATATGGTAGAAATATTTATGTGGTAGATAGCATAACTTAGCAACTCTTGGTTCTGTACAGTGTATGTTTGGGACTTACAACCATTCAAAATCTCTTGTTTACAGGATGGCAAAAACAAATAGCTCCAAGTGCTGATGGGAGAAGGCACTTTAGGCACTGGTCACTGGCGGGAGACCACTGCCACAGCTCTTACACGTGTCCAGAGAAGGGTGATGAGGATGGTGAAGGGGCTGGAACACAAGCCCTATGAGGAGTGACTGAGAGAGCTGGAGTTGTTCAGTCTGGAGAAAAGGAAGCTGAGGCGAGACCTTATTGCTCTCTACAACTACCTGAAAGGGAGGTGTAGCCAGCTGGGGGTCGGTCTCTTCTGTCCAGCTACCAGTGATAGAATGAGAGGACATAGTCTTAAACTGTGTCAGGGGAGATTTAGACTGGACATTAGGAGGAACTTTTTCACAGGGGGAATGATCTCTCAGTTGAATGGGTTGCCCAAGGAAGTGGCGGAGTCACCATCCCTAGAGGTGTTTAAGAAAAGGTTGGATGAGGTGCTTAAAAGGTTAGCAGCATGACTTAAATAATAGGATTGTGTGTTATTGGTAGGACGGTGTGTTGGTAGCAGGATGACAACAGGTTAGGTTGGGTAACAGGTGATAAGTTGGACCTGATGATCTCTATGGTCTTTTCCAACCTTACTAATTCTGTGATTCTGTGAAATAAGGCAGGGCACGAAGCCTTGGGCCAGAGTAACCCAGTGCTGTTGGCAGCAGGCTCATCTCCTCCCCCTGCCAAGGCATCAGATCAGAGAGCAGTTCCTGCACCACCCTTTGCAAGGGAGTTGGGCAGTGCAGGTAAGATGCACTACTGTGCTTGCAGCCTGCAGGAACTCAGCCTATCCTGCAAATGCACAGGCTTGTGAAAGTTGTATCATTTCTTCCTCAAAGTGTGTAACACTGGGTGAAATGGCAATTTTTCTGTCTTGGCATTATGTTTTTCTGCATTGTCAGTGTGAAAACACAGGAATGCTCATGCATTTGATATCCTTGAAGTTTTTGTACCCAGAAGTTTTGTCAGGTGGCATTTGAAAATTGTGACTATTTTCTCAGTTTTGAGATGACCTTCAGCTTTTCTGGATGAAGACCCTGCAGCACTACTGGCCACATCATAATATGTGTACCTGTTTTTGTCTCAGGAATTGTGTTTAGACATCTGGAAATACTTGTTTCTGAATGAGAGTGAGACACTGGGACAGATTATCCAGGGATAGGTTACCCAGGAAGACAGTATTTTCTTCAGTGGTGGAAAAGCCTTTAGAAAACATTGAGAAAATCATCAGTCAAGTATGGCCCATACCAAATTAATCCCAGCAAGGATCAGGCCTTTTCCAGCTCTGTGTTTGTGAATTCTGTGTACAAAAAAATCCCTATAGTAATGTGGGCATGCCAATTGTAGGATGGACATTTGCCTAGCAGCTTCCCTGCATATGAAATATTCTCTAGCAAGATATGGCAATCCTGAAAAAAACCCTCCCACTTTTTCAAATAACCCTCTTTCTGTAATGTCACACATCACTTGATGGCATTTCTCCATTTCTGATGAGACAGGGGCTCATCTCTAATTCTCTATAGAAGTCTACGTTATAAATACGTACTTCCTTTCCTTCTTCCTAAAGATAAAGGTGGAAACAGCAAACTGGCTGAGTAAGGCATTTTTTTTTAAGTGTGTTTCTCTGTATGGTAACATGGTTTGGAGGATATTCTGTTTATGAAGAGTGTTGTCTCTCAAAAGGGAGTATTTGCCAGGGAGAGTAAAATACTCTAGTGTGGGCTTCTCCCTCACCCCCTTCTGTGCCCTAAAGCCCTTACATACCAGTTGTCCATTCACCCTTCTGCTCCTCTCTATTTGGACTTATGGGAAAATCTTGCTCATCTGCTCTGAGCTCAAGTGTAGCAGAACATAAACCTCCAGCACAGATTGGAGACATTCTTTATCTTATTTATCTCTTCCTGATCTTTTCAATGATCCTCTGACAAAAATGCAAACAAGAAAGCGTTTTCAGAGGATTTGTAATGTCTGGGGAAAGAAAAAATTTCCAGCCAAACCAACTCATCCCAAAGGCGCCTC
>WEKX01020926.1:24638-45092 GCA_013390025.1 Pitta sordida | reverse complement strand
CGGCCACTGCCCCTGAGCGCCGCCAGGTGGCGCCGCGGTCGCGCTCCCGGGTCCCGATGCCGGAGTTTGTCCCGTCCCGTGGGACTGAGGCGGCTGCGATCCCACGGGCAGCCGGAGTGACTGCTCGGCAGAGAGAGAAGACAGGGGGGATTGTATTTGGCACCTACGTAGAAAACAGACGGGTGGAAGGGAAGGGAAGATAGATAAGAACTTTTTATTTATTCTGACTTGTGGGTTTATTTATTGTATTTTGTCTAAAGACATGGGATTTTCTTTTGATGCTAGAAAATCTTATGTTTCGCATAATCTTAGGAGCAGATGCAGTGATTCAAAAAGAGCTATATTTTAACATACACCAAAAAAAAAATTATACCTTAATCTGGGGGAATACTAGTTAGTTGGCTTTTTTTTTTATCATCACAGCAAGCATAGAAGGTGTTTTTCTCGTTTCACTGACTTCTGTGTATGCATCATGTTTATGCATCACATATACGCATCAAAAGTGTGTCATCTTTCTCCTCGTTATCACAGGTGAATAAAGTACCTGGTCATAAACTTAATATCAAATATTTGTGCAGACCATGTGCCACCTCTGTGCTCCACTGCCCCTCTGAGGGCAGGAAACCACGCAGTCCCCTCTGGGGCTCTACAGTAGGGGCAACTCCTCTGGGCTGCAAAATTCAGTTTTATCTGTGCCTTGATCTGCTCCTGCTTCACCATAGTTACCAAGCAGGAAGAAATTGCAGTACAGCAAAAGGCCACCCAGTTAGCTGTGATCCCGGGCCTCCCTTCTGGGAGCAGCTCAATGCAGGGTAATTCCTGTCCCAGCAGATGAAGCTCTATGTTGGCAAGAAGTTAATTTTCTGTTCTGAGTCCTTATTTTCTATTCCTANAGGCTGAACAGACCAAGTGACCTCTGTCTCTCCTGATGCGGCTTCCCCTCTGGATCCTTCGCCATCTTCACGGCCGTCCTTCGGGCGCTCTCCAAGGGCCTCANTCTTTTTTTTTTATGGTTTTTGTTATATGTAGGGCTCGCTCTGGAAACCTACAAAAATTCCATATGCCTTAAGAGTCTAGAAACTCCAGGCTCTCCTTCCTTTGTGGGAATCTTTAGTAAAGCAGATTTTTCAGCTGAAGCTCATTACTTATTTCTCCCTAAGATCCAGAAGCAGCAGTGGAATTCCCTATCCCCTAGTTTGTAAATGTATATCTGCTTGGGGGCAGAAGATAGAAGGTGCTCCTTTGGTCACAAGAGTTAAGTAAAGGCACAGCACAAGTCTCTTAACATGATCCAGATCTAACACAGCACCCCCTCAAGCTGCATGGGTATCACTGCCCTGCAGCTCTCCCTTTCTGGTGGGGAAGAAGGGCAGTCCCTTCTGTCTTAACGTCTTTAATTCAGGCAATGTGACGGCTGCAGCAGCTGCTGGTCTGGGAGCTGCTATGCCTGTCTGCCCTGGGCTAAGCAGGTTGAGCTGGTGTTAGGAATGTGCTGAAACGGTCCCTATGAGGCAACCAGGACTAAAGCTGTCTGGAGTGCTGTGTGCATCAATCTGTGGCTGATACTCAGGAGAAGAAAGGGGATTAACCAGACACACATGATGTCTGGAATTGTTGGGGTAAGAGATAGTTATCTGATCATCATCTTTTACTTGAACCTGTGCATCCACATATTGACCCGTGGTCCCCTGCAGACTGTAAACCTGCTGGGAGAGCCGCTGCTTTTTCATTCAAGATGTATCCAGTACAAGATACCGTGGTGGCATTTTTTCACTGATTAGAGATCTGTACTGACACCGTGGCTAATTAACAATGATGGACATTGATGACAAGAGCAGAGAGTGCAGAACACAGCCAAGAAACACGTTGGAGAGTAGATGAGACAGACCATAAAGAGCTGCTACTGATTGTGGGTGATACTGAAACAGTGCAAGGAGCGAGGTGACTGCTTCTGTAGCAGAAGTAGCTACAGTTAACCAAACCAGTTCATTGGAATGGAAACGTTAACACTGTATTCTGTTTTGCTTTCTCACCTTGGTTAGGCCAGAGGTCTTTCCTCTTTCCTGAAGCACTGGTGGCCTTGTATGGCAATACCCATATTATCTGTGCTTTAGAGGTAAAGGAGCTTAGGCACAGAAGATGCACTGGCCTTACACAACATCTCAGTAGTAGAGATAGAAGCAGAATAAAGGCCTGTAGGTGACAATACTAGAAATACGTACTTTGTTGCCTATTTTTCTTCTGTAGGGAAGAAAAGAGTGCCTGGAGGGCATGATGGTAACGTACCACTCAGTGTAAAGGATAGTGCTAGTCCAGAACTGGAGGTCCTCTTAGTGTGTACCAAACATAAATTTGCCGGTGAGTCAAATGGAGAAACAAAGAATTACGCCAGCTTGCCTTTGAAAAATTGCCTTTATTAGACTGGTCTTGCTAATATTGCCGGGAGTAACAGATTCTAAAATTGAACTACTGAATTAGTCTCAAATTGAAACTGTGACAGCCAGTCTTAAAGTGGAGAAAATTGGATTTAAGACTTGAACCTTGGGCATAGCAGGATGTCTAGGAAGTTACTGTGTTGTAGCTGATGAACTCACATGGAGCATGGATTTCATGCTGGTGAATAGCAATGTAGTAAATGTTCTACAGAAGCATTACAAACTCAGGCAGGAGAAAATCCCTTTAAAGTGGCGGCCCAAGTGAGAAAATGTTTTGTAGACAAGTAATCTGCTGTGAGCAAACTGTAGCCCCTGGAAGATTACAAACACACTCACAACCATGTGTGGTGTGTTCCCAACTCATGAAGTAGGAGGAAGGAAATGCTCTTTGAAACAGAGTAGTGAGAGTGGAATGGGCAAGAGCTTTTGCATGATTTCATGTGTGCAAAAGCATTTCCTGGGTCAAGTCTCAGTGATAAAGACTTTTGAAGGAATGCACCTATGGTAAATCAGGAAGTCCTATAGCAATGACAACAGCAATGCCCTTAGAGCACAGTAGGGACAGATAAGGAGAAGTTAAGGTAAACGTAGAAGGTTTTGAAAAGGGATGAACACTTAGATAAGTTAGGTTTGAAAGGCTTTTTGGAGAAGACAGTAAGGTTTGTTCTTCTAATACCAACTTGCTTCATTCACACAAGAGGAAAAATCCATTACTATCACCCAACTTGCAAATTATGGTTTCTAGTCATGAAGAATCAAATTCTCTGGGTATGTTTTTACATGGAAGAAGAATCTCTGAGAAATACTTCAGAGCACCTTTGGTTGTTGGAGAGTAAAAGGGTGTAAGGGTTCATAGGACTAGAACCTAAAAGGCAACAAACCCCCCTGCCCTTAATAATTCTACATATCAGTATTTTTTTCCAATGGATTTTCCCAATGACATGCTGTATAAGGAAATGCAGCGGCCTCGTGGTATTAAACAAAAGGTTGTTGCAGTTTTCTTAGAGACCCATACTGCAGTTCTCCATCTGCCTTCTGGTTTCTGTATTTACATCTGGTATCAAGGCTCCCTCTAGGATGCAGAAGTCATTCCTTAAAATAACCAAATTAGGTCAGTGTGGTCTGGGGTTTTGGGGTTATTTTGGGTTTTTTTCTTAATTCTAGAATATAAAGTAATAGTTTCAGCATTTTGTAGTTGCTCTGTGTTTGAGTCCACATCCATTGACGAGTGCTGAACAGAATCCTGGGCTAGCTGACAGTTTTACTGCAGACTTTCTGTGCACTTCAGGTGATTTAACTTAATCCATCTCCCTGTCTCAGCTTCTTATCGGTGAGATGGAGAAGATAATAGTGCCCCATAGGGGTGATATGGTGGTAATTGTAATCAGGAGATTGTGCAGGCCTTAGTGTACTAACAACCACAAAATACCTAAGATTTCTTATCTAAATATGAAGGTTAATTGCACTCTTGAGAGGTAACTGGCTTGCATTCTTTTTAGCTGATAAAAGGGAGCATGCTTTGTCCAGTTTCAGACCATTCATTAAGAATGCAGTTGTGTATCTTTGGACTTCTCAGCTGCTAAAGAATCACCATGGACATAACACGTGGGTATGTAATGCTATCTGAAACACCAAGGATCAGATTTCCAACAGAGCTGCACACTCTAAATGGAGATTTGGCATTTTCTAAGGAATTTGTCTCCTATTGAGAACAAGAGGAGACTCTGGGAGCTTAAGCGCTTTTGAAAAAAAATCTGGCCTCTTTGTGGGAGCTCAGCTTTCTTAAGACTGAAAAAAAACCTGGATGAAGGCGGTGTGAAATCAAACCATAAATGAGCTCAGAGCAGTGGTGCCCTGCGACCTGGCTGGCAACTGGAATAGTATAAGTGTGATATGCACGCTGATGGTGAGAGAGAGAGAATTATCACAGAAATGATGAGGCACCCGGACCAGAGTTTCAAAAGGTTAATACGCTTGACAGAAGACAGAAGTTGGTCTCTACTGGCAGCAATAGCTCTTCAAATGTCTTCTGACTATTTGTTTTACCAGTGCTGTATGCATTAGTATTGCGATTTTTAGCTACGTATGTGGCCTTTGAGTCTTAATCCTGTTCTGACTACGGTCAAATTCAAAGGTTTCTCCATGCCCCATACCATTAAGCTTCTGATATGACATTTATTGTGAGGCAGTCAGGCATTATACTGATTCCTGGGTATAAAAATACACAGTTACATTTTCTTGTTATGAAAGGCATCCTGCTATGTTCACACACACAGGACACTATGTACAAGTTTTTTTACTTTTGGTTGGGTTGAAGAGCTTTGAAACTACCCTAATGATGATATTTTTTTCTTTTTTCTGTTTCTCAGTCACTGTGTTTTTGCTCCTATTCTGAAGCAGCCTGTCACAGACAAGCTGTAATACCCCCACACCTCAAAGTGTAGCAGTTGTTCCTTTGTAGCCCCCTTTCCTTGGAGCTCTGCATGCCAGAAAAGGACATGTCCAACCTTCTTGATTGTCTTCTGCAGAGGGAACCTGTTTGGATCAGCTGGAATTAATGTGGTATATTCTGCCTTCTATCAGATAGTGGGTACCTGTATCTGTTTCTGTAGGAACACAGGTTTTCAATGGACTTTGCTCTCAGTTCCTCTCAGGTCTGTGTGGATTGTCTCTCCTGACACTGCTGAGTTTTAGATCTGTATAGTTTTCAGGGGAATGTTTGTCATTCTCTATGCTGTCATCTTCCTTCATCTCTGTGCCTTGCTTTGAAATGCTGATCTTCTAGGCTGTATAGTGAAATGCTCCTTAGTATTGGTCACCGAGGTGTGTGAATCATGGATATAGTATTCCTAAGTGTCCTAAATGGTCGAGGCCTCCCAAACACCTTCCTCGAGGGGCTGAGTTATTAGAGATTAAACAGTGGTAATGGTAATGGCTGTCTCTTTTATGTCTTTTGCTGTGCCCCTCAGTGTCCATAGGCAATACCATGGATGAGAAATCAAGCTATGAAGAGCAGGTATATTCCCTTTGTGGTGCAGGCAGTCTTGATTCATTTGAGGACACAGGCAGTGTGGTTTCACTTCTTGCTCTCTGTGCCAGTCAGGCACCAGGCCCAGGTATACCCCTTGCTTGTGGCCTGCAGAAGATCCAGAAGGTCCAATCCAATGTGCATGAGGGGATTCTGGCTTTACTTTCTTCTCTTTGTAACTGACAGGTTTTAAATTGAAATGTGAGACACCAATAAACGGATACTTATTTGCCTTCTGTGCATGGTGGCTGCTAGATTGATATTTTGGTTAAGAATATATTCTATGCTAAATACAGTATTTTGCAAGATAACTGACTTGAAAATATAGAAGAGTTTAAATGGTTTGCTTTTAAGATTTGATGTGCAATAAAATGATGACTGGTATCAAATAAGTGTAATATAATTTTTATGTGACTGTTTCTCCCTCTCCAAATCTCAAATAAAATGCTCAGCACCTTTTAAAAAGCCCACCTGCACTAAGAGACTGTTTTTGGGGGTTTTTTGTTGGCCTCTAGAGCACTAGATTTAATTTGCTAACAGGAAAATATCTTCTGAAGGAGGATTATACAAGCCAAGAGACACTTTTAGAATAGGAGAGAGAAAGTGAAATAGCAGGCAATGAATTCTTAGAAACAGACTCAAGCAGAGGATAAATGGGTGCAGCCTTAACTGTGCATCCTTTTCTGAAATGTATGTTCAGACTGTTTAAATTCTGCTCCTTTTGCTTGCCACACAAGGCGGGTCCTTCAGGCAGATGGTCCCTTGTGTTGCAGCCAGCAGCAAGGACGGAATTGCTACTGGTCTTTATAAAGGTGTTCTGGTTCTCTAAACCATTCAATCCCGTTCACAGAAACCTCTCTGAACTTGCTCTTCATTCAGTCCAGGGTGACCTTTCTCCACTATTTTGTTTGTCAGCATGTCCAGGAATGCTGTGCAGAGAGGACTAAATTCATACATATGGAAATGCAGATGCTTTTTCTGAGTCCAGCAAAGGAAACCTGCTCCTGGAGCCCTCCCTCACTGTCAGTGCCCACATCTGTGCCATGCATGAGGTCAAGCAAAGGTAGCAGGAGGCCCAGACATGGATGAACAAGAACCTTTAGAAAAACCTCAAATATAAAAAGGAGGAATACAAGTTGGAGCAGGGACAGGAAGAATGCAGAGACACTGTGAGTCTGCCTTAGCCCACCTGAACTTGAATCCTTTGAGGGCTAGAAAGGGTAACTTAACTATGGGCTCTCCAGGTGCCATAGTCACAAAATGGAGTCGTGGGAGCAGCTTTTCCCACAGCACCCTCTGAGGATGGCTCAGCACTCTATTCCTTGTTCTATTCCTTGTTAGTCTTGAACATCTCTTTCCCCTGAGGGTACGAAGAACCCTCTGTGAGGTTAAAACGCCTGATTCCTTTTACAGATTTTCTCCTGAGAAGCTCCTGGTATACAGCTATGGTAGTGTTGTATTACAGGTTTTTCTAACATGAGTATTTGCTGAATGAAGTGTGTCTTTGCTTTTTGAACAGTAAAAACCTGGAAGCCATCTTCTCGGTCTCTGTACGGGTGTTAGGTGGTGAGTTGGACTAGATGATCCTTGTGGGTCCCTTCCAACTCATAGTATTCTGTGATTCTGTGATTCTGTGATTCTGTGATTCTTTGTCCTCAAAGCATATATACCCACACAACCCTTACCAATATAAATAAGGTTTCACATAGTTAAGAATTGCTTAACTGAGTTCATAGCTTACAACAAACAGTAAAAAGAAAAAAAAATCTTACATTTCTTGTTGCTATTTAAATGGTTCAAGTAGACCATCTGCTTTTGAAACAGCTCACGTATTTCTGCTTCTGAAACAGCCCATGTGTTTTGGTATTTGGTTACAAACTGACCACAGCACTGCAAACAGCACTGCAGAGGTATCTGTTTTCATACACAACATGACACTGGCAAGAGAGATGTGTCTAATCAGTGTCAGACAGGAATGGTATGACTGACTGGCACAGCCACGTCCTTGTCATTTCGCTTCACTACCACTTAATTTGTATATAACAGGGAAAATTTTAAATGGATGTTACCATAATGGGAGCATCCAATGAGTCCCTTGTTTGTGGCAAAAGAAAGCAGTCCATCTAAGGTGACTTCACTTTAGCCCTCTGTGATTCACATAGAGTGTAGAATTACGGCATTTGTTCTCAAGCAGAATTATGGATGAGGCCCAAGACTAACTGACAGTTCAGTTATTTCTTCCTGATACATTTCATTAATAGCCTCTGCACCTCTCACCTCTACGAAATTGACTGCTACCGAGGTGCCTCTAAGAGGCTAATTGCCTCCAGAGTCAATTGTCCTGGAGCCAATTGTTAATCTCCTGGTGTTAATTGCCAAAAGTGGGGGAAATCAGAGCAGGCAGGGGGCATAGGAGCTGCATGCATGTTAGTGCTATGTAGCAAAATGCAGGTGTTCAACTATGCTTCATGACTCCACAGCAGAGCTTAGCGAGTGGAAACTTAATGAGGCCCTATCTGAGTGAGAATCTTGAATGTTTTTCTGCATTTTTCATTCATCACCTTCAGATTGCTGCTCTAATTGCAAGTTATAAAACAGCTGGGGTGAAATCTGCACCCTGAGGAGGTCAAATTAAAAATATCAGGGATTTGACTGGTGCCACTACTACCTAATGCTGAATGACACTAGCAGTGTTGTGGAGGGTTGGGAAGGAGAAAGAATGGAAGTGTGACAGTTGTATATACATATAGTTCTCTCTTTTGCCATGCCTTTCAATTTGTTGTTTTCAGATAGAGGAGTGGATTTAATCCTAAAGTTAAATGAATCTCTGGAATTCCTTTAGTAACTTCAGTTGAGTTGATCCCATCCCCATAAAGGTATATACAGTGTGTTTTGGATCTGGATTTCTAACCTTGAGTACCTTCCTGAAAAAGAGAGAAAATGGTGTTATTTTTGGGCGAACTAAGCTGCATGGACAGCTATGAAGTTATACAGAGTACAGTGTAAGCCAAAAATCTGACCTGCATTTATCCTCTGTTAGGTAAATGGGAGCAAGATATGTTTGATAACATGCCTATTATACACTTTATCTGTTGAAAAAACCCCGTTAGGCTGCTTTTTCTGTCTGTCAGACTGGTGACTTTTGAGCATCCCAGTTTACAGCTTCTGTCTAGACTATGGTTTGACCTTTTGTTCCTGGTGTCAGATGGTGACTTCAAGAGTCTGCTGCTGTTGGGTGGTGATGGAAGTGTGTATTCTGCTAACCTGAGCAGCTGGAACATCTGTTGGGGGAATAAAACGGTCAGTTGTCTGTCTGGATGTTTGACTGATAAGAGACTTCGGTTGAGGGGCTTTGTCAGCATGTGTGAAAACATGTTTTATCTCGCAGTTTACAGTATAAATCTTCTAAATAAGTACAGATGAATTTAGATCAATTTTTTAATTCATTTTTTTACCTGCCTCTGGAGAAGCAAACAGAAATCTTCTGTGACTACAGTATATTGTAATGGATGTTTTCCAAACTAGCAACAACAATGATTCAGTTACCTTACAAATTCCAGTCTGAAAACTGCCTGCATAACTCAAGGGACTGAGAAACACTTGAAAAAAATCCCTAAGATTTTTTGGATGCTGGTGACACAAATGCAAAAAGAAAAAGAGAAGGAGCTACTACTTATTACCACATTGATAGCATTATGGTTAGTGAGCAGCATCCAAAGATCCATCTGTTTTGATTTGGTTTTCACATGGGCTGCAAGCTGTACTTTTAACATACAGGGTAGATATGATGAAGAGCCATCTACAAAGCTATGCCTGTCAGCATATTTTTTTCTATGTGCAATAACATCTATGGGAGTTGTGAAGGGAAGAGGAAATAAGCTTTGTGAGCCAGTTTTATACAAAAATTAGAAGGCTTAATTTGAGGCATAATCATTTCATCAGGTGTGTATTGCAGCTTAAATTAGCAGGATGATTGGGTCCCTTGAGAGTGAATTCAATTTTGCTTTATTTTTTCCCCCCTAACTGTTAAACTACTTGATACTTGCTTTAATATGTGTGGAATTGGCACCTGCAGCTAGCATTGTGACAGATAGAGGTAACCACAAAAATTAACATAAATTATAAATAAAGTAATGAAAAACACAACTGCAAAGATTAAGCTAAAGTTAGGGCAGCCACTGAGCTTTGTTGTTAAAGAAATGACCTGTTTTTCTTTCTTCCCTCAGCTCTCTACCTTTCGGACGGTCTGAAACTACTGAGTGTAACATCAAACCAAACCAAAGCAAAGTTTCAGGTGTTTTAGAAGAATCTCTTGTTGGGAATGGAGAGGAGACCCTCTTATAGGGGTCCTTCTCTAACTATCCCTGAAAGTGCAGTAAGGAGAAGTGCTGTCGCAAGCCTTCACTTGTTGCTTTACTCTTCCTTGCTACCTAAAGAGGCAGGGCATTCTCCTGCCATCCGGCAGAACATTCCCTCCTCACTGAGGATGAAAACCTACGAGATCAGCAGCCCTAAGAAACACAGAGGTGGCTGCTTGTACTTGAGTACCTGTGAGTGCATTTTACCATGGTGGTTTAAAGACGGCTCTCTGCCTCTGATGCTAGAAGAAACCTATTGTTGGCCCTCAAAGGGAGGAGCTCTCTAGGGAAGCAGCTAGCCTGAAGAAGACCGGAAACATTATTGTTACTGCTGAGCCCTTCTGGAGGAAGAGGTGGTGTGGTTCTCCAGCCTCATGGGGGATATGTGCCAGTGGCATGCAATGCTACTGGTTTGGTTCTGTAAAGCTTCAATTCATTAAAAGTTGTGTTAATGTCTATCCAAGCTGTGCACACGCTGCTAACATCCACTTCCCTAAATTGCTTTCTGATCATGGTTTATGTTCTCCTTAGAATGAATCACAGATGTTTTGTTGTTTGGGTTTTTTCCCCTTAATCCCATCAGTTACATGGTGGGATAGCAGGCTGTGGTTTGAACTAGATCTGTATAATTTTTTACTTCACAAACAAACTGCTGGTAGTGTGGGAAAGGGTGAGGAGGAGGGGTATATATGTAGTGCAAACACCCAAGGGATGATCATATACACTTCCTCAGCATATTGGACCTGTGTCCAGGTTTTGGTAGTGGAAGGGCTGTAGGGGCGGCCTCTGTGAGAAAAGACCAGGGACTGCCAGGTTCTAAAAAAGACCCACTGCTGTCCAAAGCTGAGCCTATCCATGAAGCTGGTGGCATCTCTGTGGAAATGTGTTTAATAACAGGTGAAACATGCTGTATAGCAGCTGTTAGAGAGAGGAATGAGGGGAAAAAAAATAACAGCCTTGCAGGCACCAAGGTCAGTCGAAAGTATAGAGCGAAAGTGTGCTCCAAGCACAGGAGCAGAGGTTACCCTATAGCCCACGGAGAAGGCTGTGGTGGAGCAGTTTGTCCCCCTCTAGCCCATGGATGACTGTATCAGAACAGATGTCCATGCTGCAGTCTGCAGAAGATCCCATGCTGGCTGGTGTGAGAATGAATGACAGGCAGAGAGGAACTGTTATATGAACTGATGACAGGCTCCGTTCTTCATCCCACTGTGCCGCTGGGGGAAAGAAGAGTTAGAAGAGTCAGCAGTGAAAAAGTGAGGTTGAGCTGGAAAGAATGGCATCTTGGGGGATGTTGAGGTTATTTTATTGGTGGTGGTGGTTTTGGGGGGGGTTGGGAGTGTTTGTTGGTTTGGTTTGGTTTTTGGTTCTCTCTTTCTTAGCAAACTAGTCTATTTCTAATCAGCAACAAATGAAATTAATCTTCCCCAAGTACAGTCTGTTTTGCCTCTTACGCTAATTGGTAATTGATTTCCATGTCTTTATCTCAGCTCCTGGGCTTTTCCATCTTACTGTCCTGCTGAGGAAGAGGAATAACAGATATGCCTGTCAGCATATTGGCAGCTGGGTGGGAGTCTGGCAGCTGGCCAAGGTTAACCTGTTGCACTCAGTCACAGTATGGCACACAGAAAGTTGATTTGGTAAATGACCCACACAAAGGTAATAGAAATCTCCAGTTTTTATGAGAATGAAAAGCTAGCACCATGTGGAGGCACAAACTTCTGTGAATGGATCTGCTGACAACACAACGATCTCTCCATACTCCACAAGTAGATGTCTTCTAAGACAATCTGAATCTCCTGAGCAATACCAAAAGCTGGCTCAGGTGGATGGCACAATTTACTGAAGGGGCAGTCTGTCAGTAGAAGTAGATCAGTTTCCTTTTCCATAGTCTGAGTTTGAAGTCTGGTCATTCAAATGGACCCTGTATCAGTAGTTGTTTCTAAAGCAATTTTAAGTCCTTTTCGTGTCATTGAGAAGTGGTAATTTGCAGTGGCATTGACAGAAAGTTTCTTCTCAGGGTTAGGTATATGATTTGGGAAGGGGGGGGAGGAAATAATGAGCCTTTCAGGATGCATTTGGATTATTTGATTTTATTTGATTTTGAGACCAGTGAATAGGGAACTAGCACAGATTTAAAAGTTATCATTCATAAACTTCTGCAGTCCGAAGTATGTGTATACATTCTCTATTGGTTTTACTTAAATAGTGAGTACAAGAAAATAATGAGACAACATGAAGCTTCCAGAAAGCAGTTATGTTTTGTGGTGTTTTTTTTTTTTTAATTATGAATCACATATAACAAATGGTCATCCTTCTTCCTATGCAGGGTCGGGCAGACAGCTTAATGGTATTCATTCCTCATCAGCCTTTGATAGATGTTGTAGAGTCAATATGGACATGTTATCCTAGCTCATCTCCAGGAAGAGATAAGCTTTGATAGAATTATGGCTCATGTTTCATAAATCAGATCTGAAACCATATCAGAATGAATCAAGAAAATGTATTGTAGTTGCTACTGTTGCTTTAGAAGACATTGTTAACTTTCTGTTCCAAAGAAAGGTGACAAAAATATCCCTTTTTCCCTTCTAGGCTGTGGAAGGAAGACTTGTCAAACTACCAAAACCCTGTAACCTGCCTAATTGTGCTAATTTTTCTTAGTAGAATTAAACTAGTGGTAAACTCAAACTTCTCCTTTGGTCAAGATATTCCATAGTCAGCTATTAACAGGGTTTATAGATCCTCTTTGTTGGAGTTGAGTTTTATTCTCCTTCTCAAACACTTCAAAGTGCAGCTGGAATTGTAGCTCCAGTGTAGTGGTGTTATAAGGAGCCACACCACAGGGGGAAGGTAAGGAATAACTCATTACACAGATGTGATACTCCTGGAGTGAGGAATGTGTGAAGTGATTTAGAAAAATGTCTTTGCAGGTTGGATAATATTATTTCAACAGCTGCTGTGTGATTTATTATCTCTGTTCCCTCTCCTGTAATATCACCTAGACATCCTTTAAATAGAAAGAGTCCCTGAAGTCACACTTTTTAATTGAGAAAGGATGGTGAAAGAGAAAAAAAACTCTAGCATTTAATTAGCTCTAGAAAATGTTTTTCTTTTAGTTGTGTTTCTAAACTGCTTCTTATAATCCCATAGTGTTTTTCAGTTAAGCACCTCCTAGCACTTCTCAAGCCTAAGGTCGCTGTAGTGAGGACAGCGAGAAAAATCCTACTTGTAAGTACGAATTGCTGCCTCTGCTGTTCAGTTTGATGATTTTCAGTAGTGCAACTGTCCTTTGGGCACAAACCCCACCTTGTTTTCAACCTTGGATCTGTTTTTAATATCCATAATTCTACTGACTTCAGTGGATATTTTCTCCTAGAGACATAGGAAAAACATAACAACATAAGAAGTATGTAACTTTCCACTTAAGGCTGTTGACTTGCTGTTGATTTTGGAAAATCTTCAATACTTGTAAGTCCTAAGGACTTTAAGCATACAATTAAATCAAATACGTGTGTAAAATGGGCATCTTTATAAATAAATGTAAACTAGAATGCAAAATGGCACAGAACTTATTTCACTACTGAAAAATATGAAAGGATTTTTTCCACCATCTGTTGACTTAAAATAGTCTTCTGAACAACTTCCAGGTAAAGAGGATATGTGTTTGTCTTCAATTTTAGCATAAAAGAAAAAAAAAAAGAATCATTACTGAGAATCATAATGTACTAAAATCTTGTATGAAAGCATTGAATTTTGAGATAGGATTAACACTTTTAATGGGAAACATTTTATAAAGGTAAATGCTTATATTTGTACCTAAATGATTTTTTTTTTCAGAAAAAATACAGGAAAAGGGAGAACATATTATTGACCTAAAACAACCTCTACTGAAATCACCATGGTCAAGTACAATGCAAAATATGGCTCTCATTTTTGACTGTAAGGTAGGTGATAAGAAAACAGGATGAAATTCTGAAAATTTGAGCATGAAAATATGAGATTCGGTAGCATTTCCTTCAAACCCAAAAGAGATTCAGAAAGCTCTGTTGGGATTTGTTTCCCCTGACTTTCCTCATGTACAATATAGGTGTCTGTGGCACAGCCAGACATCCAGGATAGTTTCTCAGTCAATAGGCACTTTTAGGGCACGATTCATCTCATTGCACTTGAGATGTCTAAAGCAGGGCAAATTAATTGTGTCATGTAAGTGTGTTTTGTTTTCTGTTGACTAACCATGTATCGACATTTGACCAGTTGGATGGAATATAAGAGTTGATGAGATCGAACTGCCCTAGAAGTGACAATTAGAATGGTTTTGAAAGGAACACTTTACAGAAAATAGCAGCAGTTGATTTACATACTCAAAAATAATTAGAGATCGATTTACCATGATTTTTCAGCTTTTTTAAAACAATATTAAAATCCCTAAACACAGAAAATTATTTTGGTTTTTATTTTAAAAACAATACAATTATGACAATCTGAGTAACTGCTTTTCCAGTTACCTTTTTCTTTTTGGGGGGTGGGATAAGTATTTTCCTTGTTCCGCTCCTTCAGTTATATTTTTTTCACAGAATCACAGAATCACAAAATATTCTGCGTTGGAAGGGNGAGTTGGAAGGGACCCACAAGGATCATCAAGTCCAGCTCCTAAGTGAATGCCCACACAGGGACTGAACCCACAACCTTGGGACAAATCTGAGGGTCATGTCATCATCTCTTTTTTTTTTTTTTAAATATAATTACTTAACTCCCTATCTCATCCCATTATCTAGACCATGTCACTGAGTTCCTCATCCAGTCTTTTCTTAAACAGCTCCAGGGATGGCAACTCCACCACCTCCCTGGGCAGACCATTCCATTTTTTTCCTATAATGCTTCTCGGGTTTTCTGCAAAGATGTTTGGGAGTTTTTTAAGTATGTATATACGCTCCTATTTAGCTGGATTTTTTTCCCCCTTGAGTAACATAGAAGCCACTCCAACTCTTGCGGACAAATCAATTTGATTCTGAAAGTAGCTTGCTTGAAGTTCAGCTGGGAAAGTGCTGCAGAGTGAATGGTGGAAGTGTGTTTATGTTTTGTAAAGTATATGTAGTTTGTACTGTTCTGGTGTTATGTTGCTTCTGCCAGCCAATAGCTACCACATCCTGCCTTCCTGGCTACTGGGTTTTATTCTAACACTCTTTTGTATAATGAGCAGCATAGCAGGATGCCAGCAATATGTTCTGAAGATCATGAGTTATCCTTGGTGTCTGAGAATAGATTTGGGAAGAGCAACCCAATGAAAAGCTAATAATTCCTCTTATTTCAGCCTCTCTGTGCCCTCAGTCACTCTTAGGGTCAGTCAAAAAAGAGATCTGTATTTCAGGGCAGATTAAGGGTGCACTACTGTTGCTGGGGAAGATACTTGTCCATTTAAAAGTCCTTTTAACAAAGGCAAGTGACTAAATACAAGGGAATTTTGCATGAGCAGAACAGCTTGTCTTGCAGCTGCTTTGGCTCTTTCATTTGTTAAATTTTACTCCAATAATTTCACTTCATAAAAAGTGTCCTTAGCTAGCAACGGGGAAAACTGCAAAGAGTGAAAACATGCATACGTACATAACATACATAGAGTGAAAAAAGAGAGAGCTGAACTTCACTGGAACTTGGCAAATATTTCAATGTCTGCTTTGCCCAGGAATTTGTGTTGGCTGCTCTGGTTGTAGCTGTGCTGACAGGAGGCATTGGAATTTTTCTTGGATTTGACTTTCAGGGTGGTGTTCCCCAAGTGCAGCCATTTGCACTGGTGGACAAAAGCCAAGCTCTACCTAATAAATGTGTCAAGCAAACGTCAATCTTTTGGCAGCCTTCAACACTGCTACCTGTTGCAGGGCAAACTGATGTTTCCTCTGAAGCCATTGACGTTGTCCTGGGCAGTGCTGGACCATTGGGTTTGATCCACTGCAGCTACTGATCACAACGGGCACAGGTATAAAAATCTATCACCTCTAGAAATTGCATCCTTCAAAGTAAGTAAAGCTTAAAAGATGTCTTCCCTGCCTCTCTCCTTCACATCTTTTTCTTGAGAACTTTGCAATTAGTATCACAGTTGTCTTGCATCAACTATAGATTTTGCTTGTAGGTCCTACCTTGATCTTGAAATACATCATATATTGCTTCTCTTTGTGAATTTACTTAAGCAAGAGCTATGTTTGTCCTTTTTTGTATCTTGTTTAACTTAACCATGATCCTGTATTCTGCCACTTTTAAATCAATCCAGTTCTACAACAGGAACTTTTTGTCAGCATTGTGAAGTCATTTTTATCTACAGCATTGTTCTTGATTTTAAAAGACACAAGCATGTAACAGACTGACTTTACAAGTACAGTTTAGTGTGCTTGCAAACCATGCTGGGAAAAGTGTTTCTTGCAAGCGTTGCACTAGAGAGGAGCTTCATAAGGTTGTTGGGATGTTTTTCTATTGAGGATAATAATAATAACAACAACAAATCCTTAATAAAATAGTTAACAATGAAGGTAATAATAAAGATTAATAATAGATAATGGGAAAAAATTACCCCATGCATTTTGGAGATGGAAGTGACCTCAAATTTAGCCCTAGAAATGCTGCCCCTGGCACCTCAGCTTCTCAGAGAAGAAAGAATCTGTTCCCAACATGAGACAAAATTACTAGTGAGTTCTGTAAGGGAGCAAGGAAGGTGTAATTCCTTAACGGACAAATAAAGACCAAAATTAACCTGTGTCTCCCAGTACAGGGGAGGTGGAGACAACAATGCCTTTCAGATAATGCACACTGCATTCTTAAAACTCTATCTCATCAGTCTGGTTTGAATCATCTGCAGACATGACAGCCCACGAAGCCATAAACTCATTCCTCCTGGACCAAAGGCAGATAAAATCCTGTTCATGGAAAAGAACACTGGAGATTTTCCCAGAACTAGGAATCAGATACTGCAAGAACATGGGCTTTCCTTCTAATTCAGTTCTTCAGGTTGAAGAGGGCATAAAGGCATTAAGGCATTACCTAAGGTGTCATCATAGAACACACAAGATGCAGGTCATGGTATTACAGAGACACAGCAGATTCTTTAGCTTTGGGAACATGTTAGGTGTGTGTGGCTTCCTTGCTTGGAGGGAAGAAGAAGGGGGCAAGACATCTGCTTAGTTCCAGAAAGGACTGTCTTTCAATTTTCTATGGTGGTGGCTTCCTGGAAGTTGATGTCCTTTTATTCCTGCAGGCACTGAGTTCCTAACTGAGGAATCTGTATAAGGAAATGAAATTTGTCCTAATTCCACTGAAATCAGCTGAGTTAGGAAGATTCTCAATGACCTTTTCAAATAAGCTCATAATCAGTATCTTAAAAGACTGTTATCATACATTAACATAAGAACATTGCTGAACACGTTTTGACTGACAGGCAGTCCTAGGCTGCACTACCGGGCCCTACAAAGTATGAGGTACAGGGTGTGCCTGACCATTAACATGGGCATTTATTCACCTATCTGCCTTCAGACAGCACAGTTTAGGGCAGCTGGTCAAATGAAAAGTCCATGGAATGGCTGGAATGATTAAAGTAAAATGTCTTTTCTCTGTGGGACAACAACAAAGACCTGATTTCTTTATGATATGGCTGATTTAGACAGAGAAAAACTATTGCCACAGAGTATAACCAGAATACATGTCCAGAAGATTAACTCATCCACCTGACTAGACTGCTTCAGCCTATGGTGGTTTAAGAGTTGTGATGGAAATGGAGTCATGATTGTCTCAGGTTAGACAGTCTGAAAGTTGTTTCAGATCTGAAGGCAGGTTATTACACACCTAAAGCTTGTGCATATTCAGTAATATTAGATATTTTGTAAAAATTTTGCCTTCTCTTTTTAGAAGGATGAAATCAATCAGTACAAAACAAAGCAACTTTTTTTCTGAGATTGTTTCCTTACAGATGAGAAGTTTCACAGACACCTATATGTCTCTCACAAATGTCTCTGTTTCCTAAGGGTTTTCTGTTTCACACTTCAACACATTCTTCAATATTAGTCTGCTTATTATTTTTTTGATAAATTACACCCTGATTCTACTAGATGCTGTATTTCTGCCAGTGCTGTTTTTCAACTGCAGTTTTGCTATTTTTAGAGCTTTATCAATAAATAGCGATGTGGGTGGTTTTTTAGCATTAGATTTCCTTGAAATTGTTTTATTATACAAAATAATCTACAAAACACTGTCTTGGCTTCTTTTGGTGTCACTGACAACTTGTTCTTAATTTCCTAAGTCTTTCTTTCCACACATTTCTTGGATACTCAGAGATACCACATGCTGGTTATTGTCATGGGAATGGTGGGTGATCCCATGCACAGTCCTGCTCAGACTCCCTGCTGCTCTGGAGCTGCTGAAGTTTCCGCCCAGAGTTACGCTTCAGAAGTGCCTGAGTTGTTCGTGCACCTGTTCTATAACTTGGCACCTACCTGCAGAGACAACTGCGTTTCTTTGTATCACTTCAATTACTCTCTTTTCTGTAGGAAAACCAAAGCACAGCTGTCTCAAACTCTAAAAATTAGGCTGCCACATTGCATTGTCTCGACTCACCAGAAAGGTTGTCATAGCTGGAAATTTGCAGAGATGCTGGAAGCATTTTGGTGGATGTTAAGTTTGTAAACAAAATGTCCATAGGGATGCCATAGCTTTATGATTTTTTTAACAGTAAATGGCAACACAGCTGAGGATTTTCTTCCTGCTGCTTCAGAACATCCATCAGAGGATGACGCTCAGGAAAACAAAGAAAAAGAAGTAATTATTGTTAAGCCACACTGAACAACTGTCCACCTTGTCTAGCAGCACAAGGCATTTCTCTTCTTGTGTCACTTGACTGAGTATTGAGTTCTAGGCTTTTGCCCTCATCCCTTGATGTCTTATCCAGATTCCTGGATACAGTCCAGTTCTTTCTGTTAAAATACTGCAGTTGCTCTTGTGCTGCAGCATATGTATTGACAGGGGATGCTGAAATGCCAGGCTCTGCTTCTGGTTGACTTTTGCTGACTGCCTTAACGATCTGCCACTTCAATGCACTACATATTAATACTTCTCTTTACCCAGTGTCTTTCATAAACCACCTTTTTGTTACATTTGCAGTTTGGATTTAAATGAGAAAAATCATTTTGCATTAACTAGAAAATGGTCACTGCTTATTAAAACTACTAAAATAAAATTAAAAAAAAAAAAAGAAGAAAAAATCCACGTAGAGTAAGTAAAATACATACTGGGTAAAACCTTCCTTAATGGACAATGGAAATTATTTCTAATAAAAGGAACTCCAGGCCAAGCTTAAATAATCTACTCTGTTTCAAATGTCTAACTAATTACTGGTTTATCCTTAAGGCAAAATCTTTTTAATTGGCTTTTGAAAAGTCTGAATTGAAAACTCTGATGACTTTACATGTTTCTGTCACAATTACTCATGAAGGAATATTCATACTTTTTGGGTTTATTGGCTGTTTTATTTTGGGGGGAGTATTTCTTTGTTTTGGAGGGGGGGTTATGGCTTTTGGGGGCAGGGTTTTTTAGGGGGGGGGTCTGGGAGGAAGTGGAGAGGGCGGATTCAATGGAAGTGGAGGGGTTTTTTAGCTTGAAATGTTTTATCCAACTTGCTTCCCAGCTTTGGACTCAAGTCTGTTTAAGGGTATTTTAATTTTACAGACCCCTCCCCCGCAACTCATCGGGAGAACACACCGAAGTCTGAGGGGAAAAGCATCCTCTTAGACACGAAGATGGTATCAACATCAGCAAAATGATTTTCGCTTTAGCAAAAAGCAAACCAATAGCAATCTGGAGTTTAGGTGCGCCAGGGGAACAAACAGAGCAGTTAACACCGCCCAAGGATAAACGGTATATTGTTGAGAAGACATTTTCATTCAGCACTGCACTTTCCGACACCTGCCTAGTTCAGAGCAAGGAGAGCCCCGGCCCGGGAGCTCTGCCTCAGCTGAGCTCCCACCCCGCGGCTCAGCAGCAGCCCCAGACGTCCCAAACCCCGATGAGCGCTTGGACACGGCAGATGCCTTTTGTTCTGTGGCTCCGGGCTCCTCTGCATTCCTCCCACGTACGGTCTCGTATCTCATCGCCTGCTGCAGCTCCCGAGCACCGAGAGGGAGATCCACCTTCCGCGGACCAGCGGCGGGGCAAGAACGTTGTGTTTGCCACAGACGAATGAGCAACGTTCGGTAATTCGGAAAACTTAGGCATGTCTCACTTAAAAAAAAAAACCCAAACAACCTCCTCCCCCTTGTCATTTCTGGCGGGCCAGGTGGCAGCGCTTTGGCCGGGGATGATTCAGAGCGCCGGGAAGTTGGTGTTTACACCGACTATAAATATGAACAGCTCCCGGCCGGGAAGGCGGGACGGTAGGGCGAGGAGCCAGGGAAGATCCTGGAGGTGGCATTTAGGGTTAGCAGAGAGACAGGCGCCACACAGGAACCGAGCAGGGGAAGAGAATTTCTCCCCACGGAGGGGGCGCGGGGCAGAGCCAGGCGGGGGCGGCTGCTCCTGCCCGCCGGCGGCTGCCGGACCCCACGCCCCCGAAGAGGGCTGGAGTGAGCCCTGAGCGGCCAAGTTCGCCGGCAGCGCCAGCAGC
>WEKX01020926.1:9687-24333 GCA_013390025.1 Pitta sordida | reverse complement strand
TCCGCGCCGGCTCGCCCGAGGTGGCGGCTGCCCAGCCCCGGCCGTCCCTGCCCGGTGCTGCCTCGTCCCTGCCCGGTGCTGCCTCGTCCCTGCCCGGTCCTGCCTTGTCCCGGGCGTTCGGGCAGCTGAGGAGCTGCGGTGGAGCCGCTGGCTGGGCACGGGTGTCCGCAGGGGCTGCGGGGGCACTCTGCAGGCGTGCGTGGATCGCCTCGGATCCGCGCTCCCGGGTACATAATGCGACTTTAGTTTTCCGCTTTACGAGCTCGGTGGGCACTCGGGATGGAGCTGTGCTGCGTGTTCTAGCTCTCGTGGAAGTCCCACGTAGGACAGCTGCTGATTCACACAGTGGTGGGATTGGGCTGTGGAAACTTCATGCGGTGTCCGCTGCGCTCACAGAGCCGTCGTGGATTACAGCGAGGTTGCTTTGGGCAACTTGGCTGCGAAATCTCTCCAGCACGGCAAGAATCCCTTAATTTTGATCTGTCACTTTCCCCCCTTCCCGCTTGAGAAATGAGGTGGAAATTGCACTTGCAGTGTCTTTTTGGAGAGATCTGACAGCTGTAAGGCGGGGTGATACCTCTTGGCGGGCCAGCAGCCCTAGTTGACAGTGGCCACACTCCTCGGCAAGCGGGTCTTACCCGTCCCTGTTCATCTCTGCTGCCAGCTCTCAAGTGTCCTGGCTGCAGCACACAGCTGTAGCCGATAAAGGAACTGCAGTTTGGTAAAGACAAAAAGGACATACTCATTTTGACTCTTTCCTTCACTGCTGTGGCTACCGTCCTTGCCACATGTGGATGTGGCACTTAGGGGTGTAGTTTAGTGGTGGATTTGGCAGTGCGGGTTTAATGCTTGGACTCAGTCTTAGAGGTCTATTCCAACGTAAATGATTCTTTGAAAAATGATTTTTCCTTAAAGTTTTTGGAGACGTTTTTTGTCACATGGTAGAGGTTTAGTGCACTGATAGAATTTAGAATTAGGAGATCTACTGTTCTGTGCTGAAGCCAAGTCCTGTTTGGTGTGTTTCTATCAGTAGTCGGCTCCTCCAGAGTTGGTATCATTTGCTTGGTGAATGTGTTCTTGTATGGTGCCCATCTGTGTTAATACCTGCCAACTTCTTGGAAAAATTAGCTTATTTTATCTCTCCTGTTGTGTCTGCCCCATGCTTACTGGTTTCACAAGGAGTGCTCAGTCCTTAGATCTGGAGAAGGCTTTACTGCAGGTCTCCAAGGCACTGTGCAAAATTGTTTGTTGTAACACAGCTTCACCGATTTAATATAGCTGGGATATTTTAATTGGTGGCATTCCACAGATAATATAGCTTGCACACATATTCAAAAAATTTGGCCAAGTTTCATTATTTCCCCTCGTTTCAGATGAATTATGTATACTGCTGGAACACAAACTCAGCATGCAGTAGGTGAGAGATTAGGTTAAATCTTCTTCTGTGAATTTTTGAATGTGGAAAAATTGTCGTTTAAGAATTCTCAATATCCTCTATAGTTATCTGTTGGAGATTATGGCTTTATATTCATTGTATTGTGGAGCTATAAATAGGTTGAGATGTTAGTACAATTCAAAGGATTTAGCATAAATTCTGAGGAGGGAATGTGGTGCTGTAAAATCACTGGGAGGATAATGTGCACCCGTTTTCTGTTCCACACATGTTTAGGTTGTTAATGTGAATGGAGTAGATCTGGAGATAAATGGATCACAACCCTTCTTGTACTTTTTTGATCACTGATTCTGCTTTTTGTGGGTTGGTTCTATTGTGGAAACTGCTGGAAAGCTATTAAACCCTGCTCTAGTTGCATATAGAACATGCCCATTTAGGTTACACTTGGTTTGTAAGGCTCAGACAGCTGCTTTCCCTGATAACTATTATGCAACTGTACGTGTTACAATCTTGGTAGTACAAGTGAGAGATGAATGGAGAGTTCTTGAAGGGTCAGGAGAGCAGGAGGTAGTGGACCAGTCAATGTGATATTCATCCGGTAGCAGATAATTTTTAGCAATTATATCTTTATTTTAAGACGTGTTTGTAAGTCTTCTTGATGTATGTCTAAAGTCACAGGAGTTAGACCCTGGGTAGAGTGTATGTTAGGTGGGATGGCTCTGGAGGTATTGGAGCTTTCAAAATCTTGGCTAATGTCCTTTTTGTTGTGAAGGGTATCCTAAATTCTGGCTGATCGCCCCTGGAGCATGTCTTCGGATGGCTGCCAGAGGGAGCTATCTCATACAGTGACTTGCCAGTGCCACTGCTGTTGATTGCTTACTATGCTCTCTAGCACAGGCCCTTTAGAATTAGATGAAAAATTCCCGTTCTAACCTTTTGGATGGAAAATAAGGTTTTCAGTCAGGTTCTCTGCAAGAAGTGTCAGCTCCTTATTGTCAATTTCTTCACTCTTCCACTTGTCTTGGTAAATTTCAGGAGACTGCTTACAAAACTTTCTGAAGGATTTTGGGTGTGAGACAGGAAAGGTGAAAGATGCTACAAGGCCACCAAATTATGAGTCCAACGCCCTCGGGGATAAGACAGCTTTTCATCTGTTAGGTGGGAATTTTCCATTTTAGGAGGCCTGAATGTGGAACTCTAGCTAGGAGTGTGAGAGGCAAATATCTGCTGACAGCTTTTTATTTTCTTTGGAATAAATAAATGAGGAAATTACGTAGTTAACAGAAGCCTTTCTTAAAAGCAAAGCAAACAAAAAGCCCTAACAACACAAAGCCTGAAGCTAGGAAGGTGAGTTGAACTTTATCTTCCCAAAGATGTGTTCCTTGTGCTGTATCTCAAATGCCAATATATTCATATTGGAAGGTGATCAGGTGTTTTTTTCTTTTTTTTTTTTTTTTAATGGCTCTGTACCCATTCTTTGTTGGGAAGCCAGTGGTTAATGTACTGTTTGATTAATGCACCCTTGCATAATTTTGGCAGAGGTTGCCTATGAGATAGGTAACCCACCTTCTCAAATTAGGTTTGCCAACCAGCTGATGTGGGAACGTGAGTGGTGCTACTCTGCAATGTTCAGGAACATTGTAAAGAAGACTTTGGAGGTGATCGTGGCTGTTGTGGCTTGTCTGGGGGTCTGTTTGTTCCTGGGGGAGGAAATGGTAGCAGGGACTCTGGGTCGCCTGTCTACCCTTTTCTGAAAAAAACATTCTGCGGTGTTTGCTATAGCAGGACATGTAGCAATGTATGGCTGATTTTCCCTAGCTCTTTTGCTCAGACTATTTTTCCCCTTCACTCTCCTGCTATGTGCTATCTAGATAACTGAGTGGAAGCTGATTATTGCTCCATGCTCCAGGACCTTCTGTCTGTGTGAAATAGGTCAGTCTTGGGGTTTTATTTGACAGCCCATCATAGTTTTATCTGCTGCTCTTCCTGTGGAATCACTTTGCTCACTAGTCTTCAGCTTGCCTACACTTTCACAGATGTTTGCTTTCTTGTGTTGGCATCCCAGCTGCAGTGAGCAGGGGACTGTGAGTCAGTCAGTGCAGGCAGGAGCTGCTCTGCTAGGCTGGGGGTCAGACTGGCAGTGTGTTGGGATCTCTTAAGATGTAAAATTCCTCATATAGGTAGAATAATTAGTACTGGTTTTATCTTACCTGAGACAGGTTTATGAACTAACTTATTCTTAACCTGATTCCCTCCCCACAACCAGAAATTTTGCTTTCTCCATTTTTTGTGTCCTGTTTAGACTTCTGCTCTGCTGTGGATGCTAGCAAAGGTTAGATTCTCAGACTTGCCTCCTGTCCCTGATCATCTCAGTTACACACGCAGCACTGTATGATGGGTGTTGTCTACCTTTGCTCAAGTGTCAGAACAACTGAAACCACATGAGATTTTTTCCCCTTGTATCTGAAGACAAGCTCGCCACTGGTTTTGATGGAGGATTCTGTTTGAAAATCAATGCAGCAGTCTCCCATCTTGCAATTGATCCTTGCTTTCTCTCCTGCTTATAAAGGAGAACGAGATCTGCAAAGCAGTGGGTGTGTTGCATTCCTTTGATGGACCCTGTATACTGGTTTTAAATTATTCTGTTTAGGATACAGAGAAATGGAGTTCATTTGACAGCCACAAGAAACTGGCCCTTAATTGCATGCAATGAAATCCGTACCCCAGTCTCAGGGAGAAACCCTGCTGTGTGCCTGGGAGAGGGCTGTGCTGTATCTTTCTGTTGGTGTCCCTATCAGCTTTGCATAGATTTCCGTGCAGCTGTCATCAGTGTGAGCAAACTTACTCTGGTCTCTCTTCTCAAAGGTACTGGTAGTCTGGAACTGCTTTGTATCTTGTGAAAATCTTCCTGATTGGTGAATATTAATCTTACTAGGGCAGCAACTGTTTCTGTCACAGTATGTATGAGCGTAGCTTTTTGCAACAACTGCTTGCTGACCTTAAGAAATAAAAAATCTGTCTCTTTAATTACCAGGGTAATGTCATATTACATTTTAACTTACCAGAATATTTATTATTCCTCAGTTAGATTTTTACCATGTAGGTTTTTATGAGTTTTTAATTTCTATTGTTACTCTGTATCACTATTGGGAAACTGTGTGCTGATTTTCAGAGCATTGACGCTCTGTTCACAGATTAAATATGTCATATTTTAGGTAAGGTAACTTTTACAGAGATACTAATGTCATGAATGTTAACTTTGTGGGGCTTTTTTTGTTGTTTTTTTTTTTTTCCCCTAGCAAAAAGCATATGGAGCATAAATTCCCAGTGCTTTTTATGAACATATGCATATATACAGTTGATGAGGTACAACTAGTGTCTCAATTTTATCTCATATTCAGAAATATGAGCATACTTCTGAATACCTGAATTGTTTCACTTTTCAGAAGTGACAGGTAGTGCATCTTATACTGTACTATGTAACTGTGTAACTCTAAAAGTGGTCAGAGAATTAGAAGAAACTAGACTCACGTTACTTTTTCCAAAACCAGCACTACTGTATTTTGTTTTACTCTGTTGCCAGATGTGCTATATCAAATCCTGCCTGACAAAGCTGCTGCAGTTGTCCTTGTGTGAATGTCATTCCAGCACAGATTTTTTCCTCTCAAGCCTTTTAGGCTGATGCATATGTATTATGTATCAACTCTAAGTTGATCCTGGGGGAGTTCAGGACTGGGGCGGGGGACACAATCTGATCACATTTCTCTCTGATTGTTTGTGCTGTTCAAAGCGAATGTTTGAGTTCTATGTGTGACTTGTCTAAGTGTCAACATACATAAAATCAAGCATAGATGCATGGGTGAAGGGCCCAGTTCAAATCAACTGAGAAGTTTTCTCCTTCACATCAAAGGAATAAAATTAAGTTCAGGAATGATGTACTTGTGTAGACCTGGCATGTCCAGGATAAATATGAAGAGATATCTGTGGTGGGTCATTTAGATGCAGAAGCCACATACTGTGTTACAATGATAACATTTCAAAGTACGTTCATGTTCTGTTGGCTGTCCTGTTCCCTGCGGAGTCCATTCCTGTCAGGTCTTTGTGGACAAGGTGTTCATCCTTGCAATCACAATTCAATCTGTAGAGTTTGGTTAAGTCCTCATTATTTGCCTTTCAGTATCCAGGTTAAAGATGGCATCCTTTTTTTATGGGCAGAATGCTTGCATGTGACAAAGTGGTGTTTCTGGCACAAGCCTCATGCTCTTAACTACAAGATGAGACCATCAGAGTCTGCTGCGAACCAGTGAAAGAATTCAGTTCCTAATTGTCTCTGGGTCTTGCTTCCAGATATAGGGATTTTAATTTTGTGAATGTGATCAGTGGAGGATGCAGCATGTTCCACCTTTCATGTAATTGTTTGGCACCTGAAATGAAGGTTTCGTGGATAAATCAAAATTCTGCTGCATATGCACTTGGACTCTGAGTTTCTTGTCTTGCACAACCCCCCATTTTTCATTTAATGCTGGTCTATGAATGTGGTTGGTTTTCTTGCCCTCTCCACAGGCTCCTTAATAAGGAGTTAGCAGCTGATGAAATTGGCTGGAGCAGATCCATTCTCTTCTGTCAGACTGAAATTGTAGACTTCCATAGGAATGGCCTATGTCAAGTTTCAGGTCCCTTCCCGCTGTCCTCTCGGGTTGCCACCCCATCTGCAGCATCACTAGGAAGTACTTAAAGAAAGTGCACAGATAATGAGCAGTTATTCCTAAGGAATAAGTGCTTGGAGGATCCTGACTACCCTGTGGCAGTGTATGTCCTCTGCTCTGTCCTTTCTGTGACATCCACTTAGGTCCCTGTAGGCTGGTGGGGAGACCCTCATACAGAACATGGGAATTGCAGGCATGTCTGTGGGAGCTGGCTTGTTTTACCTCTTGCACTCTATGAACTTAAGAGGGTTGAAAAGCTCTGTGGTGGCAAGTCTTGGAGAGCCAGAGTGGATGACAGGACTCTCATTTCTGTGATATGCTAACAGGACTTTCAATAAACAACATGGTGTAAGTAGGTGCAGCACAAGCATTTGTTAATTCTCAGTAGGCAAACTTTGTGTCCAAGTGCGTCAGGGAGACTTCCTTGTATTGAAGATATTTCATCGCCTTATGCATTTAATATCTAAGTAGCTGGAGTTTTTAATTTTAAAATAATAATGCTTTTTTTTTTTTGGTTGACTTTTACACTATGCCCAGTGTTGGCAATAAAAGTAAATGACAGATTTGCTTTGGCCATATTAATTTATTTTAATTAATTTAGAGATGAGGTCCTGAATGAGGCATTAACATTTAGCTTGTAAGCATCAAGGAGATGTTATTTAAAAGAAATAAAATTAGATGACTGCCACTGAAACATTTAAAGTAAAATGTTTGTTAGAATGTACTGGCTGTCACTGAGACTAGATTTGGAAACTCAGTATTTCAGTTCTTTTCCCCTGAAAAATTTGAATCTCTGGGTTAAAAAAGATGAGTATGAGCATGTACAAAATGCTACCTTAAAAAATTTGACTATGCACACAGATGTATGTGAGCGTGCACACACACACCCCCATCCTCATACCCCCTACAAAATCTGCTGTGGCCCAGGTAATTCAAATCCGTTGATTTCTGAAGTGCAAGCCCTTTGTCCTAACAAGGCTGCTGTAAGGAGTATGATGCTCCTTGTTATTAAAAGAAATCCCCAAAGTGCCAAGGGCTCTGCATAGGTGCTTTTGTTATTTTACTAACTGAAATGAGTAGTAGGTGTGGTTTCTCATTTCTTTTTTTTCCTTGTCAACTTACACATGTTTGGAAACATCCAGCTTGAGAGATGTAATGATTTTATGAATTCTTTCTAGGCTGTGGAAGAGGAGGAATTTTTATAGTTTATTAGTGTATCAGTTTAAACAGTAAGAGTGCCTCTTCAAGGTAGCCTTCATCTTATTTGTGCCAGGCTTTAGACACTGAAGAATGACTTTGCTCCATTACTATCAATCACTGCTGCAATGGCTTCACACTCCTATGAAAAAACGTAAAAGAAGGTGCTGGGGGAAATGGAAAATACAAACAATGCAATTGAGCAGAATTTCTCACAGCACTGTGATTGTGGGGATCTGGGAGATGGTAACTCTATCCAACAAATGTCAGGAGGGTAGGTGGACTGCACTGTGTGAAAACTGTGGGAAATGCTCACATCCTGTAAATGCTGTCTGCTCTTCATTTTGCAGTGGGAAGTAGCCTTGATTTCAAGGATGTGAGTGATCGATGTGTGGTTTTTCAGCATCAAGCCCCCCCTTCTATCTCTTCTCTAGTGGGTGGAGGAGGAAGATACTGTCCTTCTCAGCTGTGCTTAATCTGCAAAGGAACTGCTGCTGCCACTTTGAGCATTATCTCAGGCTAAAATATGCCATATTAAAATATCTTAATATCAAAAGATTGTGTCTTTTTATGTTACTTAGCTGAGTGGTGAGAGACAATAGTTTTTAATTGAGAACTCCACATATAAAAATCCACAAGGAATAAAAGGCTTTGTTTGGTTTCAATTCACTTCTCAAACACATTGTACTCTGTGAAAAGCAGGGAACTGTGGGATTTTTCTTGCTTTATTTTAAAAGCCGACTATTTCTATTAATTTTTAAGACACTAACAATTCAAGATATATTTTGTAGATGGTAAAAAGGTGGATTTCAGGACCTGCAGAGCAATGCCTTCTGAATTCATTCAATAAGTGACATTGTAACTAGTAGTTTTCATGGATTTTTCTGAATGATAAATGATTGTATAAGGGAATCAAAAAGTTTAAAGTTAATAGCTTGTAGGGATTTTTGAATTAGGTAGGGCAGACATATAATTAATAAGGTGACTATAATTGGATCACATGGATGATCTTTACTGTAATACCTTGTCTTGAAACAAAGAGCTTTAGTTAGTTTAAAATCCTTTTAAATACTATTTGCATTATAGTGCTTTAAAGCTGATTGGTATGCAGGCAGAATAAAAATGTCTGTATTATTTGAAGTGACCCGACGTGGAATAGCACATTCTGCACCCACGCTAGTGGGTACCAGGAGCCAAGTATGCCCTGTATTTTTACAGCCTGTGTTGGAAGTGGGAGCAGAGAATTTATAGTAACTGAGGAGGAGGGCATTAACACCTTTTAAACACTTGGTGATTAATAAAATGTGTCAGTTTGGGTCATAAATATGAAACTGATAAAGCCTGTCTTGATTATGTATTTTGGTCTTGATTAACTTCTAAAATACTTTTGAGTTTCCAGATGGTGATAAGCACTTTATCTTTGGAATTAAGCATGTGTATGTGTGCATGTAATTATGAAGTTGACATTATTGCTAATCGAGTGGGACAAATACACCAGAGAATGGCATATTGCAAGGGTGACTATGGACACATGCACTCTGCCTCCCAGGCGTTGCTGTGTCCCCTCACTAGTTTTAGTAATTGTACAACATCCCGCAGATTAATGCTGTAACAAAGTTGCTTGCACTATGGCAGTTGGCAATCCTGTGGAACCGTGCCAGATGATTTCCACCTCTCCACATTCCTTCCCAAGTCAAACTTGGTCATCCTTTGTGGCAAGGTTAGGGAAACTCAAATAGAATGAACACAGCTCCCCGCAAGGCTGTTTGGTTTGGGGCTTAGTTTTGGGCAAGCCATAGGATTTCATTACTTTTTTTTTTTCCTGTTAGGAGTACACTGGGTAGTTTGAGTCTGCTGGTGGGTGGATTTAATGTTGGACTGGAGGCATCAGTGGTCCCCTTTCAGTTGATTTTAGTGAGTATTGGGTCAGGCCTGCTGTGCAGGAGCAAGGCTTTTTGAATTGCAAAAAGGGCACACAACCCCTGTGGAGGTAGAAATATAGGATTGCAGGCTTGGGTGGAGCCCTGAACTGTTTCTACCCTGTAAATTTGGATCAGGTCCACTGACTTGGTTATATCAATTCTGGATCAAAGGTAACTTTGGTTATATCAAAGGTAATTGGTTATATCAATTCTGGATCAAAAGCAGAACTGGTGCCTCCGTTTTTTCCTACAGAGCAAAAATATATAGTAGAATAACAGGTTTGCTTTTCTCTTTGCCCACTTTTTTGTCCTTCAGAGACAAAATTTTCTACAGTCAAGTGAATGGAAGCTTTTTTCCTATAGAGACACATGCTTGAAGTACTGGGGAGGATGCTGTCTATTTTCGATAGCTTCAGTAGAAATTACATTGATAGATAAGTTATACGTAATAATTAGCAGACAGATCACCAAGATGGTCAAGTCTTGTCCTGATCTAGAGCTTCTCTGTCTTGTACAGAAAAAGCTGTTAATATTTTTGGTGTAACAGCAAAAGTGTAATTGCACTGAAGAAAAAATTGGGGAAAAGTTAGGGCTGCTGAAGCTGTTAACTATTTTGAGTTAAAACTCTTTTGAGATACTAAATGAGCTGAAATGGATAAGACACGTGATTTAATTAAAATTGTCTTCATATTTGGCTGTCTTGATCCAACTTGTGGAGTTTTTGTTTTGTTAGGTTTTTTGTTGTTGCGTTGGAGGTTTTTTTGTGGTTTGTGTTTGTTTGTTTGTTTGGGGGGTTTGTGTGTGTGTGTGTGTTCTTTTTGGGGTTTTTTCCACTACAGAACACATCAATATTTGTGGTGAGTATTTGCCTCTCCTGTGCCTATTTCCTGTACACTTTTTCTTGAAATTTTCCAGAGTGGAGAAAGGAGAATTTTTGCAGAGGATGCCAGGACAGTTTGCAAAAAAAAAAATGTACATAGGACTATTGTGCCTGAATGATTACTAGTGCACGAAGCCCATACATCAGTATAATGTCAGTAACTTACAGCCTCATCCATCTCAAGAATGCCAGTGTGGCTACACGTTACTGTAAGAACTCTTTGTGCTACTAGAAATGCATCTTGTTCTTCCTGGTGTGGTTGGGCACCAAGGGAAACAGGCCGTAATTCTTGTATGTCTAAGCTAGCTTGAGTTTTTTCCCATTGCCATCCTTTACATAGGCTTTCCCCACCTTCATTTTAGTGTTCTTTGTACTCCTCAGACCTTTTGCTTGTTTCTGCATTCATTGGGATGTGATTTATTTCATGTTCCCTTTCTGGCTATGAGGGGATCTTTTGTCATCAGATTGTACCTCCGTTGCTCTTACCTTGCCAGAATGGTTTATGCCTGGTGTACTTTTGCAGCATCTTAGGAGCCTAAAGACACTACTGAATGTCAAATCATGTGTGTTGTATGTTGGTTAATGGCAGGTCTGTGCTTCTTGCTGACTGTTGCCGTTGAAAGCTTTCATTAGTAGCAAGTTTGGGGCAGTGTTTCTGGAAATCTTTGAGAAATTAAGTCCAAGTCTACTTTTTTGGTAGTAATACTTTATGTAATCACGTGGCTTGAAAGTGATCTACAAAGTAGGTCCATGCTTTCTTTTTCACTCTAAAGCTAAAACTGAGGCACGGGCATGAAGAGTATGTGTACAGGGAATGTTAAAGTTTTCCCGCCAGACTAGTGGCACATTCAGGAATAAAACTGGAGGATAGGATTGGTTTTTTTAAACCTGTGTGATCTAAGGACTACAATTCCCTATAGGATTGGAATAGACCATAGTACAAGCAAGGTGTCAGACAGAACCTGGGTCCCAGCACTTGCCCCAGTGGCGTCACTGCAACCCCCTCCAGGTGTGCTCTCTTCTTGTGAGGATGGCTGTTGTGGACAGTCTTGTGTCCTTTGTAGTGCTTATGCCAGGAAGATACTTCTGTTGCAGGTACATGGGGCTTTGAGAGCCCCTTTTGAATGCTCCCGTATGAAGTGTTGCCTCCTTTAGACCACGAGTTGTGCTTCAGGGCATCCAAGTCCTGATGCTAAGCTACGTATGTGCTCTGTTTAGTTGTACTACAGAGCACAGGTATAAACAATTCTTGTTTCTACTGGTTTTTGCCTTTATGTTTAGGTTTCTGAAGTGTGAATCTTCCTTGTGTATGCCTTGACAAATGTTGAATGGCCTTTCTTTTCTGGATCAGAAGATGAAGGCATGCTTGAAGGAAAAACATCAAAGGCCCTCACTAGCTCTTGGGAAGTATTTCTGCTTGGTGACTTCTAAGACTTCAGCATTGCATGCCCAGCTTGAAGTCAGGTTGCATAAATAGAGCTCAGAAGCAAGCAGAAAAATGTTCACTTTTTCAAGCTGAGTACAGTGAAGTTTGCTGCATAGGAAACATTGGACATCTTGGGTGCTTGCATCACTTGAGAGATGCAGTCATTGACCAGTAGCATAGTGTTGCCTAACTGCAGCTCAGGAACTGGATTTTTCCCGCCAGTTCTTCCCTGGCCCATGCAGACAGCATTTCAGCTACTTTGTACTCAGTTACCTTCTTTCTTGCACTAGGTAAGAAATAGGAAGCCTTGTTTTTGTATGGAAGGGTGGTCTTTTAGGTAGTGTTGAACGCAGGAAAGTAGCAGCCTGGGTGAAAGTGTCATGGCAATACCATTCTACAACTGTCTGTTGAGATGTTATGTTATGGTTTGAGTGTAGACGAACTAAGGTGGTGGTCATGCCTGTGCTTAGAAATCTCTTTTCTGGAATAACAAGCCTGTCTTACGGTAGTGTTGTGCTTTGACAGCTTTTGCTTGTAGAAGTTTTAGTGGATTGATGGTCAATATAGGTGAAGAAAAGGCCTGCCTCTTCCCTTTTTGTTTTCTTTTGCCTTTGTGTCCAGGTCTTCTAGAGGTTTTGCCAGCAAATCTAAACTTATTAAAGTAAGGAAGGAAAAATAATGGAGCACACACGATGAAACCATATCCTTTCTATGGTCTCCTGTCAGCAAAGCTCTTTAGTATTGATAAGGCTGATGTACATAAGGCATCCCAAGTTTTTACTCACACACCCATAGCTAACATACCTGTAAATTAAAATACATATATATATAAATACCTTTCTGTATGACACATTGTCCCTGCAATTTGCTCATTCTTATTCTATTGCAGTTTTGACATTAGAGCTCCTGTCACTTGTCATCAGCTCTCTTTGTGAGGGGCTGCATCTGCTGATGCTCTTCCAGATCCTTCCCTTTTAGACCTCCATATTTTCTGTGGCGGCTATGGGACATCACTGGTGTTCTTTCCTTGAAAATGAAAATCCCGGTATAGCATTTCATGGATGTGTTTGCTGCTGCTCAGAACAGCCTCAGATTTAAATCTAGCATCTTTTTGAATTCCTGTGAAGGTCTGAGGCATTGGAAATAATGCTTCATGCAGTGCAAGGTGAGGAAATTGATGCTACTTAACGTGTTTGAAAGGGTGTTTTCTAACCGAGTTTTGGAAACGTAAACAAAAAACTTCCCATCTACCATGCTGATCATGATTTTTTCTCACAAGAGCACAGGTCTAACAGCTGTAGTCAGTTAGATGTACTGAGGCATTTTGAAGAGACAGACCTTTTTTCAGTGCTGTAAAGGCATCTAGGAATGCTTTTATTCCTCTCTTTTCCTTCCCCTGCTGATCTGTAAGTTTCTGTGTCCCCCTCATAGTCAAGGAAGTATAGCAAAAAGATGTACCTGTGTCTAAAATTCTGGGGGTTGCTTGCATCTTGCTCATCTGTCAGAGATTAATTTTGCATTGAATTATGAAAAATGTTGCTCTGTCACAAGTTGTGGCTGGTAGTAGGTTGCCTCCAGACTACATCAGTGTTCGAGTATCTGGAAGAGGGACTAGTTTAAAATTTCCATTGTAGCCTAAAAATACGTGTGGAGCCTTTTGTTTTTCATATTTAACTTCCTTGCTGGAAATAGCAGGGTTCTGTCATGTGTGTCATGTTTTCTAGCTGTAGGCAGTTTTGAGCATGACTCAGTTATGTAGAAAACTGGAAAAACATACACCCATCTTCCTCAAGTGAAGGCATGTGGGGATGGTGCTATGGCCACATCAAATACGGCACATGTGGAAATTAAAGGAGTTGTTTTTTGGGCAGACAACCAGTGTTTACGTGTTTAATTTATGTAATAGCCCTTTCAATTCCCATCTGTTCCTGTGCCCTTTGGTGAGTGGTTTGCTGTTTTCTAACACATGAAAACATTGTCAAGTTCAGGGAATAAGACTGATTTTATTTAATTGCTGCTTTCTTTGTCTGTGATAAGTTGGCCCTTAGGGAGAAGATGTTGACCCCAGGAAGTAGGGAAGCTTTGTCTTCCCAGGTTGTCAATAAGCTGTCAGTACAATGCAGGGTTGAGAGGTCAAAATTGCAAGTTAAGGACTTATGCCCCAAATGCATCTGACTTTCTCATATGCAAGCAAGGTGGCTGCAAGGAAGTCTTGCTGTAAATGAATGTGGTTTGAGAACCCTGTGTTTGTATTTCTGCATTCATGGCTGAAGTATGACCGGGACTTCTTGTGAAGGATATTGTTCTGGAAGAGAGGTTGCAAAGATGAGCTTGTATACGAGTGGACCATAGCAGTTAGCTATTGGGAAAGAGAAGTCGATTACTGCTTTGCTTTTATCTCTGTTCTTGCTGTTCTGCAGGACCAGGGCCCAGTCCACCTCTATGGCTCTGACAAAAGGGTTCCTTTCTTATCAACCCTTCCCTCCTCTGCAAGGCATCTGGCCAGGGTAGGGGCTTTCTCCTTTTTTACCAGGCAAACAATGGAGGATTCTTTTTCTTATCTTCCTTTCCTGGCAAGGTATGTGACTAGGGGGAGGCTGAGCAAAGAGCTCCTGAAAGAACTAGGGGAAAAAAGGAGGATGTACAGCCTTTGGAAAAAGGGAGAGGTAAGTCAGTATGTGTTCAAGGAAGTTGTCAAGTCATGGAGGAAAAAAACTGGAGAGGCAAAGGCCCAGTTGCAAATGCAAACTAGCCATTTCTGTTAAGGACAACAAGAAATGTTTCTATAAATACATCAACAGTAAAGAGAGAGGCTGCAACAACCTTCATTCCTTCATTGGATGCAGGGGGGAATATAGTAACTAGAGATGAGGAAAAGGCATAATACCTTCTTTGCCTCTGTTTTTAACAGTAAGACAGACTGCCTGCAGGACAACTGGACTTGTGGGCTGATGGAAAGAGTTGGAGAGCAATATAACCCCCCTGTAATCCAGGAGGAGGTAGTCAGAGACTTGCTGAGTGGCTTGGATCCTCACAAGTCCATGGGACCAGATAGGATCCATCTGAGGGTGATGAAAGAACTTGCAGATGAGCTCGCCAAGCCACTCTCCATAATTTACCAA
>WEKX01020925.1:49225-60266 GCA_013390025.1 Pitta sordida | reverse complement strand
TTACCTCTTTAGGATATGTTAAGAATCAAATTTTGGTCCTTAATGCCTTAATGTAGCATAATTTCTTTTATATCTCAATAAAAATTTCACAATGCATTAATATAATGAAAATACAAGAATAACTTTCTGATACTACTACTCTAGCAATAAATAAAGATGAAATCTTACTGAATGGAGATTTCTATGTTGAAGAAGGAGACACAACTCTATTCTCCCTTAGGTATGTATTGTACTTATTAACTCTAGGGAATTTTTTTAATGTATTTAAAACAATAAAAGTACCCATAAAAATGGCAGTTGGAATGCTAGTTATTAGTTTGCATTCAGCCCTGTGCTAAAATGCAATGTTTATATAGTGGTATTAATTTTCAAGCTACTACTGAGTAGTAAATCTAGCAACACTTTTGTAGCAATGGCTAGTATTAACTTCACCCTTGGCAAATTCAAAAGCTGTAGCAAAGAGCTAATTTGTTCTAGACCGCAAAAGTAATCAGTGGCAATGCTGGGATTAAAATGAAGTGTGCAACTGCATGCTAGTGTCTACAGATGGAAGACTATTTTTTTGATGACAGCTCCTCAGGCTAGCAGTACCTGTGTGCTTTCACAGCTGATGGAGCCAAAGATGGAAAGGGCAGATGAAAGGGCAGATGCTCACCTGTGCCATGTAGTTCTTTCTTGGACATAGCACCTGAAGTGGTTGTGTCTGTCAGATTTATTGATATTTTTTTTGTTTCTTTGGTCTTGCCATTTTCTTAGCTCTTAATATATTTACTATCTCATGTTTACTGCTTTTGACTGCATGTGGATCCTTCTGTCATTAGTTATACATACTGCTTATTAGTAAAACTTATTATTTCCATTGAAGTATGTATATGACTTTGCATTGTATACTTCATCCAGGTCTGTTTTTGTGTGAGAGTTGATCTGGTTCATTGTTTTCATGATTTCCTCTCTTTTGTGACAGGTAAGTTCCACCTTCAAACAACTTAGATCTGTTTTTATGAGAGTATTAAATATAAATTGACTTCAATCCAGCATAGGTGGTGTGACTTCCATATCTTAGTGCTTTACTTGCCTTATAATTTTATTTTCTTTGTGCATGGATTGTGTGTTAATTCCCTGAGGACACTTCACTAAACATAAATGAAACTTAATTTGTTAAAGTTATCAGACTGCTCTGTCATGGCCTATGTTAGTAAGTCTACATGTTCCTGTTTCTCATTTTTATTTCTATATTTGTTCATGGGTACCTATGAGATGATCTGAGAGAAGAGCTATTTTCCTTAGGCACTAATAACTTTATCCTTCATGAAAACGGCATGTAAAATTGAAAGAAAAAGCTTTCTGTTGATGTGACTCGTCTACAGCTCTTGCTGTTACAACTTTTTGTCCTGAGAATCCCAAACTCATCTTTCTCTGAGATAAGTATCAGTTTTAAGTGCAGTTACTGTCTTGATCTTCTGGTTCAGAATTCGTCGGCTTAACCCACTCAAAACCAGCAATGATTGATGTTGTATTTATCCATTTGGAAAACAGGCTGCTGAAATCATGTATGGACTCTTCCTAGACTGTTTTCTTTGTCTGATTTTTCTAAAATAAGGGGCAACAACTTGACTTAATTTATAAATATGAAAAAAACCCAAGACAAAATACCTTCTCTACATTATGCAGGAAAAAGCATAGTAAGCAAAGTATGAAGAAATACGTTAGCTCCACCATGGCAATCGAATTGTTTATGTATCAGTTTAGTAAATACATACAGTCAAAACTTGTTAGTGCAGGAACAATGCAGTAAACAACATTGCTATTTTCTGCATCTGATCACTGAGTCATGAAAAGAGATCACAAAATCAGACTAGTCTTGCCAAAGAAAAACAAAAAAAAAAAGAAGACAATTCAGAATAGGTGTACAGAAAAGGCTGCTTGAGACCATTTTCTACATAGTAACATGAACTATTAGGTTATTTGGGTTTTTTCCCCCTTGCTGAAAGATCAGTGACAGCAATTCCACAGCCCCAAGGCTGAAAAGCTTTTCTCTGGCCTATGTTATGCAGAATACTACTTTGGTTCAGTATGTTAATGCGTGTAACTAGTACTACTGGAATGACATAAAACAGGAGAAGGTGTTAGGGAGAACAGTAGTCACTGCCAATCAGGTAATGTTATCCAGCCACAGCAGCACTTGAAGGTTCAGCCTGCACTACTTCTGTCATGCCACATTGGTACAGTGAGAGCCATAAGATCAAGTAAAAATCAATATGCTTTTTAGGAACAGGCCAAGAACAAAAGGGGCAATGCGAAAAGGCCAACTGAATTGAAAAACATTAAATCTTCTCTGAAGAGCAAGAAGTTTCAATGCTAGCTGCTTTCAAAATGTTTTTTGACAAGTGATAGGGAAGAAATATGTATCTCTTGATTTAAATTGTTTTCCTTATTACATAGTTGTTACACTATCTCTATTATGTCTATATGCACTAAGGATTATAGATTGTGCTGATAAAAACTATTAAAAAACTTGTCCTACAGTATGTATTAAAAATAAAAATGTTAGACAGTTGAAAGCCCCAGTCCAGCACATGTCCAGCAAGTGAGGAGAACCTGGGTGCTCCCACAGGGGGTTTTGCATAGGCATCTCTCTCCTAAAAGGATCGAGTTCTTCTAATTGCGGTTTCCTGGTATTTGTGAAACAAATTGGGTAAGTGCATGCCAGCAGGCCAAATCCAAACATGAGATGTAGTTACAAATACTACTAGACATGAATAGAGGATGCAGCCTTCTCTTAAGTGCATGCTGCAATGTCACACTGAGTTCAGAACCTTTTTCTTGCTACTGGCCAGACACTAATAATTGACAGCATTCTTGTGACATACGAAGTAGAACTAGCTTTCCGTCTCCTGTAGTAAATCTAGATGGAGGGAGTCAAGATATTAATTAGCTTTTCTAAGTTATAAATCCTTCTGAAGTGTCATTGATCTGGATCTGCTACTCTTTCATATTTGCTGACTTTTAGCTAATTGAACAGTTCCTTGTCCTTTGGCTTATGGAAATTGAAGCTGATCTCAATACCAAGGTTCCAGACAACTTCTGTAGGTGAGGAATCATACGATTGTATGCAGCTGTGCTGAATCTTATTGAGCTACTGCGAAATCATTAAATTACTCTGACAGGATTTAATGAAATTGTAATAAGGTGGGAGTCCCATATTTCACTAACCAGTACTGAAGGACAGCTGTGGCAGTAAGATCCTAATCAATGATGAAATAAGTCCTTTGCCACCAGAGGGGTAAACCAAGGAGCAACTCCTTTAAATTCTCTCACTTCTCATGTCACCTGTGCTCCCCATATTTTCAACGTACCAGGTCTTTCCATGCATTATTGTGGTATAAAAGTGATATGGAATCTTCTTTATCCTAGCAAGGCTTTGCTCCAGCATTTCCCTACTGAGGAACTGCTGTGTTCTCCACTGTCCTCCCTAATGTTAAGGAAACTTGCCTGTGTGACCACCCAGGAGCCACTCTGGCAGTCATACTTGCACCACTTGAGCTGGGCTGAAGTCCCTTTGCAGTTACGTCCCCCACATTCACACAGTCAGACCAGATTTCCTCACCAGCTGCACCCCTTGGTTTTCCCATAGCAGAGTTTGAGACACCCAGATCCTTAAAATAATTTAATCATGGTGCAATAAGAAAATAAGAGCTCAAGCTGCCGCCTCCAAGGAGGGACCCCAAACAAAGGAACCCCTGGGCTTTACATCCTCACAGTCTAGTCATGGCAAAGTCTGGTTCATCAGCTCTCCTGTGTCTCTGAGTGTCCGGTCCATGGCTGGGCCCCGTGCCTTTTGTTGCGCAAAGGGTCCAGCAGGTCATGGCCTCGTGCCCAGTGCTTCTGCCTCTCCAGAGCTCAGCTTGCAGCTCACATTGCTTCGGCACCCCAAGCTACTTACACTACACATATCCCTCAATACTTCACCCAAATAATGCATTAGGAATGCAGGAAAAGGTCACTGCCAACATTCTCCTTGCTCTGCCCAGCTCCCAACTTTCGATGATGCCACTGGTGATGAGGCCAAACCTCTTCATTTTCTGCATGTAAATACTTGAGGCAACACTAAGGCTTTGTTTTCTGCCATAGGAATTCTTTTTTTAGTCTTAAATGACAAATAAGATGTACATGTGTTGCAGTCCAGTAAAGTGTAACTTGTCTAAATTGTCACTCAAATCCGTGTAGCTCTGACTACCAATTATGTGGTATGTGGATGAGAAGAAGTCTGTGGATGTAGTCTGCCTGGACTTCAACAAAGCCTTTGACACTATATCCCATAGCAAATTCCTGAAAACACTGGCAGCACGTGTTGGACAGGTGCACCCTGCACTGGGTAAAGAACTGGCTGGATGGCCAGGCCCAGAGAGTGGTGCTGAATGGTGCCACATGCAGTAGGTGGCCAATCACTAGTAGTGTCCCCCAAGAGTCAGTGTTGGGCCCAATCCTGTTTAATATCTTCACTGATGATTTGGACGAGGGAACTGAGGCCACCAGCAGCAAGTTTGCAGATGACACCAAGTTGGGGACAAATGTTGATCTGTTAGAGGGTAGGAGGGCTCTGCAGAGGGACCTTGACAGGTTGGATAGATGGGCAGAATCCAATAACATGAGATTTAACAAGTCTAAATGCCAGGTTCTGCACTTTGGCCATAACAACTCTATGTAGTGCTACAGTCTGGGGACAGAGTGGCTGGAGAGCAGCCAGACAGAAAGGGACCTGGGTGTACTGGTTGACAGCAGGATGAACATGACCCAGCAGTGTGCCCAGGTGGCCAAGAAGGCCAATGGCATCCTGGCTTGTATCGGGAATAGTATGGCCAGCAGGACTAGGAAAGTCATTATTCCACTGTACAAGGCACGGGTGAGGCCACACCTTGGGTATTGTGTCCAGTTCTGGGCCCCTCAGTTGTAAGAAAGACGTTGAGGTGCTTGTCCAGAGAAGGGCAATGAGGATGGTGAAGGGACTGGAGCACAAGACCTATGAGGAGCGGCTGAGGGAGCTGGGGTTGTTTAGCCTGGAGAAGAGGGGGCTCACGGGGGACCTTATTGCCCTCTACAACTACCTGAAAGGAAGTTGTAGCCAGGTGAGGGTCAGTCTTTTCTCCCAGGCAACCAGTGATAGAATGAGAGGACACAGTCTCAAGCTATGCCAGGGGAAGTTTAGGCCGGATGCTAGGAAAAAAAATCTTCAGAGCAAAAGTGAATAGCCATTGAAATGGTTTGTCCAGGGAGGTGGTGGAGTCACCATCCCTTGAAGTGTTTAAAAAGAGGCTGGATGTGGCATTTAGTATCATGGTTTAGATAAAATGGTGTTGGGTCGTAGGTTGGACTTGATGATCTCAAAGATCTAGTTAATTCTTTGAAATGAAAGAGGTATTCCTGATCTTACGGTATGCGTAAGCTAATAGATATAAAAGCTTAATTATTAAGCGTATTTAACAGTTTCTTAATATGCAGTCCTTTGTGATGTGTTTTGTTTTATAGTCTCTTGCAATGCATAACTCAGTGAAGCATTCTTTTGTATGTACTGTGTTCACAGGTTCACAGGTTATTCTGAGTTGGAAGGGACCCACAGGATCATCTAGTCCAACTCCCAAGCAAACACCCACCCAGGGATCAGGCCCACAAGCGTGGAACCATGCGCACCATGCTCCATCCATCCAAGCCTTCCAACATCTAGACCATGTCATGTTCGTATACTTTTTGTAGTACACTCTATTTTAAATATGTGGAACTACTTATTTCCCTTTTGAAATATATTTCATCTTTTAAAATGTGCTTTGAGATGTCAGAAACTAAAATATGACAAAATTTTATGGTGTTACAGCTGAAAACATTATAATTTGGGGTAATTAATCAAAAAGTCTTTGTTAACCTTCAAAATTATTTGAGATATTAACAAATATGTAAATAATATTTTTTAAGGCAAGGGAGTGATCTATTTTACTTGGGAATACTTGGTCAGTAGATGGAACTTGGGTGTCCGTCTTTTATTTACACAAGTTTGTATTTTGCATTCACACCAAGAAGGTGAATAAGGTATTTCATATTTGATGTAATTTACTTGAAAACTTTCAACAGTCAGTCATCAATTCCTTTCCACAAATTGAATTAAAAGTATGTGATTGAATGACACTCAAACACATGTTACTTCGTGAGAAGATGGATGTTATTTGAAAATTAATAAACCCAGATGCTAAAGGGAAGAGAGTTTGAGGTAAAAATTGAAAGAATGAGAAGTGTGTTAAGATTTCAAATTACAGTTAGTATAGCAATGAAGTGACTTTGTAAAGCAAGAACTTCAGAGTGCAGTATGTTTGCTAGACACATCAAGCTAAATGATAAGAAAACAAAAATGGAATAATACCAAGAATGTAATAATTTGAAAGTAAATCTTGTAGCTCGGTTCTATGCGTTGTAGTGCTTGCATTCTGTTGTTAAGCAGTCCTATATAAATGTGTATGTTTCACATCTATTATCATGGAATATGCTCATCATTACAAAGACTTTTTTGTTCAGTGTTTGAACATCAGGAAAAAGCAATGATGATTTGTTTACAGAGTCATATTTCCCCTGTAATTATTGATAAAATCTGTAGTTGGAAGGGTTCAAAAAATATTTTTGAATTTTTTTTTTTAATATAGAAGATCAGTAAGTGTGAATGTATTTCTAAAATCAGAAGTATTCATACAGACTATCACCTCCTGTTTTAGCCTTCCGGTAAATAGCTTTTTCAAAAATGGGCTACTGAGGAAAACTTCGCCTTAACAGCAATGATTTGAGGTCATGTATGCATATACTTGCAACAAGCTTATTTCAGTCATTCCCTAACTTGCCTGCTTAACTACATTTTTAGTACATGTAGTTGATTTTCATGAAACAATGAAACCACATTGTCATCCCATAAAAATCATAACTTACTACATTCAAATCTGTTGCATAACAAAAAGTTTCTGCTTTGACCTTGGTGCAGGGAAACCAAGTATTTTTATGTGTTAAGACTAATTTCAACAATGTGATTTTGCTGTCTAATGTTGTCATGTAAGCACAACAATTAAAGTTGTTGATTTTCTTACTGCAGAAAAATCAATGGATACAACTTAAAAAGACATTAACTATCAGCTTCTGCATGAGATTTGAATTTTTAAGTTACAATTACTACTTTTTCAAAAAGTATGTTCAGTCCTGAAAAAGTGAATGGACAGTAACTGTAAAAAATATGGATGACATTAGTATGAGGGGAAAAATAAGAACTTAAAGGTTTTTTCCCTGACATGATGGAAGCTTTTAATAATATCCTCTAAATAATGCAAATTGTATGATAACAGCTGTTGTCTTTTTAATATGCTTGAGGATAATCTTTGATACAACCTGAAACAAATGGTTTTAGTAGTATTTTTGGAACATGATCTTAGCCAGAGAGAGATATCTACTGTTCTCGGAAAAATGGTTGTAAAAAACCAGTTTTATCTACTTGAATGTTCTATACTTTCACGCAATCATCAGGGAATTTGAAATACGTTTAAATCTTTGAGTGAAAAAATGCATATAGGTCAAGAAATGACTGTATGAGGTTATTTGAAAAGTGAATAGTGGTCATTATCTGAACTCAGTAATCTGCCAAGAATGAGTATGACTATTGAGTTGATGTTTATTTTAATAGTTCAAGATAAAAGTTCACTTTATATTACTTCAGGCAGGTGACTGCACTTAAAAATGTCATCAAAAGTATTCAGATGATTGCTGACATAGTGCTGTGTCTGGCAATTTGTAGTCTGGGAGAAGAGTAGTAGGTTATTAATTTTAAAATAATTCAATTACTATTCATGTGTCTTAGTTATGTATAAAGTATGGATAAAATTATACTGAAGTTTTTAAGCTGATTATTTTTAAAGGCTGAAATTTCAGGTATGCGAAAAGCAGATACTTAACTATTTGCATATATTTTTGTCTTTTATTTTTTCAAAACTTCTCTTGGAAATAGATCCATAAAAATCATAGAATTTTCTTACGCATTCATAAAATTTTTACTTTGTCTTATGTCAGGATAGTTAGGAGTTCTTTGGACATTGTAAACTCTAAAAGTACTTGCAGAAAACAGTGGAAAACACAAAGTATTTTTCAAGGTTAAGTATCCTCTTCAGTAATCATAAACATCAAAAGGAATTTTACAGTAGCCGTAAACCCTTCACGGTGCCTTCTGACTGCTGCAAAAACTCTGGATAGCACATATCCAGCATGAAATACAGGCGTTTCTTTGGCAACAGTTGGTTAGCAACACTCTTATGGTGTGAGTTCACAGGTTCACAGGTTATTCTGAGTTGGAAGGGACGCACAGGATCATCTAGTCCAACTCCCAAGCGAACGCCCACCCAGGGATCAGGCCCACAAGCGTGGAGCCACAGGCACCAATGCTCCATCCATCCAAGCCTCCCACCATCTAGACCATGTCACTGAGTTCCTCAATCAGTCTTCTCTGAAACACCTCCAGGGATGGTGACTCCACCACCTCCCTGGGCAGACCATTCCAATGAGAGATCACTCTCTCTGTGAAAAAACAGTTTTGTTAGGCTCCCCAGGAAAGTATCTCTGGTCATTTTAAAATCTGCTCCAAAGTTTCTGCTACCTTCTCTTTAGTACCATTGTGTTACCAACATATGGAATATGTGAGGAGTGTGCAGCCTGTGATGCACAGATTTGAAAACAGGAACACTTGGTGATGCTGGGCCTAAGGGAGGCATTAAATTGTCTGTTGTTTATATTTAGACAAGCAACTTCCCACATTGATTATGATATGTGTTAAATGTTGTACTTTGCTTAATTTCACATACCACCTTGAGCTATATGCTTTGTCAAGGACTTAGAGAAGCTGGAATTACTCCTCACCTTCTATTGAGAGCTGTATTTGAACTGCTTTGAGAGGATGAGAGTACCCCAGCTCCTGCTGACATCAACTGAAACTATGGAAACCAATACTCAGGCTTGAATATGTAATATTTTACGAATTTTAAATGTCCATTGGGGCTAGGTTCAAGATTGAGTAACCAAGGGAGGACGAACTGTCTCACCAGGCAAAACTTCAAGCTCAATAAAACCATTTGTACGTGAAAAAATTAATTTCTGAAAATAAAACCTGTTGTCTTGATTTTCCATGAAATGTATGGAAGATAAACTCTGATCTGCTACTGGGAAACTCTGATAGAAGTGTTTACATAGTTCATACACATACAACTTTTGTTTAATTTCTTTGATTTTTTTAATGTAAGATGGATTTTCTAACTACCATTTATCTGGTATTTTGTTAAATTGCAGACATTAGGAATTCAACTGCAAAGCTTTTGTCCTTCCATTTTCACATGTTTTTGCATTGTTTTACTGGTATCAGGATGCTTGGTTTACCTCCATTTTAGAGTTTACCTTTTATTAAGGAGCCTCTAGTTCTGCCAGTCAGTAACTGAGTGTCTTGTCACATTGCTGTGCATCTTGGGACAATGGGACAGCTACAACCAGGCCAGGAAGAGTCTGAGGGCAGTGACCATTTGCCAGGTCTGGAAGTCAGTGATAAGACTGTGAGCTATGTCCAGCAATGAGTTTGACCCAGCCAGCATCAAAGATTGCCAAATACCTTTATACGTAAGTGTAAAGCCAAATACATATATAAGTATAAAGCCAAAAAAGTATAAGCCAAATACATAAGTAGATATATATAAAAGTTGTTTTTTGTAGTTTAATTATTCTTTTGTATGTAGTCTTCTGTTAAGAGAAATGGTTCAGATTTTAGCAGGAGCTTTACCCCATCTCATCTCGTGCTTTTTCTTTTGAAGATTGTTGTGGGGACGGGAAAGGTTCTTGAAATGCTTTGCAGCTGAAAGTTGTGCTGTTGAAAATGTTAAATAAGATTCTCCTTTTAAACTCAGAATATTCTAGCTGAGTTTTCTTTGTTAAAGGACTGAAGAAAGATTTACTAGTAGTGGCTAACATGAGACAGAGCAGATGCACTCAGCTCCTAGAACAACAGTTAAATGCTTAGGACTGAAGAATGACAGAATCTTGATGGCATCATTGACTCTTGTAGCATATCTATTTCATATTAATTAACACTTTCCATTTAGTTTCCTGCCAGTGTAGTTCTATTGCCTGAGGGTTCATTTGCCTTTGCACTCAATGTTGAGAGCAGCTGCAACTCGGCCTGCAGCTTTCTTACTGGATTTTTTCTGATCATGGTGAGTTTGTGGAACAGGAATGCGATTGCAGAAACATCAGTATTTATGAGCTGGTGAAAAAGAATGAACTTTTACTTGAGAACAAAACTCATTTTCCTGATTAACTTCTTTTTCTCCCGTCTTCTTGTTTTGCTTATAAGTTGCATTCAGCTGGAAAAGAAAGGGGTTTGTCCTTTTCTTTGTCTTTGTTAGAACCCTTTTTATTCCTGTCGTTGAATCTGACACCTAGCCCTGCACAGGACCATCCCCAAGAGTCATACCATGTTCCTGAGAGTAACATCCAAATATAACTGTCAGGCTTGGTGCTGTGACCACTTCCCTGTGGAGCTTGTTCCAGTCTCCAGCCACCCTCTAGGTGTTTGTTAAACCTTCCCATGACACAGCTTCAGACCATTCACCCCAAGTTCTGTCACTGGTCACCACAGATAAGAGATCAGTGCTCTCCTCTTTCCCTCACAAGTACATTGTAAACGGTGATGAGGTCTCCCTTCAGTCTCCTCTTCTCCAGGCTGAACAGACCAAGTGACCTCAGCCGCTTCTCACATGACTTCTCAAGGCCCCTCACCATTTTCATTGGCATTCTTTGGACACTAACAGCTTAGTACCTCTCTTTTTTGTGGTGCCCCAAACTCCCACAATATTCAAGGTGAGGCTGCACCAGAGCAGAGCAGAGCATGGGTTTAGAAGGGGTAGGTCTTGCTTGACCAACATGATCTCTTTTTATGATCAAGTAACTCACCTGGTGGATGAGAGGAAGGCTGTGGATGAGTGTATCT
>WEKX01020925.1:31582-48872 GCA_013390025.1 Pitta sordida | reverse complement strand
GTTTAAGGGTAGGCTAGATGAGGTGTTGAGCAATATGATCTAGATGTCGATGCTAGGTTAGTTGGGCTATAGGTTGGACTAGATGATCTTCAAGGTCCTTTCCAGCCTTATCTATACTGTGATACTGTGCTGGTCTGTACTCATGAAAGGACAATCCTCTCCCTCGACCAGCTGGTGATGCTTTGCCTGATGCCCTCCCAGGACATGGTTGGCCCTCCTGGCTACCAGGGCACTGCTGACTAATATTTGACTTGCCATTGACCAGGATCCTCAGGTCCCTTTCCACAGCACTGCTTTCCATCCTCTCATTCCCTCATCTGTACTGTAGAGTCCCATTCCAGGTGCAGAATGTGACACTTTCGTTATTGAACTTCACATGGGTGTGATTGCCAAGTCCTCTGATTTGTTGAGGTCTCTCTGCAGGGCCTCCCTGCCTTCAAGGGAGCTTCGCAGTTTTCTGTCGCCTGCAAACTTGCTCAGCGTCCCCTTTAGTCCTGTGTCCAAGTCATTTATGAAGATATTGAAGAGCACAGGGCCTAAGATGGAGCCCTGTGGAGCCCCACTAGTGACAGGTTGTCAGTCTGATGTTACACCATTTACTAGAGTGTCTTGTTTTCCCTAAAACATCTATATTTTAATCTAAAATTTTCTCTTGACTATTTTCTAGCCTTGTGTATACTCTTATAGCTCCTGTGTGTCTGTGGAGACCATTAAATGCTTCCCTCAGATGTTTGTAAAGTTCATTTCTTCCTCATCTTTGTTTCAAGGAAGATTATGACAGAAGTAGGAATTTGTCTCCTAAGTTCCTGTATATTTCAAAAATTATGTCTGTGACATACATGCTTGCAAGCCAAATCAGGAGTTAGCATCGTCTGAGACCAGAAACTAATTTCTGAGGAACATAATATATTGGTATTGCTGGTATAAACTGTATTGCTAGGTGAAAAGAATGTCTTTAATCACTTGGATGCATATAAATTCCACAAAAGGTTATACTTGGCCTGAGATTCATCACAAGTGTTTTCAAACAGGTGTCATGTCTCTTAAAATTTCACAAAAATTCATTCATTTTTCCTTTCTCTAAATAGTTGCATGGATATGGATTCATGGGAAGAGGTAGAAAATACATGCCTCAATTTTTTATGCTCAGGGAATTAAAAACCAGATTTGTTTGAAAAGATTAAAAGGTTTGTGATTTGAGTAGAGAAATATCAGGTCATTATATCATCACATTGTATTCCGTGAAGACAATGTCTTTTGTTAATGGCTAATAGCTCTCATGCAGTAATATATTCTTGGCATAATACAAAGGAAACATGCATAGCTTTCCAATTAGATTAATGCATAGGATCTGAAAATGTTTTTGCATTTAAAAGGAAAAATATATTATCTGAACATTGCACTACCTTCCAGATTTCCCGTAGTTTTTCCATTTCTAAAATGATGACTCTAAACTAGGTCATATATATTTATCAAGCTGATTGTGTGCTGAATAATTGCTCTGCCTATTTGAATAAGATGCTTGTTTGAACTATCTTTCTTTTGTATATCTCTGTATTAGATTGAATTTAATGTGTGGAGGGTCAAGCCAAACAAGGCATATACTTAATTGTTTGCCACAACAGTCCTGATGCAGAACATAGCCTTCGTGCTGTGCGACGTTTTGTGCCAGCTGGTACAATAATAAATATTAAACCATCAGGCAGGTATCAGGAAGCAAGCCAGTAGCTGTGAGGAATGTGTTTTCTGGCGTCTACTGATTATTTTGTCTTGTAATGGTAGATTTGACTGGCTTGTTGTAGTTCACAGCTATAGTTAACTTCATAAAAAGAAAGTTGTTGTATGACAGTTTGAAAGTACTGAAGACTGAAGAAAATGTAATTTCTAACACCCCCCTCAATGAGCATTTCCAAGTCACAGTTAAATGCTATGGGCAGATAATCAACTTTTGATACTGTCCCTGTGGATAGATTGATGTATTGTCATGGTAACCTACACTATTTCACCTTGAACTCCTTAGAAACCTCTATTTCCCCAGTCATAGAAACCCACCAACAGCCCTGAGATTGGTAGTGTTTTCTGTAATAAATACAGCAAAATAAACTAAGTATATTGTTTTCAAACATAAAATATTTAAATTTAAAATTAAAAAAAATATTTATTTTTGTAGTATTTTTCCAAACAAAAACTAGTGTCAATTAAAGCTAAATTACGATTCAATCCTTTCAGTTAATTATTAAACATAAGCAATGCAACTAGTACCTATATCAGTGGTATTTATGTAGCTTTGCATTACTTGTCTAAAAATTTCAGCTTTCAACTTGTTATGGATATTTGTGTTTGCAGTGCATAATTGCATTTTAGGAAGTGTAGGGGGAAAAAAGCCTTCATTATTTCCTAGTTTGGGATCTTGCATTCTCAAGGTCAGTTAAGGCTTTGACACACTTTCCTTTTCTCTTGGAAATGAGCATAGAGGTGTTTTAAGTCATCAGGGTACTCTGAACTCTATTTCCTATTCTGTAAAGTTTTAAGTGCACCCACTTGCCTGCTCTGCTGTTGGCTAACATAACAAATGGATATGTTAGTTGTTTGTGTTGAATCATCAGCTATAAATTTTATAGCACTGAATAGCATTACTGGTGCTGTAAAATTAGCAATGGAATACAAAGTTAAAGTTAAATTCTGTGTTGAGAAGATCACGGCTATTCAATTTTTCACTACCCTTGCTTCTCCAATATCTTTTCAACCTCATGCAGTTAATATTTTGTTTTAAATGTTAAGTGCTGTATTTGCAAGGTTAAGCTCAGCATCCTTTAGAGTGCACCTTACAAAGGGACAAACACATGACCAGTCTACAACAAGCTGGCATTGGTGATGGTTCTCTGTGCCTGCTGATTTATGTACTTTGAGAAAGCTGTTGCAGAACTTTATAAAGACCAATATAATATTATTGTTGATCACTACTCAATTGTGTTGAATTTTTAAAAAAATTGATACACAGCTAAATATTCTCACAGCTGAAATAGTATTCCATTCTAATTATCATCTTGAATACAAATATTAGGAATAAATAATACTTCATATTCCCTGTTAAGTGGAGATCTTGGATATTAGTGAATTCAGTAAAATGCTTCCTTTTCTTTTGAGTTATGTCAAGCTTCTTCCGAGCTTTCTGGAGAGACCACTACACCAATGAACAATCCAGGACACTTATTAACATGATGACATAGAAAGTGGAGAACATAGTGGAAAGGGAAGATCAAGGTCTATGTAAACCCTTCTAAGTTTTATTTTATGAACTGCTTTTTCCCTAGTAGATACTAACAAACAAAAGACCAGAAATACTGTCGGCAGTGAATAAGTTACAAAGTACTTGTTCATCTGTAGTTGAAGAACTTCTAGTATTAACAAATGGATTTGGGTTTTTTTGTTTCTGTGTGGTTTTTGTTTGGTTTTTTTCCCTATTCCAGAAGATTCCATATGGTCTTTTAAAGGCTTTGCTGATTCAAAGAGATAATGATTCATTTTTCTTTACAGAATTTAGAAATGGCTTTAATTTATGGATCCTTGGCTGAAACTTCCACTCCCCAGATAGGAAAACCATTGGGATTTTGTTCCTTTAGGATTCAGGTCTCATTATTATCTGAGTTCAAAAGCCTGAATCAATCCACGTTCATATGAATGTGATTCATTTGCTTGTTGCATACTACCAGTAAGTTTCCTGTTACCAGAAAGACCCTTTTGTTGACTGGGAAGGACAAAAATATTGTATAATTTGAAGAAGATAAATGAGATAGGAGAAACCTCTTTCTCTCCAAAGCCAACATCAAAATCTTGAAGAAACTTCTGATGGGAAAAATATTTCATGTTACGTTGCATTTTTCTTTGCTTGCTGAATTGATTATGTAGAGAAGGACCAATTCACTCTGTAGGAATTTTCTTTGGATGTCTCAGTTCCCCTTGGGGTCCAAGTTCCAGTTACAATTTCTTACTGCAGTTTTTCTTTTCCTATGATTCTCAGTTTCTTCTCTGCTCAAAAATGTTAGCTTGTTTAATTTGTGAATTGTTGCTGCATTGGAAGGTTGGGTTGAGATGTATTAATCAAACTACGTACACGGGAAAAACTCTTGCTTCCTTCCTTCGGTTTTGCAAAAAGTTTTAAAAAGCTGACTAAACCCTGAAACTGCAGGTAGTCTGAGAGACTTTCTTTTGCAAAAAGGAGATCCAAAAGAAATCTACATCTTTTCTATCAGGCTGCTCGGTCCAACTTTTAAGAGATGATTTCTCAACTGAATAAACTAGAAGACTGCTGGAGAGAGCAGAATAAAGTTAAGAGCGGACTAGCAAAGAAAGATATATAGAACTGATCTATACTAGCTTTATCAAAGAAGTCTACTGCCTGTAGATGCAGTTCATCATTACCTAAAGATACTTTTTCCACATTGCTCAAGTAACTTAGTTATTTGTCTAAATAAACCAGCAAAAGGTGTCTGTATGAACTGAGAAGCAGAGGGAACCCTGGGCTGCTCTTCTTCCTTTCCAAATTCTTTGGGTCCAAGTGCTTGGTTTTCCTCACTTAAAACTTGCAGGAGACAGGAAAGAAGGGCAGAATAGTTGTACTTGATTTTCTGCTTGACATGAAATTAAGGGTATGGCGATTGCACCCACAGTATAGCCATAGTCTGTATCTGCCTCCAGGACTTTTACTGTCATATAAATATTTGAGTAGTTTCACACTGATGTTACGCCAAAAGCTTAGTTTTAAGTTCTGAGCATGAAGGTGGATAACTTATACTTTATTGGTAGGTGAAAAAAAGCAATGTTGGAAAAGTAAGCCTGGACCAGAGACTAAATAATCTAACACTGCCATATGTTATTTAACAAGCAATAAATCCTTTCACTAGAAATAAAACCCGCAAACCTAATAAGTGAGTATTTTTTCCCCAGCTTATTAGTAAATCAGGGCCATACTTGTGCACATATGGTGAAAGAAATAGTAACAAAGAGCAACCAACCACTTGTGGGATCTAAAATAGTGGTGGAGTTTTGTGGGAAAACCCCAAACAACCAAAGACACAGAAATGCTTGCACATAAGCACATCTTTTTTTAACCAATCTATGATCATGACCTGATTACCAAAATGTCACATGCTTCATTTAAAACCAGGAATTTTTAACTTGATGGTTTTCAGCTGTCTTTCCTAACTATTATTGCCAAATAACTTTCTTAGTGTGCTGTTTCCACATGCTTACTTATGCAGGCAGAAACCTTAGTGAACATGTGAGCAATTTTGCTAAGTATAGGAAATGGTGGGTGTAGGTCAGAAAATGTCTATTTGAATAATAAAAACATATCTGATATGTGCACTTTCTTGAGTGAGTGTATTTTATTCTCACCTGATACTTCTACAGTGAAAGGGAAAAAAAAGAGAAATAAGATAAGGCATTGTTCACTCAGGGCATTAATTTACAAGTATCTTGAGAGTTTTCCCTGAACAGGTTGAATAAATGCTCCTAGTCTTGTAGGACTTCACTGTATTCTGAAGAATCTGTTGGAAAGTCAGATGTGATTCTTTGATTTCTCCTCATTGCTTAAGTGTTCAGGCACTTCATTTGAGTTTTTGCCAAAGTGGATGAAAGTTTTATATTCTTTACGATGTATTGTGCAGCTGCTAAAGGCATGACTGACTTAATAAAAAAAAGTAGGAGCTAGATTTCAAACTTTTTAGTTTGCAAGTAAGAAGGAAGATTAGTTCACAGCTGAGCACTGAATTTTCTGTAGCAAGAAAGCAGATTCATAATACTTTATCAGTATGATCTCAAGAATACCTACCCCTGCAGCACACCATTTTGTTTCCCTTTGCATGTTATTTCCTTGCTCCCTGCCACGTCTTTCTGGAATCAGTTTTCATGCTTAATCTGAACATGAAGACAACAATTCTTTTGAAAATTAGAGACAAACTGAATGTTATTTTTGGTTTTTGGCGACTGGAATATTTAACATTTTTCATTTTAAACAGGTATGCATTGTTGTTTGTCTTTTCTTAACTCGCAGGATTTGTGTTTAGAAAGTCAGACTTTCATAGCCTTTGTTTTATCAGAACAAGTGCATCTGTCTTGTTGGAAAATACTTTCATCTTGAGATTTTAAAATTTCGCTATATTTCAGCACTTTACTTTCTTCCTTTTAAGTGATTTCATCATAGCTGCCACTGACAGCAGAAACCAGGGTCTTTAATCAGTCCTTCCAACACTGCTGTGTGGTAAGTAGCTGGAATGGGCATATGATTTGGAAATTAGTAGCTCAAGTAAATGTGATAAATGAACTGCTTATCTCTAAATCTTTTTTGGCAAATGTATAAGTTTTAATTGAGGTGGGATGAGCAGGAGCACATAAAATAGGAGTTACTGTGAAAGTTCAATCTGAAATTGAACCTCAACTCAGTAGTTTCTAATAGTCTAAAAATATTTCTCATTTCTATGGCCTTTTACATTTCTTTGCTGTTATATATAGCTTGCTGAGCTTTAGGACTTCAAGGGGGCAGTGTAAGTATTCAAAAACTAAGAATACAGAAATGAAAATTAGTTCAGCATTAGGATAATGTTGAAGTACAAACCTTAAAGTGCTCAGCAAAGAGGAGTGCAGTTTCTCTACTGATAGTTATATTTGAATGGATGGGATAAAAACCAAACCAAAACAAAACCAAGTGCATAACACCTCCATACCTCATCTGGTGCCTTATTTAATGAAGGATTTAAATTTTCCCTTGAAGAGACAATTTCCAAAACTAAGTTTCCTACTGCAGTATGAATTTCACAAGTGTCACGGAGATGCAGTGAAAATCATGTGCTGAGAGGAAATAACCTTTACTCATTTTTACAGAGAAGAAGTGTACAGAGAGATTTAAACCTAAAATTGTACATTGCCCAATTGTTTAATTTTGTATAATCTTTTAAATGTATAGACGACTTGTAATTATTTTTCAAGTTTTATTATGAAAATGGACTTCCCAGTGTCTTTGGATGTGCCTTTTTGCATGATCAGCATTTCTGTAAATCTGGATCTCGGCAAATGGATGCACATAATATTCAGCAATGAGCTATGACAAGTTTAGTTCTCTTAAGACTGAGAGCTCCAGGGCATAGGCAGTAAAGATCAAATTCAGTCTAGTCTCCCAGGAAGGCATTGAACACTCTTAACTATGTGACTACTCTTCTGCCTCCTACAGTCCTGAGGCTCATTTGGTGCAGACGTTTTTAAGTCCTATAGCCAAGGGTGTAGGCATCCCATAGACACAAAACCACTTCAGTGGGTGACTCCCAGGAAAGGAATTTTTCCATTTTGTGTATGGAAGAAGTGAGGCTTCATCTGTAATGAGAATGAGGTGTAGAAAAACGGAATGATACCTAAACACAGCTTCATGCAAGAGTAGGAATTGTAGAAGTTAAAAGAGACTGAATCATGGAACTGAAGAGATGCAGCATGGCAATAGACTAAAGTTTGGTAATATTTTATATTGAAGTTTAAAGGGGTGTTTCAGCTGGCAAAGTATAGCAGCCTATTTGCTGTTTAGCTTGTCTTGTTCTATTCTTGTGTCTCAAAATCAGCTAAGCATTTTTAATTTTGCTCTACATTAACATGAAGTGTATTGTCACAGGTCATAAGGTGAGCCCAGGTGTCCTGAGTTTTAGTCCAGAGTTCTGTCTGATTGTGCACAGTTGGGAGTCACATACAGAAGATCAGCTGCCTACCTACTAAACAGATATTTGTCCTGGTTTCTAAACTCTCTGATGATGCTTAGTTGTAAAAGCCTTACTGCAGCCCAGTAATGCTGTACTTTTATTCCAGGCTTCATTATCAATTTGACATAATATTCGTAAATGACTGAAAACTTCTAAAAAATTGGAGTTTTTACTGCATAATACACTCTTCTTTCTCTGTTAGCTAATTTAGAACAAATTATAAAACAGACACTTATTTTGGTGAATTGGAACAGTTCCAGATCACAATTAATGTACTGTCTCATACATGCTTTTTGAGTAACAATAAAGTTGAGAGCCTGTAATCATTAAGGAGGTACATTCAATTCAAAACTCAGATGAAGAGATAGATTAGCACTGCCACTTCCTTGATTAGTCCTCTCATTTGTTTGACTTTCAATGCTGAAACGTAATAAATGAGGTGATGCAAAGAGAATAGTGCATTGTAGTTGCTGTCTTTGCTATGTCTGACTTTATGCAGTCATACTGCGATGCTCTAATAGCTGAGAAATTCTGCAATGTAATTCAAATGTAATAAATTGATATGAGTTCATTGTTTCTTTCTATTGCCAGGCTTTTCAAAATGAATGCTGTTTTGGCAAGAATTTCCACAGTAATTGGTGTATTGTAATTCTGTTTAAGTGCGGTTTACTAAAGTACTCCTCTAAAGAGAACACCTTCAGTCTGTTCTGATGTGTACATGAATTTATTGCAGCACATATTCAAGAAAAAATCCTGTCAGACAGCTCTATCTGAGTGCCATAGTATGGTCCGAGTTTGGAAAAAAATTTTCCTCCTTCATTTTGTGTTTTCAGTGGACTTAATTCCATATGTAGCACCTAAATGAATAACCTCTAAGGTAATGCCTAAATTATTATAGAATCACAGAATTAGTAAGGTTGGAAAAGACCATAGAGATCAAGTCCAACCTATCACCTGTTGCCTAACCTGTTACCTAACCTGTTGTCATCCTGCTACCAACACACCATCCTACCAATAACACACTACCCTAATATCTAGGTCATGCCACTAAGTACATCATCCAACCTTTTCTTGAACACCTCCAGGGACGGTGACTCCACCACCTCCTTTGGCAGCCCATTCCACTGAGAGATCACCCTCTCTGTGAAAACTTCCTCCTAATGTCCAGTCTAAATCTGCCCCGACGCAGTTTAAGACTGTGTCATCTTGTTCTATCACTTGTAGCCAGAGAGAAGAGACCAACACCCAGCTGGCTACAACCTCCTTTCAGGTAGTTGTAGAGAGCGATAAGGTCTCCCCTCAGCCTCCTCCAGACTAAACAACCCCAGCTTTCTCAGTCGCTCCTCATAGCACTGATGTTCCAGCCCCTTCACCATTCTCATTACCCTTCTCTGGACACGCTCAAGGATCTCAACATCCCTCTTAAATTGCGGAGCCCAGAACTGAACACTGTACTCAAGATGCAGTCGAACCAGTGCCAAGTACAGAGAGAGAATAACTTCCCTGGTTCTACTGGCATCACTATTTCTGATGGAGGCCAGGATGCCACTGGCTTTTCTGGCCACCTGGGCACACTGCTGGCTCATGTGAAGTTTTCTGTCAACCAGCACTCCCAGATCCCTTTCCATCTGATCATCCTGCAGCCACTCCACCCCCAGCCTATAGTTCTGCATGGGGTTATTGTAACCGAAGTGTAGGACCCGACACTTAGACTTGTTAAACCTCATGCCATTGGATTCAGCCCATCTATCCAGCCTGTCAAGGTCTCTCTGCAGAGCCCTCCTACCTTCCATGAGATCAACATTTATTTCCAGCTTGGTGTCATCCGCAAACTTGCTAATAATAGGCTCCATCCCTTCTTTACAATTCTTCTTTACAAAGTCATAGAGAGCATCATTTCAATCTCCTTGGAAGCTTGTTTATCCAAATGAAGAAACGATAAGAAGCATAGATCATCTGTTGAACTCAGTTCATCTGAGACCCTGTGTGGGTAGTTCCAGCTGAGATTCCCATCTATCCTATGAAGAAAAAATGAAAGAATGTGGCTACTTGCTATATTTTGTTTTACACTTTCTGTACCAGAGTCTTTAGACTTATTTGTTGTCCAGTACTGATACAATCAAGAATTTTGCTGCTGCCCAGTCATAAGGTTTGAAACAAGGTAGTACAATGTTTGGTATAACCTATTATAAGGGTGTTTATTGAAGGTGTTGCCAGAAGCCTTGCTGTTAGACCTTATTCTCAAGGAATAGCCTCAAACAGCGTATTAGTTAACATGGCTGGAGTCTTCAGCCCAGATCTCTTTGAGGGAAGAGGCCAATGAGACTGAATTTCTGCTCTGAATGTCTAAGGGAAGCAGGACCTGGTAGCCTGAGTATCTGAGATGGCATCTTTTCCAATTATCCTTTTACTTGCATTTTCATCTTTAAGATCTGATTTTTTTTTTTTTTGTCTGAGAGGATTCTTATCTTCACATTATTCTGCAGCCTTTAATATTGCTTCCTAAGTCTACAAAACTAATACAAGATTTATCACAGAGCAGGACATAGTTACTTTTAGTTCCAGTCCCAGTTGTTCTGTCCTGGATCTCTTGTCTTCTCACCAGGAAAATTACTTGTATTTAGATTTAGTACTGGTTTAATGTACCAAGCATAACAGATTTCCTACTTCTACCTCTCCCCCTCCCTTTTCCTTTTTTTCTTTTATCTGTTCTTGCTTAGCTGGCTGCTCTTCTACTTGTAATATCAAGAAGGGCTACGTATTTTGAAACAGGAATCCATAACATGCAGAAACAGTTGCTTGCAATTTTTAATTTAAGCAGAATTTATTCCCTTCCTCTTTGTCAATTGTGAATGGGTCTACCATTCATGTGTGATCAAATGTGACTTGATCAGAAGAGCATCATTAAGTGTGCATTCCTTTTAAGGTTTTGAAAGAGATCACAGCAGTAGTAAAATTTCAGTGCAAGAAATAAATGGAATAATTATTAACCCATTTTGTATATTTTAATATAGAAACAAATTCTCAGTTACAATTTTGCTTTAATTTTCATTAGGTGTTACATGAGATCTCTTTCCTGTTAACCAAATGTAATTCTTTTATGTTATATTTGAAACAGCTTCTTGCAATTTTTCTGTATTTGTGGCAGATATTATTTCTTACAATACAAATTAACAGTGACTGATGCTGCGTTGTTTCTTCTTCAGGTAGCATGATAAATTGAATATTGTGCTTAAATTGTAATATATTTATTTTTAAAATCCATGCTGTTTCACTGACATTTATGAAGTTGTATAATGACATGTATAATGACATGAGAGTCATTATTTTAGAAAACTGCTATCTTTCTCATTGTGGTTTCAGCAAAGGAGTGAATTTTACTGACTACCTAAATGTCAGACCTCTGTTGTAGATTTTTCTGTATTTTATTTATCAAGGACTACTGGAGTTGTATAGCCTTTAGCAGCTGGGTTCTTAGTCTCAGAATAATTTGTGTACGTGCACACAGTGATTAAGTCATAATGAGAGAAACAGCAGATCACAGTGAACACCATAATCACTTAAGCATCAGTAACAACTGTGTTTTGCAGAGAACAAATGATGTCATACCTTATTCAAGTGATTTTGAGAATTAATTTTTATAACAACTGATTAAGGATTCTGTCCTAGATTAACACACTGCAGTCATAAATCTTAGATTCTTAATATGCCCACGAATTAGACCTCAGTCAGGGGTAGAAGATCCCCCAGGCACTGGAGCAGACATCTGCACCCTGCAGACCCCGGTACAGACCATGGTGAGGCAGGTTGTTGCCCTGCTGCCCATCAGGGTCCTAGGGGGAGCAGAGATCCACCTGCAGCCTATGGAGGATGCCACTTGAAGCAGGAAGATGCCTGAAGGAGGCTGTGACCTTGTCCATGCTGCAGCAAGGTCCTGACAGGACCTGTGGACAAAATGGAGAGAGAAGCCCATGTTGGAGGTTTACTGGCAGGACTAGTGACGCTGCATGGGACCCAACTTGGAACAACCTCTTCCTGAAGGACTGCACTCCATGGAAAGGAACCATGCTGGAGCAGTTGATGAAGAACTGCAGCCTGTGGGAAAGACCCACACTGGAAAAGTTCATGGACGACTGTCTCCCATGGGAGGGACCTCTCACTGGAGCAGAGGAAGACTGTAAGGAATTCTCCCACTGAGGAAGAAGAAGTGGTAGAGGTGATGTGCCATGAATTGAACACAGCCCTCATTCCCCATTCCCCTACATCAATGGGTGGGAGAAGGTAGCGAATTCAAGAGTGAAGCTGATCCTGGGAAGAAGGGAGGAGTGGGGGAAAGAAAGGTGGTTTTAGGATTTGGGTTTACTCTTATTATCCTACTCTGAATTGATTGATGATAAATTAAACCAATTTTCCCAAGTCAAGTCTGTTTTGCCCATGGTGGTAACTGGCAAATGATCTCTCCCTGCCCTAGTATCGACCCATGAGCTTTTCATTATATTTTCTCTCTGTCCAGCTGAGGAGGTTTTGGTGCATATGTGACATCCATCCAGAATGAATCCACCTCAAATAGGGAGGCACTTACAATTCTTAGAAGCTGCCAATTGTATTTTTTTATGTGTTCCTATCAAGAAATTATCTTGAATTTATTCTGAGTGTTCCTATGCAATTGTATATTCTTTATTTCTGAATTACAAAGGTAAACATCAGTGAATTTAAAAGTGAAATGAAGCACATACTGTTGAAAATAGGTGGAGTATTAATATATTTTAGCAAAAGATTAAAATACAGAGGTGCTGCATTGTGACTAAAATGTAAATGTGCCAGTTCTGGTTTTATCTCAAAGGTATGTTTGCTTTACATTTCAGTTGCCCAACTTTCTGAATGACTGCCTGAAAAGAATGATGTATAGAGCATATTGATGTGCACTATTTTCGAAAAGTGAGATTAGTTCAGTTACTTGACTGAAGTTTAATTAAAACACTATAAACTAGTATTTTAGAAATTGCAGAATAAAGTTCTTAAAGATATCCACAAACGAAAAACTACATGATAGAGATATTGAATCAGAGACGGTTTAGAAAAGTTTTAATGGTATGCTTTGTACATACACAGCATTAAATGGTGAATATTTTACAGGAAAAGATGAGTAATTTCCTGTGTGGATTTTCTTTTTACTTTAAATTCCGTAAACTCTGCACACGTTGCACTTTTCATTGATTTATTGGACTGCATTGTTGCTATCATTAACTAAAGACTTTGTTGTCTACACAGGCATTATAAAGATCAGTTTTTGTAGAAATATTTAACTCTTTGACCTTTTAATTCCTTTTTCCTCAGTTATTCCTTCCCCACAGCTATTAAGTGTAATATTGACTTGTAATGTGCATACCGTCTTCATAAACTCAATGAGACAGTAATATTTGATGTGATGGAATTCCCTGCTCTTTCCTCCTTCCCATTTTTTGTTTTTAATGCCACAACGGACTTAGCTATACTTTACTATTGAAAAGTCCTATCTGCAGTAACCTTGATATGTTGAAGATAATGGACAGTTGTCTTTCAGCACACACTGGAAATAGCTGTCTTAATCAGCTTTCAGGGCACTGCTTCTACAGCATTTCTCACCAGGTATCTTTGGTTTTGCCAAAGATTTCTCACCAGGTATCTTTGGTTTGAGGGTTTTTTTCATCAGTCTTCTTGAATGTTTTGCTGTTTCTTTTCCCATCCTTCTCTGACAGTGGCAGGGGTGCCACTGAGCAGTACTGGTCTGTGGATGAAAGCAGATCCGTGTGGAAAGTCACAGAATCACAGAATATTCTGAGTCCAGCTCTTAAGTGAATGCCCATACAGGGATTGAATCCACAACCCCGGTGCCATGAACATCATATTTTATCTATCTGAGCAAATCTCAGGGTCATGCCATCATATTTTTTTAAATTATTTTATTTTTATTTTTACATAACCTAACTCCCTGTCCCATCATCCCATTACCTAGATCGTGTCACTGAGTTCCTCCTCCAGTCTTTTCTTAAACACCTCCATGGATGGCGACTCCACCACCTCCCTGGGCAGACCATTCCACTGAGCAATCACTCTCTCTGTGAAAAAGCTCTTCCTAACATCCCTGGTGCAGCTTAGGGCCATGTCCTTTTGTTCCGGTGCTGTCAGCCTGAGAGAAGAGATTCACACCTACTCGACTACAACCTCCCTTCAGGTAGTCGTGAACAGCAATGAAGTCACCCCTGAGTCTCCTCTTCTCCAGGCTGAACAACCCCAGCTCCTGCGGTTGCTCCCCACAGTGCTTGTTCTCCAGTCCTTTCACTATCCTTGAAATATTGCTTCTAGCTATGCTTTTGTTCCCTGCCATGAGCCTGATTGCTGCTCCTAAGAAGACCTAAATTTGACACATTTTTCCTAAATATCTGGTTAAAACATCACTGTTTTGATTTTTAAGTGCATGGATTGTTAATTGAAATTAGGACCTTCGGTTTGTCTCCATTTTCCATTAGGCCTGTCTAGTTTAATTTATTTATTTATTTTTATTAAAGTGCCTTCTGCTGCCTTGCTCACTTTCGGAGGCAAAAACATCCAATTATGTCTGCTACAGGGGTATGCTGAACCCATCCCTCTATCTTCCTTCTCCATGCTGTGCTTTTATTCTGGAGCACAAGCAAAAAGAGCAGAAAGAGCTGAGCAGTCTTGGGAGCCCACATAGCTGGTGAGTAGCAAACACAATTTCTCTCTTTTCTTCTGTTACATTTATTGTGGGCAGGGAATTGGAGGTTCTGCAAAGGCCTGTTATGACCTGGGAGAGCACAATGAAAAGTGCTTGGAGAAGAATAGAGGCTGGGGTTTAGACAGAACTGATGGGTTAAAGTCAGGGGTCAAAATCCTCAGAGAAGTTTGGGGTAGGCACAAGGCAGATGTGCCAACTGGAATTTAGAAAGGACTTATAGTATGTTTATATTACAAAACATTTCTATTATTTATATGTGGAAAAAAGAAGTCCTGATTTGGAGGCTGGGCAGAAATATAAAACGGTTAGCATGGAGCTGACACTATTTTAACATTATTGGCAGTACTGAAGTGGTGTCAAGTAGACACTGTTCTGTCTGCTTGACCTCTGCACTACCTCTCTGTTTAGTCTTCTGACTCTGTCTCTGCCTGTGGGATTGCTTTTCTCTAGAGGTACCATTGCCATGGGCCAAGTAGCAACAGCAGAATGCCTCAGGTTTTTTACAAATTCTGCTTGTGTCTCCTGCTCCAGTGCATGGAAATATTCATAGACATCAGAGAAGTTGTTATCCTAGAGTAACTTTACGCTACCTCTATGTTTACTTCCTCTCCTTAAAAAGTCTGGATATACTGTCCTTACTCTTCAACACTATTCTCTGGTCCCAGCTCAGTGTTCCAAAGGATTTTTCTTTAAGATAAGTGAAGGCAAAAACACCCAAGAGAAAAGGATGCCTCTCAGTATTTTCTCGGCATGATTTTCACCATGCACTTTAGCTAGGTGTTCTGGGTGACACATAGATTAAGTATTATTACTACTAGAGGAAGAAGACTGAATGGTTTGAAGGACTGGTGTTTTGGAGTAAGACAATGTCTGCAGGAGGTAGGACCTCCTGATATAGAAAATACCTCCCTCCAAATTATTGTGACTTCGAAATTATGAGACTTTCAAGCAAAGTGTCAAAAATGAATGAAAGTTTTATTAAAAAATAAAAATTGAGAACAAGACAGAAAAAACAACTACCAAATAATAACAAAGAAAAATGTCACTCAAATCACTCTCCCTTCAGTAAAACCAGAAAACTGGACTTTTTTTGGTGCAGTTACAAATGCATCCAGAAGCTCGCTCTGATAGGCTCTCTGATGCTTTGGTGGCAGGTGGCGGGAAGTGGAGCGGGTGGTTGGTGGGGATTCTCCTGCAGTGGTCAGAGTGATGGGAGTGGCGGCAGAGCCAGGCTGGGTGGAGCTCTCCTTCCCCGGGGTTGCTGCGAAGCCAGCATGGGTGTGGCAGCTGGGCTGGATGTGTGGCAGTAGCAGATGTGCCCTGGGCACATGACCAAAGGCAAGCCGGGACCTTCCCATGGGTGGCATGTGCTAAGGTGGTGGCAGCTGAGTAGGGTCCGTTCAGTGGCTGCTTGGAACAGTGGCTTGGAAGTGGCAGCTTGAAGCAGCAGCTGGGCTGGGCATGGCAGTCCAAGGCAGCAGCAGTCAGGGAACCTTCCAGAGTTCCATTCGCGTAGCAAGAGAATGGGAAAATCATGTGCCAGTTCTTTTATATTATTCAGTTATTGCAACATCTTGTCTTGGGGTTTCTCATTGGACTTGATGCCCATGCCTGGGCCTTAGGGCTGCCATGGGGAGTGGGGACAGGGCAACCTTCCCACCTGATGTGTTTCAAGCCCCTCTGCTCTGCTGGACTGTGAACTGCTTCTCAGCTCAGTTGTTAAGCAGCAAGTGACTTTTACGTAGAGTCGATTGCCAGCTGTCCATTTTGGAGGAAACTACTTTAGCAGGCAGCAAAATTAGCTTTAGTAAGTTACTTAGTTTTGTTTTTTTTTACACCCCACCCGCAACAAAATCTGTGTTCCTAGTCTGACAAAAGATTCACCTAAGCCCAACTATAACAGCTGGGCAATAGGACTTACAGTTTTATTTCTTTCTAGATTCATTTACTCTGTCCGAAAATTCTTGCATCAGCAAGAAATTTCCATCAACCAAGGTGATAGTTCATAACTCTTGGTTCATAACTCTTGGTGAGGCTGAGAAAAAGCAGAGTGCAGAGGTCTAGGTGAAATAAACTAGTTCTCTGTTTTAAACTATGTTGGCACACACAAAATGAGAGGAGGATGTGGGAACCATCGACACCAACTGCCTGAAGCCTTACAACAAAGCTTTTCCTTTACTACTGAACACTGAGCAGCTGCCTGTGCACTCTTCCACTCTATGCCCAGACACTTTCCCTAATTCACAGGGAGCTGAATGCCTGCAACACAAGAGATGATACTTACAGAATGCCATAAGGCGGAAGCAGGAGGGACAAACCATGCTACCTGTGTGTAGACTAGGTCACTGCAATAACAAGAGGTTTGTCAAATAAGAGTAGAGCTAAAGCAATTTTTTCCCAAGCTTTGCAACTGGCTTTTTCTTCTGGTGCTCCATCAGGATGGCTTACAAACTCATCCCAGTCGTATCTACTTCCAGAGTGAGTTTCTAACCTCCAAGAGAGGCGTGCTTGCTCTCACCTTCACTATCTAATCTATCTTTCCCAATAATTTTCCGCAGTTTAGTTTTTGATGACAGTTTGGGGTGTTTCATACAAGCAGCCCCATCCAGTCACTATGAATGTCTGCATACATTTTGACCAGTTCTTGCCTCTCAGTGCAGTCCTAACACCACAGAAACAATTACCGTGATCACTATGCTCTTCCTTGGACTTGCAAGCAACAAGTGACAGGCAGACTCTTACAAAGGTCACACTTTTGTGGATCTGAACTGTAAACTTTTCACAGAATCACAGAATCACAGAATCACAGAAT
>WEKX01020925.1:580-31467 GCA_013390025.1 Pitta sordida | reverse complement strand
CCTAAGTCTCTCTCCACTTCACTAGTCTCGAGCCACTCCTCCCCCAGCCGATAGCGGTGCATGGGGTTGTTATGGCCGAAGTGAAGAACGCAACACTTAGTCTTGTTAAACCTCATGCTGTTGGTGCCTGCCCATCTCTCCAGCCTGTCAAGGTCCCTCTGGAGGGCCTTCCTACCCTCTGGCAGATCAACATTTGCCCCCAGCTTGGTATCATCTGCAAACTTGCTGATGATGGATTGAATTCCCTCGTCCATATCATCAATAAAGATGTTGAACAGTACTGGGCCCAACACTGACCCCTGTGGGACTCCGCTGGTGACTGGCCACCAGTCCGATGTTGCACCATTCACCACCACCCTCTGAGCTCGCCCTTCCAACCAGTTTGTAACCCAACATAAAATGTTCCCTTCCAGTCCGTGCTTCACAAGTTTCTCCTGAAGCTTATTGTGGGAAACCGTGTCAAAGGCTTTGCTAAGGTCCAAGTACACAACATCCACAGCCTTTTTCCTGAGATTCTGCTGAATTTGATCAAGTGCACAGTCATTACACCATCAAAAACAAGAGGTGGGAGTAGAAAGAGGAGGCTGCCCAGAGAGCAGGGAAGAAAGGCTAGACAGTTCCACTTCCCACAGTTTTTTGATCAACCTTCAGAGATTTTGGTCAAGTGCAGGACTGTAATGAAAATTTTTACAGATATAAGTTCTACACATCAGGTACCCAGTATTCTCTACTATATAAAAATACTTTAATTAATGTTGTACTAAACACCATACTGGTGTTTCCAGGAAACACAAAACCCAGAACATACTAAAATTCTTTGGTTAGCTCTCTTCTCTATATAGGGTTCAAATTTTCTTCTAACACCATAGTAGGAGAATTGTGAAATAAAAATACAGAGAAACCCCGCATATTCATGGTTCACATATTTGCATATTCAGCTAGTCGTGGTTGCATTTTCAGCAAGTTGTGTGACTGCATGGGTGTGCGTAACCCTGGATTCTGCGGCTAGGAGACACCAAAAGGCATTTCCTCCAGTTTAATGAGGCACTACAGTGGGAGCCACACTTGCAGGACTGGCCTCCAGACATAATTAATGGAGGGTGCTGTGGCTACGGGTGGGGGTAATTGAATATTCATGGGTTTGGTATCTTCACAGATTTCATAACCTACGGGACCTGCCCAGACCCGACCCCCCGCAACTTCCGGGAGTGCTCTGTAGTTTCTCTTTTTACACTTCACCTCTATTGACAATATTGACTGAATCCTACTCACTAAGTTTAGCTATGTCTTGGAGACAGCAAATACACTTCAACAACGCAGATTTTTTAAGGCTTTCTCAATTCTGTTAATGCCAAACTTCACATTAATATATTAATATTGCTCTTTTTGTCTAAGTACATTCTAAAGGACTGCATTCCTTCGCATGGACATAACTGTAGACTTTAAGCTGTGCTTCTCACTATTGTTAAAACATTGTCTCCTTGCCCCAGGCCTACTACACGAGGCTTTTTTACCAAGCTGTAGTATCACTTGACAGTATGTGACTTGTGATGACCCAAATGTTCTGCAAAGCATTCCCCCAATACTTTCTGCTCTTGTCATTTTCCAGGCTTAATACTTGTCCAGAGACATCTGAGCAAGGGCTTTATTAATTTGTTAGCCATTCTAACAAGGTGGTTTCACACTTACTGTTCTAGTATTTAGATGAGCATTTAGCAATGTCAGATACTGCTTAATCCTCCTACTAGTGCACAGCAGCCAAACTTTGTGTGGTCTCCAGCATTCTGTTTATGCCTCTCCCCTGTGTTTTGTGACTTTTCCACATGGACTGGGATGTCACACAATTAGACCCATGTAGCCAGAAGCCCCTGGGTCCAGCCTACCTCCCAGCTGTCAGTCATGGTTTGCAATGCCCATGAAGTAAACAAATCCCTTCAACCTCATGTAGTGTGGGGAAAGCTCCAGGGAGAGATAAAGAGATTTAAAAAGTAAAAGAAGGAAAAACAAGATTTGGAGACTCCATTACTTAACAAATACTTCTGTGTCTCAAGTAAAAATGTTAGGACTGCAGAAAATGCTGCCCAAATAAATTTTCTTGATTGCCTCTCAGCCATTTAGTGTTCTTTACTCCGCAAGAGGCTAATAGACTGAAAGAATTTTTCTGAGCTGTCTCAGAACTAAGCAATCCTTTGGGCCTTTACATGTGGGAAGATTCATACCATAATTATTTTTTAATGCATCTGGGGCTTTATTTTTTTGCAAACGTTTTTCCTTGTGTTTTTACTCTTTTTTTAGGGGCACTGGCGAGGCACATTTACAAAAAACACAATATTTTTTTCCCTAACAGTGATATGCATGTCATAATATTTCTGTTCTGCTTGTGTACATGCTGTTTTAAGGCATAGCAATGCACCGACTCATTACTAAAGGACTCCTACTTTTTAAATCTGTTTCTTATGTAAATCTGACATGGATTTTTTTCCTTTAATAATTTTGAGTTACATTAATTTTTAATCACTTGAGTGCTACAGATAAACTTGAATTTAAAATAGAGACTATTATTTAGGATTTGGTTAAATTCATAGAGAAAATCTTTATGTGAATTATCCATGTGAAAATATGTAATTCATTCTTTTTCTAGGTGTAATTCTGTTGAAACACCATAAAATATAGTAATTTTTAAGATTTAGATTTTAATCTTGTTTCTTTCCATTTATATTCAAGCCTCACTTTAAAATACTTCGTAATTTAATTGCACCTATAAAATATGCATTTTGCTAAGTATAATTTCTGTGCTTTTGTCATAACATACTACCTTTTTTATGTAATTAGGGTTCTCTTAAATTACATTTTCTCCCTATTTCCTTTAATAAGAAATCTTACGGTACAGACTAGTCTGCCTATTTTTTTCTGTGCTGTGAATTCTGAAACGGGTCTCTTCTTTGAGAAGAATGTCAAAAGCTTAGGCCTGGCTTAACTGATTCCAACTCTACTTCTAAGGAGAAAGAACTCTGCTTCTGGTGTTGGTCATGTTAATCTGAAAAAGATCTCTTTCAACACAATCAGTCGTGAAATTAAAGGAAAGATATGCTAAACTAAACAAAAATATTATCAGGCCATAGGTATCCTGTCTAGTCATTATTTTTCCAGGTAAATTTGGGGCTTTTGTCATGGGACAGAATAATTATTATTATTTTATGAATGGATTGATTAGAGGGTCTTATGAATGGTGTGGTAAAGAGGAACTAGTATATTAAGGTGAAATGAAAAATAGTTTGTCTAATCCAGATAAAATTATTTGGTAAAATCTAAGTAGTATGTATATTGTTAGAGATTACTGTTGTCTTGTGCTGATTTGGGGCAGTTGAGATACAAGTTATAGTTTGCAAGAGTTTTTTGGCAGTGACAACATCAACGGGGTTTCAAGCGGTATCATCCAGCCGCAGCACTGAATCTTTTATCAGTCGTTGTACTTCTTGTTACTATTCAATGTTTTCCCTACTGCAGAACCTACAGCAACCAGTTACTCTTCTTGAAGCTTTAAATCAGAGAGATCTCTGTGATGCCCTTGTCCATCTTCCTTATTGACACTTACAGGAAAGTAGTTGATTAAACATATTTGTTTATTTGTTTTTTATTTGTTCATTACTCTAAACAGTAATATTACTGCAGCTATTGAATGTATTGAACACTGCTGTCATTACTGGAGCTTACTTTAGACATGTTCATTATAGCAAACTATAGCCTTTGAAAGATTTGCAGGATTCTTCAGTACCTGGGAATGAACAACGTTGCACGTTAACTTATTTTTTTCTATAATCAAGAAAACAATTCTTGAAGTTATGCAGTGAAACAAGAATTTATTGTCAATGAATTTATAAGTCAAGATGCTATCAAAGTAAGCTAGTACAGAGAAAGTAGCCTTTTAGAAGATGCTTGCAATTTTTCATAATAACAGCTTCCCGTCTATGATGCAGCTATAGTAACAGGAAGTGGTGTTTATGATGATCTACACTGTAGAATGACAATAGGACAGAGATTTTCTGGATTAAGCAACATAAAACATTCCTATATGCAAGACAGCATGGATATTGCTTGCCAGAAAAACTGCAGATTTAGAAGTGTACCCTGGAAACTGTTGAGGATTCCCTCAGAGGTGCTGCCAAGCTCCTTTCTGTCCTATTAACACTCCATAGTTTGATCTTTGGTTGTGCTTTATGCATAGCCAAAGCGAGTATAAAGCTTCATGTAAGCATTTCTTCTTCCAATAGGAAATATTTGTTTGATGTAGTGACTGTAGTAACTACTGGCCTTTCTTTTAGATACCATCTGGATTATGGCTATCTAGCAGAAACAATGATGTATGAACCTTGTGCAGGCCATTTAGTAGAGGATGAACAACGTTTCATGAAAATAGCTTTTTCACAGTCACAAAGACTATCTTAAGACTTAATATAAAACTTTGGCTTCGTTCAGTTTCTTGTATACACATTGCTGAATGTGTATTCTGAGGTCAGAGTATGACTTTCAGGTAATAAACGCAGAGCAGGAAAGCCTCCCTTTATGCTTCTCTCCATGTATGTTGTTCTTCTTTTCATCAGAGATGATCTCAGTGATTGCTTTCATGGCTTCTATTGGCTATCAGAGGGCATCATGGTCAGCTCAAAACCTGTTACTCTATGCCAAACCTCTTTTCTTTTTCCATTTGCAAAACTTTACCTTTATTAACAGTGAATTTAATTTGCCATGCAATTCTCCAATCTCATGAGACAGCTGTGTGAAGACAAAAACAATGCTGAACTGCGTGCCCTTTACAGGGCTTGTGTGGGGAGTACTTTTTTTCTATGCAATTTTGCAAGTTGTTTTTCAGAATTGTCCTTCCCCCTCAAAGCTCAAATCCAATTTTTTTAAGAGACCTTCTGCCCCATCTCTCTTGAGGCTCACTCTCCAATTTCCTAAACTCAGTGTTAAATAATTAGTTTTGGAAGACTGAGCAGAAAATAAAACTAAATTAATAGATGCATTTAAATGGTAGCTTTGTGCCATTCCTCTTCTGCAATTAGAAAATTGTCTCAAGTGCTGGTCTACCAAAGGTAATTATGAGCAAAAGGTTGAGTTCTCTTTTTTAATGAGTTCTGCCTGATGCTGAGAAGAAAATCTAGTCTGGTGCAGAGTATATTCAATAGTGTTAATTAAACATTCCTCCCACTTATTGTAAGTCAAATTAGTCTGATTCAATAGAGAAAGTAACATTTTACTGAGGCAGCTCTTTAAACTTAACAAAACAGTTTAGTGTCACCTTAGCTAAGAAGGCTTTTTAATGAAGCAAGTACCAATCTCCACTGAGTGAAATGTAGCTTTTCTTTTTTTTTTCCCCTCAATATCTATCATAAGTGACGCTCTTGAGTAGCCTCTTCTACCCAAGTATGGTGATATCAATTACAGTTCTAGGTGTGTCACAGTTTTTTACCGTTTTTTCATGGAATCACTGTTCATTTCTGGGGTTGACCCCCTGAGCTTCTTCAATATTTGGATACAGTCTAGGCCTTGGGGAGGTGCCACTGGGATTCTCTGTCAGGCCTGTTGGGGCTTGCACATCACCCCAGCTTCTGTTTCTCAAGAGCAGGGTGTGGTCTGCCTTGGGTATGTCCTGTGAGCTCCAACCAGCCCAGAGTCCAGGGCTCTTCAGTAGCTGAGAGAAACTTTAGAAGATCCCTGTGGCTTCTGAGAGCAAGATTTTGCGGTATGTCTGTGTTATGCAGTAGCAGTTGTGGTGAACAAGTTGAGGTACTCAGAAGCTGCTTAGCACAAATACTATCAACATTACTGCTGCAGCAGAAAAGCCACATTGGAAACTAGTTAAAAACTCTACCCACTGGCCTGAGATTGGCTCTTTCTTGCTGTGGCTACATTGTCAGCACTATCCAGGCTCTGTATTTTTATTTTATCTGGAATGTTTTCATGAGCTGTGGTTACAGTAATAAATGCCAGACATACTTATTTCTCCTTGAATAAGCAGTAAAGTGTCATAGTGAATGTATGCTGAAGAACAAAGAGTATTGGAGAACTAATTCTACAGTAGGGACAAACTAAGTGAATTGATGCTATGTGATTGAGTCTGTGGTTTTGATATCCATTCTGACTCTGGGGCAGAGGAGAGTGTAGCGCTTGCTGATTCTTAACAGCTTTCTTGAAGACTCAAGGGTCATGCCCATGGTAGAAAATAGAATGGACCATATTGTATTTATACATTCACAACACACAGTCCCTGACCTGTCTTATCCCACAAACTGTACTTTATCTCCCACTGTCTGGGACAATATTTATTGCCAACTGTTGCTGGAGTATACATCTTGGCACCTAAATGTTATGGATGAGGGTAGGTTGGTGTTTGAGCCATTGCCTTGCCCTAATTTAATTTGTTTTTATAGACATATGCAGTGAATTCACTATCTTTTTACCAGTTCTGAGTATTCTCTATGACTTCTCAGGATGTGTTCCTGAGCCATTTTATAATGCCACTGCAAACTGGGTTTTTTTAATTCCTGTATAATAAGTGGCTATATACACATTGCTGAAGTCTGTAAGACCAAATGGTTGCAGCAGTGGTGCTAAGTAGCTCATTAACTTTATTGAACATGAGTGGTTAGATTTTAGTGCAAAGATTAAATAAGGAAACTGTTTTGCTGAAGGAGATAAGGTGGATCCTACAAATTAAGGCAGTTTACATACAAATTTATATTTTTCTGTTATTTGAAATCACTAGCCAATAGTAGGCCAAACCACTTACACATTTGGCATAGTACTGGATTATGCAGATATTAAGTAACATGCAAGGTAGGATGCAGGCTTTTTAGCAGTGAGCTTGCCAGGATAGGCATCATATTCAGGGATTTCCTTAGTAGTCAGGAAGGAGAAACCAAATTCAGTGTATGTATTTATTACTTGGCAGTTGGAACACAGCACCATGTCATACCTGTATTGAAAAACATGAGCAAAATTCAGATTTAAATTACTTTTTTGATTTGTAGGAGGTTTGAGAAGTCTGGTTTTTGCTTGTTGTTAGTTTGGTTTTGTGGGTTTTTGTTTGTTTTTTATTATTTTTTGTTTGTTTTGTTGTTGTTTGGTTTGGGTGTGAGGGTGGGGTGGTTTTTTTTGGTGGCAGATTCTTTTCACTCTCATTCAAAAGAGGTAAAAAACGTTTGCATGGGAGAGCTGACAAAAAGTTGAGGGAGTATGTTCATGGCTCTTTTCTCTGAGCAATTACTTGACACTTGACACTTTTGGCACTCTTATGTCAAAGGGGCCAAAACTGTAAAAATAAAAATAATGTTTAATACATCTAGGTGTATAGGAAGGGAATGGTATTTCATCCTATTTTTGAATGAAAGCTTAGGCTACATTCTGCCTGTGAAAAACTTCCTTTCAGTACTGATTTGTGATCAGTAAATACATGCAGGTCCTAAATAGGTGAAGAATCGTCCTGAACAACTAATATTGTTTCTTCATGTAGGTAATGGGAAGGGTAACCTTGCCATTTTGGATTTGTCCTTTCTTTAATGTGGTTACATTTATTCAAAGTGCTTTAGGAACAAACAGCATATTTCATAACTCCTCTAAGTATTACTGTAAAAAGCAAGTTACACTAATCAGTTTATTTTGCAAATTTTCACATAGGCCCCTCCAAGGGCTGGAACACACCCACCAGAAGAGCCCTTCTCCAGCCTTATATCTTGCAGCTGCTGGGAGGGTTAACGAACTCCAAGCCTCTGCAGCTGTGGCACATATACACAATTGAGTCACCCTAAGACAAAAATCAATTCCATTTTATCTTAATATGAGTTAGTGGAAAAATATATAATATTTTTGAAACAAAGGCAGCATCAGAGATATTTCATCTCCAGAGCAGAGAAGCAGGGGTAATTTTCTCTATTGGTGCAGATAACCTCTATTTTAATGAGGAAGAGAGCTAACTCCATAAATGCTAGAGATTAGACTTTGTTTGGAAAAGGTAAGATTTTTCCAGAAATAAAGTGACACCTTAGGAAACTTAACTACCTTGAAAAAGAGTCCTAGAAGTATGATAAAGTCTATGTTTTCCACTTAGGAAACATTATATTAAGTAATAGATCCAGAATAATTCATTGACATCTAAATTATAATAATAGCCCTTGAGTTATGAAAGCAAATGTGTAAGTCTCCAGATCTTTAATAAGAACAATGATAACTTTCCCTATTTTAGATGAAATACTGACTAGATATTATGAAATGAAAAGTTAATCAGTTGCTAAGTAAATCGTTTGTCACTCTAGGTGAGAAAGCGTAACTCTTTTTGAGGGAGAAATATACTGACTAAATACATAGCGAGTTATCATTTTATTATATAATATATTTAAAATTCACTTTCTTAAATAACTTTTGGGAAACTCCCTAAGTCCAGCCTCTGCATTTTTTAATTACTTACTTTCTTACTTTCTCCTATGCCTATATTAATATAAATAGAGCAGAAATTATAATTCAGATAGTGAATGTGTATCAGGTCCTAGTTAACATTTCAGTTTCAAAAAGTCCTGATCTACTCTGCTACTACAGAATTTGACAATCCAATTTAGGAATTTCCTGCTACTCTACTCAACTCAGCAACATACATTGCAGTTATATTTCAATGAGTTAACAGAACATAAGACCCCCAAAGTTTTCTTGAGACCAATTCCATTTTGTTTTCATAGACTGTCTTTGCTTTAGTCATCTTCTGTCAGACCTATACTTCTGGGACTTCACCACACTTGTGGTAGGAGCGCTTAGCCTATTTTTACTACTATTCAGATGAGAAGATTGATTGATTGACTTCTGTGTTGGTATTTGCAGGTAAGGAAGTCACTGGATGCCTTGGCTTTGCTTGTTTTAAACAAGGGTTTCTGCAGAGAAGAGAAAATTACTTTAATAATACACTGAGTGAAAAATTTCTCTGTACATGTTGCTTTACCTGGGAAGCCTATTCTAGCTGATCCAACTTGAGTAGAGGGATTTGACTACATGTCTTGGGAGGTCCCTTCGAACCTCAACACCTTTCTGTTTCTGTGATTCAGCTGTGATTTCCAATTTTGACTGGTCAAGAGGATATATGATATAGCATAGTCTGGAAAAAACCTGTTTCATGACAGTGGTTGCATGAAGTCTAAAGCCTTAATGCAGATTTTGAGACCATCTGTACTAGACAGGCAATATAATCATAGCATCATAGGATAATTCATTTTGGAAGGAACCGAAATTATTCTGCATGTTAATCAAATCTATAAATTCTGATGCAGGAAAATTGGGGTGATTACTAGAGTTAATCAGGGACAAAAGAATCAGTGTGATAGGGACATTAACAGAACAGTGATCGCAAGTCAGTAGGTTTAACTGTCTGGGGTTTTGATTTAAGAAACGACCCAATACTAATTTTTATACTGATTTTGTTTTCTAAAATGTTCTGCAGAAATAGCAAAAAATGTACAGATGAAGGGAAATTGTATGTCTTAAGAAACAACAACAAAGAATTGTTGCTAATGTTCAAGTTCTAATGTGTTAAAGTTCAAAGCGGAAAAAAATTTCATATTCACTATGTTCTTCATATGGCCTAATATTTTGCAATGTATAAGACTGCAGCTTCCTATATCAGGGCATACTGATCTAAAATAAATTGGAAGAAAACCTTTTCCTTTTCAGAATTAGTAATCTGATTTTTTTTCTATGAGCTGAATGTATTTCTTGTTCTTCAAATGGTGCCTATACCTGTATGTATATATACACACACACATGCAATATCCATTTATATACTGGGTATTGTAGGTTTCCTCTACTATTCCCTGTCTTCTAATATACGCAAAACACATCAGGCAGATCAAGTGTCATGACACTTCAGTTACTCCTGGTTTCATCATTAGACAATTTTTCCAGATGATAGTCTCAGCTATATTTAATGTTGTTACCTTCCTTTTCACAGCTTTTTGTGCTTATTGCATCTTCTGTCTCAACAGAGTGTCTTGAGGACACTGCTGAAGCCACACACTAGATCTTTATGTTGTCTAAGGGTTCTGTTGCTTTCTGTATTCCTGCTTCTCAGTTTAGCCCTATGATGGGAAAGGGGTGGAATCCAAACCCAGGAGAACTTCAGATCTTAGACTTCCTTCTTGATTCCTTTGCTTTCTTTGATGATGTCACATATTGCAGTACTAGCTGCAGGTCTTGTACTCTCAACAAGGAACTCTCCTTAAACAAGTCAGTTATCATATGGCCATTTTAATTCTCATCTGACTAATACTGAGACATCTCAACCTCTAGCAGTAGTGATGAAGGCTGCAGAGCTTTTTGGTTTTGAAAGTGCTTGTGACCCCTGTGCTGTGACCACTGTGCTTCACTCATGCCCTTCTGATGGCAGTGTTTAACAGGAGGTAGAAAAAGTCTTAATGGGTTCTTGATAGGATATGTTCATTGCATTGTCCTTTAATTCCAAACTCTCTGTATTAATCCTATCTAGACACTAGAAAGATTTTTTTCCCTTGGGAAACTCAGCTGTTTATTTGCAGTGTTACGTGATGTGCTGCTCATAGAATAGCTCTGCTGACTGTGGGTCTGTTGCACATGTGTGCAAATGGGTTCACCATGATTATGGACTCTGTTCATCTTGAGACAGAGATTTTGTTCTTTCCTTCCCGTTTCTCTGGGACTTGACTTGTTTGGTACAGTATGCCTGATTCTGTCTTCTGGCATAAAATGGAAAAAAACCCCACCAGTACAGAAATCTTTTTACACAGCTTCAGACTAAGCCTTTCTACCTATGTGTGGGCTTCTGAAGAAGGATGAACTGTCTCTCAAAGCCACAATGTCCCCGCAGTTTTTATTGATTTCAGAAGTATTTGTGGGTGCTCAGCAGTTCTGTTCTGCTTGCAGACTGTACATGCACAGGCTCAGTCATACTCAGTTGCATAATGAGACAGCTATAGAGAAAAAAAATCCTCAGACCCTGCTTTTACCTTCATATTCTCTTTCAAATGCAAGTGAAGAAAGACCTGAATTAATTAGTGGAGAACTTGCAAAACACCTAAGAGCATGTCTTGATTCATTTACTTTATAACAATTAAATGTAGCACAACTTCATGGAGGATGACACTGAAGTGGGCAACTCTTAGAGAAGCAATATTAATTTTTCACTACATGCTCAAAATTATGCAGATTTTTATTATCTTTATTCACTGTATGCAGTGCAATGAATCAGAGTCAGACTCCAATATGAGGATTGAAAAATTATCTCCAGTGCTTTTTCCATTTTTATTCATTATGATCTGTTACTCTTAGCAAATAATGCAACATTTTTTGAGACTCTTCCTTATTCCTCTTCCCCTATGCTTGACATGCCTTCTGGGCTCCTTCCCAACCCCTTATTGATTTAGATATTGAAATTATGAAGTTCAGAAGCCTGAAAACTTCCTTATTACTGAGGCAGAAGAAGCTATTATAAATGTTTCTCTCTGCAAAACCCTGTAAGGTGGGGGCCTATGCTGTCACTTCACTACCCACTTTGCAGCTCAGATCTGAATAAAGAAATGTGTGAATGTATGATGCACATGCATCAGCTATGGATAAGAAGCATCAGCCTATGAATAAATGCAAGATGATGAGTGCTCAGCATTTGGTGTTTTATTTTTTCTTTTATTTTCTTTTTTAATATATAATGATGATCTGTGAGTAAATAGTTTCTGATGCGCCAGTCTGATTTCTGTTGCAAGACTCTGGTCCCAGAGTGTTGTGTCATGTGGTAGAGAGAAAACTTTGGCAGCAGAAGTAATAAATATACTATGGGTGTCTAGGATATTAATCAACTAGGTGCTTATGGAACAAAGTTTTTTTCCTAAGCTCCTCCAGGAGTGACCACAGCTTTTTCTAAAGAAGTTTTTTTGCCCAACAGAAAGAGATGCTTCAGTAGAGAATTGTTTACATTGCATTACATTTGCTTCCTCTGAGTTTTCTCCTTTTCCTTATCAGTACATTAATGCTCAGGGAAATCTATTTATCTGCTTTGAATGTTACCACCATTCTCTGCACTTAGTTCTAGTTTTCTGCCTGTTAAGTATTAATTTTCTTAATGGTTAGGGCTACCTGGGAGCAGATATTGTCTTCTTAAGCCTTTATCAGACTTCATGAATTTGATGAATGACACTGAGAGACTATCTTTTCTTCCTACTTGGTCAGGTTCTCTGCTGTTTTCCTCTCTCAGATAACTTCATGTAGATGACACTCCTAATATAAAAGATGAAGTCTATAATCAGGTATGCCTGCTTTGACTGTGTATATAAAATAGAGTCTATCTATTTGGTTTCTTTTTTTCTTAGTAGTATGTCGACCTTGTCTGGAAGGTGCCCACCCAGTCACTTGCTCGTTAACTCCAGCAAGGTGTGGAGGAGAGATTCAGAGAGGCATAAGTGAGATAACTCAAGATAAAGAAAGTTTAATGGGTGACACTTTCTGCAAGCTGCAAGCAGAAACAAACCAAAATAAGGTGTTCACTCATTACTTCTTATCAACAGGAATACATTTAGTCATTTCCCAGCAAACATGGCTATATCATGCATAATGGTTCCTGAGGAAGATAAATGCTGTTGCTCCAAATGTTCTCCATTACTCCTCCGGTTGCTGAGCTGTTATTGCTGAGCACATGGTTATATGGTATGGAGTATCCCTCTGGTAATTTTGGGTCAGCTGTCCTGGCTGTGCTCCCTCTCAACTTATTTCACATTCCCAGAGAAATCACCTTCTTCCCAAAGAGAGTAAAAGGAAGAAAAAGAAGGTAAAAAACCCACGAAACAAAACCTTGATCCTCTGTGAGCAATGCTGTGTGATAACAAAAACACTGGTATGTTATCAGCAATGTTTTCCGTTTTTAATCACAAATTCAAAGCACCATACCATATAGACTGTTATGACGAAAATTAACTCCATCCTAGCCAGATACAGCATATCTTATTAAACTCTAGAGTCTAAGAGTATTTTCAGACTGATTTACTTAATATATTTTTAGTCTGATCCATAATCATTAGTAATTTAAATTAAAATGCAACTATTTTTTGATAACGTGTATTTTATTTTGCAGTAAAATGTTGATAAATGGTATTTTTGTTGAATTTATGTTTCAGAGGTTCTGAAAAACAAATGTGTAAATACTAGTGTTTCTTTCTTCATTGAGCAAGTTCACTAATTAAACAGATGTGGATCAAACTTCCTCTGCAGTCATTGCAGGTCATGCCAGGCATAGATCTTCAAGCTATGAAGAAGTGGAAATGGCTTTTAGTGTTAGACTTGGTAAAGAAATCTCTCTGCCAAACATAGAATAATGAAGCCTAATTCTTGAAAGATGCTCATTTAATATTCCTTTAATTCAAAGGACCTCAGCAGGTACAATAGAGGAAGAAAAGAGAGATCAACAGGATTTATCAGGGAAAAGAGCAAAACCAGAGTTTGGGGAGAAAGAAAAACACTGTAGTTTTAAAGAAAGTAGTAACTTCAGTATAATTTGTCCTGCATGTAATTCATGCATAGTTTTGACTCCAACAGTGTGCCCAGGTACCTAACAGGGCCAATGGCATCCTGGCCTGTATCGGGAACAGTGTGACCAGTAGGACTAGGGGAGGTATTCTTCCCTTATATTCGGCACTGGTCAGACTGTGTCTTGAGTACTGTGTGCAGTTCTGGTCTCCCCAGTTTAAGACAGATGTTAAACTGCTTGAGAGGGTCCAGAGAAGGGCAACAAGGATGGTGAAAGGCCTGGAGAACAATCCCTATGGGGAACGATTGCGGGAACTGGGATTGTTCAGCCTGGAGAAAAGGCGGCTCAGAGGTGACCTGATTGCTGTTTACAGCTACCTGAAGGGAGGTTGCAGTCAGGTGGGTGTGAATCTCTTTTCTCAGGCTGTCAGTATCAGAACAAGAGGACATGTCCTTAAGCTACGCTAGGGGAGGTTTAGATTGGATGTTAGGAAGAGCTTTTTCACAGAAAGAGTGATCTCTCTTTGGAATGGTCTGCCCAGGGAGGTGGTGGAGTCGCCATCCCTGGAGGTGTTTAGGAAAAGACTGGATGAGGGACTCAGTGACATGTTCTAGACCAAGGGAGGCTTGGATGGATGGAGTGTGGTGCCTGTGTGTTTGGGGTTGTGGGTTCGATCCCTGGGAGGGTGCTCACTTGGGAGTTGGACTAGATCATCCTTGTGGGTCCCTTCCAACTCAGAATAACCTGTGTATCTGTGAACCTTTATTTAGGGATACAGGGTTTGCTTCCACAGCCCTGCTTTTGTGGTCTGGGATTAGAACGATCCATATCCTGAAGCAGGGTTAGTATTAGCTCTAAGGAATTGCCTAGCATTGTTCTCTGTGAGAGCAGGTCGTGCATGTGCAGTTGCGAAAACGGGCCTCCTTCATCTAAAAAATCATGCAACTAAGATATGAAGTTGCAATATTGGGGGTGCAAAGTGCAAGAGGGTCGCCTGTATTATGGACTTAATCACTGGACTTCTACAGATGATAATTCTTTTTTCTTTCCTTTCTGTAAGACAATGAGCATTTTACAAATTTGTTCTTTGTTATGAGGAACATCCCAATTAATGTGATTTTAGTTTCCACTATATGTGCCTAGGTTGATATTTGATTTGATGATGGTAATTTTTGTTGTTTTGTAGAGCGTTTTTGTAAATAGTTGGATCTAGGCCTTTGAGATGCAAGTACTCTCTAGTAATTCTTCCTTAAAAGAATAGTTGCTTATTTTGCATGAACTACTAGCATTTTGCATCCCTTTTTACACTGAAATATCTGACTCTTGATGATTAAATTAACATTTGAATTCCTTATGTGTCCAAACTTTTAGCTCTGAGGTGCTTTTATTTCTGTAATTTATAGCACAGATTTTGAAGTTGGGGTGGGGGGTGTTGTTGTTAGAAGAGCTTCTGAAACTGATTCTATAAATTTCTACAGAAATGCCCCAAATTCTCATTGGTTATTCACTTGTGAAATTTCCTGAAGTTTAGCTTATCTAATAAAAACATCTAAAATTCTCCACATGTGGTATTCTCTATTGTGGAGCATATTGGAGTAAGCTATAGTATATTTTAAAACTGTAACATAAAGCAAATGGAAAAATATAGATCCTTTTAATGCAACAATTGAACAATATAGATGCAAAAAGTTAGGCAAAAAAAAAAATGCAAAGGTTCCCATAGTAGCAATTACTTGGCTATGCTGAGTGATTTATACTTTGTATCACTGTTGTTAGTAGTAATACATAAATATAATTATATGTAAGGTGTGTTCAGTGTGGTAAAATTAATACTACTCTGGGAACAATAACCTTATATTATTTTGACCTCTGTGTATTTAAGTATTTGTCCTTACTATTACATTGTTTTAATTTTCTAGGATTTTCAAAAAAAAATCAAAACAGGAAATAAACAAAAAGGAAGTGTTGAGATAAAACAGAGACACAATTGTGGTGACACAATTATAAACCTTAATGGAAATGAAAGCAAAGTAGGCTTGAATGCTGTACTGTGTTCGTGTTGACTTCTCACTTTGCTGTTCCCTGATAGGCAGAACCCTGTATTGTGTTCTGTGACCAGGTTTTGGCAGAGGGAGCTGTAGGGGAGGCTTCTGTGAGAAGCTACTGGAAGCTTCCCCCATGTCTGGCAGAGCCAATACCAGCCAGCTCCAGGACAGGTCCACTGCTGGCCAAGGCCAGGGCAATCAGGAGTGATAGTAATGTCTTTGTGATAACATATGCAAGAAAGAAGAAAATAAGTTAAGGGGCAGATGAAGACAGGAGCCAGAGAAGAGCAGTGAGAACAATGTAGATACCAAGGTCAGTGCAGAAGAAGGGGCAGGAGGTGCTCCAGGCGTGGGAGCTGAGGTTCCCCTGCAGCCTGTGGTGCTACCATGGTCCAACAGCTGTGCCCCTGCACCCCATGGAGGACCACAGGGATGCAGAGGTCCCACCTGCAGCCCATGAAGGAGCCCATGCTGGAGCAGGGGAATATTTGAAGGAGGCTGTGACCCTGTGGGAGACCCTAAGTTGGAGAAGGGTCTGGGCAGGATCTTGCTGACCTGTGGGGAGAGGAGCCTACCCTGGAGAAGGATTTCATGGTAGGACTTGTGGCCTGTGGGGGACCCATGCTGGAGCAGCCTGTGCCTGAAGGACTGTACCCTATGGAACAGTAACACATGTGGCAGTAGGGTCTGAAGAACTGCTGCCTGTGGGATGGACTCACATTGGAGAAGTTTGTGAAGGACTGTCTCCCTTGGGAGGGGCACCATGGGGAGCAGGGGAAGGACTCCTCTCTCTGAGCAGCAGCAGAAACACCAACTGGCCATAAACCCCATTCCCCTTCTCACTGTGCCTCTGTGGAGGAGGAGACAGGACTTGGAAGGAGGGTTTGGGGGGGAAGGTGTCTTTAAGATTTATTTTACTTTTCATTCTTAAACTCTGATCCTGTTAGTAATAAATTTAATTAATATCCGCACTTGGAGTTCGTTTTACCTTTGATAGTGGTCAGTAAGGGATCTTTCATAGTCCTTATTTCAATCCATGAAACCCTTCATTATGTTTTCTCTTCTCTGTCATATACAGAGGGGAGTCAGAGAGCAGTTTTAGCAGATACCTGGCATCCAGCCAAGGTCAAACTATACACATGAATCTGGCCCACAAGAAACTCTGAAATGATTTTTTTTTTAATATTGTGATGGGTGTAATGATTCTCTTAATCTCATAATTTTAAACTGTTTCATAATAAATGTCCATCATTTTTCAGTGATACTTAAACTAAATTACTGAACTGGATGTTAGATCTCTAGGAGTGGAGAGGAACAAAGTGTTAATAGATTTACTTTCAGCTTAGCTGTAGTTCACATGAATTTTGTTGGGGTATACACTTGCATAATTTAATCAAAGGGGTGTTTGTACTGTTTGGGTGGGTTTTTTCGGGTTTTGGGTTTGTTTTGTTTTGTTTGTTTTTTTACATGGTTAACAAGAACTAATGATTCTATATGGAGTGAAAAAATAATATAACTTATAGTTTTTCTCATGGTTAATTCCATGAACCTTAGATATTTTGCTTTTACATACTCAGTGTTCTTTACTATTCACTCAAATATTTGTGGAGTAAGGTACTTTTCAACCTGAAAAATAGTACAGAACATTACCCTAAACTCATCAGTGTACATTTTTCTTCATAGCTTTACATCTGTTAGTATTGGTAAAATTACATCTTCCTTTGTGTGTTCAAGCACAAAAGCAAAATACAATCAAATACTTTACTGACTTTTTTTTGGTAGCTACATCCCAGAGTTCAGGGATTTGTTATCCTCTATGTTTCCCTGTCTTTTCTCCATTTTTTCTGTTCTTATCACACTTAGTCTTGCCCTTTATTGCACAACTAGAAGAAAAACCATGAAACAAGTATCAACTGTCATGTTGATGATTGTTAAATAAAGAATTCAGTACCTCGATAATTTTATATACATAGCATTGATTGAATGAAACCCAGCCCTGCACTTTGAGCATTACATGTAAAAGCACTTGCCACAGACATTTAGACCTTTAATAATGGCAGGGTGAGTGAACACATAGCACAGAAAAGGACAGATTAGAATAGGGACTCCTGGATTTTCAAAGAGTCAGGTGCAGATAACAAACATGTTAACACAGATCCAGAGTTTAGAGCAAAATTTGCATTTGGGGGCTCTGGTTTCTCTAATAGACTATCCTCTCCTGTGACAGAGATCTCCTAAGGGAGAGGGTCCTAATATGCCATAAGTGATCTTGGAGCTGGCTTTCTCCACATGGAAAAGAGCAGGTGTCACTGGATTTACAATCTGACTTGGAAAAAAATCCACAAAACTGAAACAGAGAGAAGGGAACAGATCATGACTCCATAGAAATTAGATGTCTTGAACATTTAAATTTGAAAACGTCCTAGTTAATTCACCTTCCATTGAAAGCCAATGACCATTGTTTGGACAATGAGCACAAAAGCCAGTCTTGGGGCAGGAGCTGATAGGAAGTTTTGTTACCCCTCGTTTTTTCTAGAAGTGGTGTCTCACCACTGGACGCATCATTTTCTTCCCTGTTATGTGTTGATTTTACACTTTAACTATTTCTTTAGCACCAATAGCCTTTACTCCACAAAGATAAATTATCTGGCCTTGCTCTTGAAGTATTTTAACACAAGGATAGATGGCTCTGTTATGTGTATAGGACAGAGCTGAGGCTCTAGTTTAACTCAGGTCACAATGCACCTAAGTTTTTTTAGGACAGGCAAAATATTTCACATGTTCAAAGTCCACCTATACCTATTACATAATTTCACACAAATTACAGACAAGTTTCTTGCAAGTGATAAGGAAATATTCCTTGAATAATCTCTCTGGAGATATAAAGACATGAGGTTGCAGTGACACATCTAAAGCTTTGCTGTAGGATGCAATTGCTTGAAGTGAGTTCAACAGATGGGGGCTGTCCAGTTTGTATACTCTTCAGTAGAGTCATAAACTCTTACGTGGTGCAGAGATTGAGCTTTAAGGAAGAGACGAATGAGTTTGAGGAGCAGAGCTGTGAAAAATGGACTGCAATCTCTTCCCTTGTGTGACAGCTAGTGTTCTGTGTATCAGTCTTTTGTTTTACCCAAGTCAGCAGCTGAAGTAGGGTTTACGACCCAGTGCAGTGAAGCAAGGTGGAAGGAAGGAACACCATGTATAAGCACAGCTCCCTTCAGAGAGGATAGAGAAAAGCATCCATGTCTCTCTTATTAAAAATGCATTGAAAATGGAGCTACTGAGCAAAATGGGAATGCTTGTCCTCCTCAATTAGAACTGTGAATCTTGCTATGTATCTTTCTTTTGTGATTTGTATTGGAAGTTTCCCAAACAAAACATTTTGAAAAATTCAGATGTTTGAAATATGTTTTAAAAAGCCCCAGAGCCAAACCCTAAACAGAACTGGAAAAAAAACCTTGAGGTCACTTCATTTTCCTCTGCTTCTCGAAAGTTTATTTTGTTTCAGGTTGGTTTTTTTTGAGGAGGTGGTGGATAACTTTTATATTTGAATGTGAGGATATCTATTTTTGATAGAAATGCTTTCTTTTATGTAGTCATACATTTCACTAAAAAAATGTTCAAATATCATATGCAGAATGTTTTTGGTGAGATAAAATTTTAATGTACTATGCTGTTTTCTCAAAACCTGAGCATCTATGTTGGCTTTAGCAAAATTTTATTACTTTTTCTATTAAGGTTTTTAGTTTACTGCTAGCTGATCAGAAATCTAGATAGTTGAAATAGTGCTTTGTGAAATGCTTGGAGCTTTTCATGTTTCAACAAGAAGCAAATTTTTCTTGTTTAACTGTAGATAAGAAATGGAGTGGTCCTGCTGGAATAGGTGTTATCATTTAGTTTGTGGACCAAATAATGATTGACATTGTTAGGAGGTTTTTTAAGTAAGGCCTAAAAGTCAGTGGAATCTATTCCATGGTAACATGTCTTAATAAATAATTTGCCTTTATTCTCTTACCCTCCAGCATCGTTGGTTTCTATTCTGACTGGAGATTTCAGATAAGAAATAACAAAGTGCCTTGAGGGAACTATTCTCATAGTGTTTGTTAACTTAGCAAAGGTAACTAGCCATCAGAAAATACGCTTGAAGAGGAGAGAAATGAAATACTGTTTGATTGCTGCATTCTGAAAACTCTGCCTTTTATATCTAAAGGATTTACAGTGTTCAATAAAGAAGTAAACTATTGTAGTTATAATTGTGCACAGCACAGTGAATTATGGTAAAAGTAATTGCTCACCTAAGGCTGAAATTGCCAATGATGCACTACTTGGGGCAGTTCTACTAGTTTTTGTAGGCACTTAAATGATACTGGGTGCAGAAGTAGCCACAAAGCACCAACACTGAGGATGATGTGCTCTCATAAAATATATGAAGGTGCAAAGGAAATGGGGCAGAGGCAGAAAAGGACCGTTAGTTGTGCTGTACTGTTGGCAGAAAAGCTATACTGATAGATGCATATAGCTCTCCTTTGCTCCAATGTGAGGAGCAATCAGCAGAATGCACTTTCTGGAACTGTGCTTCTGTGGTGATAAGTCTTTTAACTTCAAGAAAAAACACCCCAAAGAGAGCTGTGATTCAAAACGCTCTGCTTGTGATGTCTCTTCTCTCCCAGAAGCACCATTTTCAACACCACTGCCTCTTTGTTCATGACGCTATTAAACACAGGAAAAAAATCAATACATAATTTATCTTTCCACATGTGGCAGAGTTCAAGAAAGTGAAAGACACAGATAACAGCCAAAAAAAAAAAGCCATATTTTTGGTATAATACTGTGAGGGAAATTGGTTTTTATAAGAGCAGCTTTAATGTGCTTTTGCATCTGTTGTATACGTGAGGTCTTATGTGATAGCTAGATTTATGCAGACATTCCAGAAAAAAAGTCAAGATCTAATGTGTACTACTAGGAATGGGAGAGGATAAAAGTAACATTCCTCTAATCAAGAGGACAAGCCTCTGATCCAGAATATGAAAAACACACACTCAAATCTTCCTCAGTCTGAGGAGGCTTTAAAACTCACATTTTGCCTTCCAAGGAAAATCTTCTCCAGAGAGGGAAGAGTGTAAGATTTTTTCATATACTATTGACATTATTTCAGTATACACAAATATTTCCTAGGAATTCTACTAGAAGCCAAGTTCTCTTCTTTGAGGGAGCATTTTGGCCACTAGTTGTGAAAGGCATTCCTGCTCACTGTCTCCTGATACAATTAAGTACTTACATAAAGCAGAAGTGCTTCACCAGGAAGCATTGATGGGCAGCTACCTCAAAATGTCTGTCAGGCTGGTAAATAAGATGCTGTTCAGAAAGCTGTAGCATAGAGCCATACACATGCTGTGGCCTGAGCCATCTTGAATTACATTTGTAGTGCTGAGCTGCAAGTGTTCATGGTTCTCTCTGACTCCCATCCTGGATTTGATCTGCTTGTTTGCTGGACAGTGAGGTGTTGCAGGTACCAAGATTTTTGCAGGTACTTTGCAGACTCTGCCTTCATATTTTGGCCTATGTGCAAAGGTTTTCACCTATGTTCCTTACTCCAAGGTCCACACATTTACCAAAGCTGCTACGCAGTATATCAGCTTATATGTAGAAGGTTTGTAATCTGGACTGCTAACCTAAAACTTTAAACTTGGGCAAGACCAGACAGGAAGAATTGCTAAGAGGTAAGTGCTGAAGTGGTGAGATTTTCAAAGATGGAATGTTTTTTTCTTTTTTTTTCCCCATGATCTTTCAGAGGCTTGGAACTTTAACTCTTTTGTTTGGGTTTTGGTATTTTTTAATGAAAAGTTATGTGTGTATGTCAGTGTGTACAGGTTTTGTTTTGTAGAGCAATATATACTTGTCATTTATCTGTAAAGGAAGCAATAATGAAATCATGATGAATTACATCTGTCTAATATGTACAGTAATGGATTTAAGTGTAAAGTATGGAACTGAATGCAATTGTCAATACCATATATTGATTTACAGCCATGCCCTGGTCTTGTTATGACTCTTGGCACCTAAATGACCATGGAGTCATTTTAAATCTGGAAGGGAACCCTGGAGGTCATCTAATCCACCTCCCATCTCAAAGCCAGGTAATTTCAGAGTTCGATCTAACATACAATGTTACAATGGAGTTTTGAAATTTCCAAGTGTTGGAAATTTCACATCTACTATGGGTACCCTGTTCAACCACTTAACACTTTAGTTATACAGTTGGGTCTCCTATACCATGGTACCACAGGTCTTGACCCTCCTCCGCAAAGCCCTCTGTCTGTGTTGATTGGCAGGTCATTAATATGCAAATTTGCCCTGCACCCTCACTCCGCCCCCCAGCACTCCTGTGGTGTTGTTTCAGAACTGCCCTGCTGTGTGTCGGTGTTTTTGTCAGTGCTTCCTGGTGCCTGCAGCCACCTCATGCTGGGAAAAACCCTTTTCCGCTTGACCAGGGACACTGGTGTGGGGAGCCACCTGCACCATTGTCCCAGTGTCTCTCCAGGTGGGTCTTTCCTGGTCTTTCCATACTCGGGGTAGACGTGGTGTCAGGTCTCGGACACCAGGTCTACCCTGAGAAAGTCTTGGACACTACATCTAACCTGAGAGTGTGTAGGTCTTTCATAGCTGCATGCAGCCTCCTTGCTTAGAGTCAAGCTGCTGCAGGAGTGGGCGCACCACAGCAACACGGGTGGCTGCCTGAAGTCAAGCTGAGCTGAGCTGAGCTACGGTGCAGTGTGGACTGGCCACGCAAGCCAAGCCAAGCTGAACTGAGCTGCAGCGCAGGCCAGCCTCCCCGAGCTGAGCCAAGTTGAGCTGCGGTGCAGTGCGCACAGCCGCGTGCGGGGAGCTTTGCATATTCATGACTGCTTGGTTTGAATATTCATGAGTGTCAGGTTGTGCATGCGCAGTTGCGAAACAGGTCTCCTTAATCACTTAATGTCCTTAATCACTCCTTAATCACGCCGCTAAGATGTGAAGCCGCAATATGGGGGTGCGAAGTGGAAGAGGGCCAACTGTAAATTTTATTTTTCCTTATACATAACAAAAAATTTCTTTATTGCAACTTGTCATAGTATTTTGTCCTTTTGCTATGCACTTTTTAAAATACTTTGGCTTTTTTTCCTTATCTGCTCCTCTACTCTGCCCTGGCTATATCAACCTGAAGTCTCTCTCTGTATCCAGACTGAATAAGCTCAGCTCCTTCACCCTTTTGCCTTACCTCATCTACTCTAGGCCATGACTGTTTGTATTGGGTCTGTCTGAGCCCATAGCAGCCCTCGCAATGCTGCGCTTTAGGCAAGTATTGGGACTAATGTCCCTTTGCCCCAGTGAGCCCATAGATTATGAGAAGGGACATGAGCAGGCCAGCTGTATGTGCATGCAAGCGAGTTAGTTAAGAGTATTTGGCCTTAGTAAGTTAATTTACTCTAACAAAACACCATTTTCTATTTATATACCTACTGCCCATGCCATGTGCTGTAGTGGTTCTTTAAAGTGACAAGTCTTCTTCTCTTATTAATTTGAAAAAAATGGAACAAAATCCACACGAGTCCTTCTAGTATGAACAGATGGTATTCCAGGATTTGCCTTTTACTTTGATTATTTTGCCTTATATCTTTATTATCTTGGATTCATCTCCTTGGTAGTGATGTGGTAATGTAAGAACAATATACAGTTCCATGGGAATTCTGCATGCAGGAGTGTTTCTCTGGAAAAGGAGATAAAGTGCAAGTTCTCTAGGTGGCTTTGTCAGGGGCTTATTTTTGCATTATCTAGATCCAGATTTTGTGGAGCTTCTAGATAACCTGTTGAGACAGGACGGTTGTCAGCTCCCTAGTCTTTTAGAACTCTATTGCAGTTGTTAAAGGAAGGACTTTCTCTTAGCTATCTGACAAGGACCCTGCCTGATGAGTAAGTAGTCCTGTAAATGTGGCTATTGCAAATACAATCATATCTCAGTTATTCACCTTGTCATATTTGCATCTTCTCATATTCATGGAAATTTTTCCTGCAGTCTTTACTCAGTTATTCACAGAGTGGTGCCGTCTTGCACTGCCATGGTTGGCGGCCCTGGCCCCGGCCCCAGACGACCCTGCCAAGAGTCAGGCTCCAGGATTGGGGATGCGATCCTTGTGTGGGAGTCGCTTGGGAGTTGGATGATTCTTGTGGGTCCCTTCCAACTCAGAATAACCTGTTAACTTGTGAACTGTAACACAGGGACCCACATGGGGCCCATTCCAGCTGTTCTGGCCACTGGCAGCCAGCCTGAACTTGNTCTTTACTCAGTTATTCACAGAGTGGTGCCGTCTTGCACTGCCATGGTTGGCGGCCCTGGCCCCGGCCCCAGACGACCCTGCCAAGAGTCAGGCTCCAGGATTGGGGATGCGATCCTTGTGTGGGAGTCGCTTGGGAGTTGGATGATTCTTGTGGGTCCCTTCCAACTCAGAATAACCTGTTAACTTGTGAACTGTAACACAGGGACCCACATGGGGCCCATTCCAGCTGTTCTGGCCACTGGCAGCCAGCCTGAACTTGTCAGCGCATATGTGCATATGTGTGCATGCAGATATTCATAGCCTCAGAAAAAGCACTCCTGTCAGTGCTACCTGCTGCAGTTAAAGGCAAAATCCCTGACTCCCATGCTCCTCACTGCTGTAAGGAACCTGGGATGTTGCAGTGTTCCCAAGTTGCCACATTTTTGGCAATAATTTGCCATATTAATGTACAACCCGTATTCACGGATTAAAGGTTCTGCAGGACTTGCAGGAGACCCGTAACCCGTGAATGCAGAGGCATGACTGTAATCATTTCACTGCCAGCTGTAAAGCATTAGGAACTGTGGTTTGTACACAGTGTACACTGTGGAACTAGTTGGCTTGATTCAGGATTAAAATGGTTTGTATTTCATTCACAGAATTACATAGAATTACACAGAATTACACAGAATTACAATTTCAGTTGGAAAAGACCATAAAGTTCATCCAGTCCAACCACAGTCTAACCTCACCCACCTAACACACCTATCCTAAGGCCTAAAACCTAACCTAACACCTGATACCCAACCTCCGTAACCTGATATCAACATACCACAACCCCTGTCCTGAAATCAAGTCAGACTACTATTCAGCTATTTATACATTATGCAGCAGAAATGTTTAACTACTGTTGGACTATTGTGAAAACATGCTACCATATTTGTTCCTCTTGGCACAACTCTGATTATGAAGGGGCACAGAAGACTCATGTCTAGTGAATATTGGATTTTCTATTAAGTTCTGGACAACCGGTGTTACGAAGGACAGGTCAGTTTTTCTGGCATTCAACTGCTAGGACATGTCACTGTACCTTCAGGATTTCCTCATTTAGGTACTTTTGTTCTTGCTGTGTGTGATTTCAAGAGCTCAGTGTAATTCTTGCTCTCAAGTGCAAATACTGTGACTCTTCATCATTTTCTTGCAAACACAACATAAAGGCTAAAATAAAACAGTTATTTGTATACAGTTATGCCCAGTCGTTCATGAGGAATGGGACAGGCCACGGGCCACATGAAAAGCTAAACTCATGAAGAAGTGCAGGTTGTTAATATGCATGCAGGCCTCGCCCATTGCTACACTCCCTGGCACTCCGGAGCGCTGTGGACAATTTTCTGCTTCCCTCCTCGGACTGTCAGCACAGGGGAGCAAAGGGAACCATTTCTGAGCCCCCTCTGACTCAGGAGACCCCCCCCCTTCCGAGAATCTGTTGGCTTCTCTGGGTTGCTGCGACTGCACTCCCACAGCCCAAACCCTGTGCCGCTGCTCCCCTACCCCGACCCCAATGCACTTGCCCGCAGTGTCCCAGCATGGCGTCTTGGCCCACTGGGGCTGCCGTGGGGCCGGGGCTGCCACGGGGCTCTAAATGCGAAGCTGAGCCGGAGAAACCGCGCACCCTCCCTGCGTGCCCTCAGCAGGGGGCGGGCCCATCCCGCCTCACAGGGAGAGCCGGCACCACCCCTCGGCAAAGCAGAAGCACTGCGCATGCATTGGCTGGGGAAAGTCGCAGATCCCGGCAGCTGGACTGTGAAAAAATTGCTTCGCAAATGGGCGGGGTCGTAAAGGAGAGGTCGCAATGCAGCAGGGATTCACTGTAATAACTAATTCCCCTGAGTGATGTTTTGAATCCAGATAAACAAACTTACTGGACTAGCAAACTAATGTTCTCCATAAGGTCAGAAGTATGGAATTTCTGCTAGGCCTTCACTAGAACCCTGGCTGTGATCACGTTTAGATTTTTGCAGTTGCAGTTTGCTGGTCTGGCTTTGCAAATATCTAAGGATATTTTCAGGACAAGATATCCAGATTTGGAAATTGTTATTTAATGAACCAATACCTATACTTCATCATACAGCCTTAAACTCTTGTCTTGAAGGGAATGTTTCTTACATTCATCATATTTCCATTTAAGGATTTTTTAGATTAGTATTTTGAGTGACATGGTGTCAACATCTAACTCATATTTATAGCCCTGCCTTAACAATAGCATGATCTCAGTTCACAGACCACATCTTGAGTACTGTGTCCAGTTCTGGTCTCCCCAGTTTAAGAAGGATATTGAGCTGCTTGAGAGGGTCCAGAGAAGGGCGACAAGGATGGTGAAAGGACTGGAGGGCAAGCCCTATGGGGAGTGACTACGGGAACTGGGGTTGTTCAGCCTGGAGAAGAGGAGGCTCAGAGGGGACCTGATAGCTGTTTACAACTACCTGCGGGGAGGTTGCCGCCAGGTGGGTGTGGACCTCTTCTTTCAGGCTGTCGACACCAGAATGAGAAGGCATGACCTCCATCTATGCCAGGGGAGGTTTAAACTTAACGTTAGGAAGCGGTTTTTCAAAGAGAGAGTGATTGCGTATTGGAATGGGCTGCCCAGGGAGGTGGTGGAGTCGCCGTCCCTGGAGGTGTTGAAGAGAAGACTGGATGAGGAGCTTAGTGACATGGTCTAGCTGGGGGTTGTAGGGCTGGATGCTCCTGTGGGTCCCTTCCAACTCATAGTATTCTGTGTGATTCTGTGATTCTGTGTGATTCACTGAGTGTAGTTTTTTATTTGGCAGACTTGAGTGATTTTCAGCTTCACTACTGAAGTAACTTAATCTTTCTAAATAGGCGACGAGTATTTCCTGAGATGATACCTGTATTCACATAATTTAGGGTTGTTGTGGTTGCATCCACTTAAATAATGTATGATGGCGAGATCTTCCTGTATCCAGTCATGATTAGAAGATTATAGCATTACCTTTTGCAATTATGGAACTTTTTGCCGTGAAATTATCAAATTGGAGTTAATTGTTTAGGAGCTACATCATCATACATCCCTCCAAACATTTATATTCCTTTTTCTCTGTGTGTAGGTACCAGCATTTTAAACAGACAATGGATGAACGCTGATCTCACTCTGTGAGGCTGTGTGCACATCATTTCTGAAGCAACCCACCTGGCTGTCTCCATTTATAGCACAGTGATCTTAATTTTCAGGGTGGTCATGGTGCATGTGAACTAGATGTATTTCAGAGGAAATTAATCCAGGATAACTCCTCAGACACGGGGTATCCTTTGGAACAGCCATAATGATCTAATCAACAAGTACCTCATATGCAGCATGAGGTTCTTGAACCACTGAGAACTCCTGCAACATGTTGGAGATGTTCTTGCACTGTATCAAGGACTAAAAGTCACCTGTATCCATCCTTCGCCATCTCTGTTTTGATTGATGTTCCTTCCTCATTCATCTACATTTTCCTGGTGTGTAACTCTCTGTTGTTTTGCCCATTTTTTACCTTCTGTTCCTGTGGTCCTTTGCCAAACCCCTTTTCCTTTTGTTTTTGCTTTTTTTTCTTTTTTTTCTTCCTCCCCTCCTCCCCCCTGAATTTTTTTAATTCTCTTTTTTACTCGCCACTGCTTATCTTCTCCTCTGTCAAAGTCACATATAAAGTCTTTCAGCTGAGACTTGTTGTTCCAAAAGACATAATACATATCTCACATCCAGACCACGATGGCCTATGTAATGCAAGAGATGAAAACAGACTGAGCCAGCCTCTTCCACTTGTATGCCCTAACCTGTTTTGCATGGATATTTTATCTGTATTAATGATTAATGAACACTCCACTCAAAATACAGATGGAATGATGGCATCACTAAAATGTGTTACTAGTGCAATTTAATTCACACTCTTAAATGATGTGCTGGCATATGGTCTGCATCCATTTTACATATAAGCAAAAGAGTAGAGAGTCTAGGGACCCTTCTGCCCTTTTCTTTATTCTAAGAAGCCATGAGTAGCCTTTTCATTTGACTGAATCATCACTGAAACTCTCTTGTTTAGTAAAGTCATGGTCTTAGAGAAAATGCAGGAGCTATGTGTTCCACTGTAACAAAAATCCAAATCAGAAAATACTGGCAGTTGAATCTCTATTTGAATAGAACCCATTCTCCTGTTGTTAGAATCTTGGGCCTTTCAATGAAACCTAAAGGAGAAATTAACCATGCTGTAACGCCTGCAGCTTCTGTGTTTGACACGGTTAAGATAAAAACCATAATGACTATTTCTCATGCAGAGGGGAAAAAAGAGTGGATTTTAAGAGGTTTCTCTTGCAACAAATAGCACAACCTATTTTAAAAACAACGGAGTTGCATACTTTGAGATGTATTTTGTATGCCATCTTTGTAACCCTTTCATTTGATAGAATAGCATGCGTCACTCACAGAGGATAATAGAAACTGAGAGTGACTGGGAAAAGCCTGTGCAAAGGTTAAGTTTAATCAGCTCTTCCAAGCCTGTCAAATGTTGTCTGTAGACATGCTCTAGTTTAGTACATGTAAATTACTTTTAAAACTTTTGGTGTCTTAGCCATGTCAATTAAAGGCATGTGTTTCACAATAATGTTTCTGTTCCAAACTGAGTTAAAATACTGTGGAGAGGAATACATGTGAACAGTAGGAAAAATTCACAGCCCCTAGATATAGCAAACTGCAAAGGTTTGTTTTCATAAGGAAGCTATACTCAACAGAAAATATTAAGGTACTTGCCAGGCTGCTGAGCTGCATCATGTAGCGGCTTAAACTGAAGTGGGCAAAACATGAAGAGGAATGGAAATTGCTTGTGGATTGTATCTGTGGCAGTGGGGTCATGAGCAAGAATGACTCTACCACTAATAAATTCTGCCATGACAAGCTTTGGCATTAAAACATAGGAAGGCCAATAAAGTTTTCATTTTACTAGTATAAGGCAATACAACATTCATTAGTTGAATGATTACTCTGAGAAAAATAAAAAAATAAATAAACCTGAGTGAAAGTTAAGATGTTGGAAATTGCAAACTAAGTATTAGAAAAGGTTATGGTTCTGAAGGCTCTTACGGGTTTTCAATATTTATTTTTCCACCAAACTCTGAACTCTTCTAGCACATTGCTGAATCTCCTATTTACTCATTGATGTTAAAGCATATCTGGGGACAAACTAACAGAAAATTGTACAGGCACACAGTTATTTCAGGCACACAGAGGCAATTTGTGGATATGGTGGTTATCATGGGCAAGCCACTTTCAGTGTCATTGCTCTTCCGCACCTGAACAGAGGCACTGGCACCACAGACAATAGACACAGACAACTCCAGCTTTGACTGATATTGAATGCATTGTGCTATATTCTGTAGGAGCTGCATTGTCTGCTTAGTGCTTGGAGAAATTTAGAAGCTTTTAATTTTAGTCCATTCTAAAAAATCTTCTTCCTCTATAAGATAGCTGGGCTAAATCACAGATTTTGAACTTGACATCTACTGCTCTGATAGCTGTCCATTTGTATTGATTTTTTGGCAGTGCCCACCAGTTGCTGACAGTTATTAGAAGTTGTGATTTGCGAAGTGCTACTAATATTTTAAGCAACTCCTGTGTGAAAAGATATAATGCTACTGTCTGAGTAGTAGGACATGGTGCCTCATTTATAATCTTATACTTTTCTCCTGAATGGTATTTTTAGGTATATTTGGGTTCTTTATGTATAAAGATACTAATAAGAAAAATGGATGAAAATTTTTTAATACATCAACATTAAAAAGAATTTCTTAATATTGATTTAATAAGAAAATAACACAGTTTTTTTAGGCCTTTATTTTGAAAAACAAAATAGAAATGGATTAATCGATTTGCAATTGGAAATGATTGACATTTAAACACTCAAAACTCATTTATGTACTTAATCCTAATCACATTGCCACAAGCCATGGGATTATGTTCTACAGCTCCCTACCTAATTATATGGATTCAGAATATAAAAAGTACAATGCCTAAAACAGTATAAATGATAAATGGTCATGTAATTGCCTTTCATAGTTTGACTGTTTTTAAGATACATCAATGTTCGGAACTAAAAAATGTTCAGTGGTTTGTTCCTGGATTATTTATATTCTCTTTCTAACCAAATGAAGAAGGCATGGATGATTGCTGTACTTATCCTTATGGATACTTATTCTTACCTTGGATACTACTTGGAGCCAAGGAGCTGATAAATGTAAAACTTCTTATTCTGATTTATAACACTGGGAATAACAGAAAGTTTCAGTCACCTTAAAGATGTTGTTGATTCCCTTTTTAATCATATTTTTCCCTCATTTTCCTTCTAAATACTTTGATTAATAAAAGGAGTATTGTGGCTCTTCAGCTAAAGAGATTAAGAGCTTGAAATCTCTCCCCACATCAAAACCCAAGCTATGTTAGACGTAAGGAAATCCACTGCCCAATTTCCTAAGTCAGGTAGAAAAGCAGTAAGCTTAGATGACCATTGAGAACTATGTTCGATTATGTCCCACAAAAATAACCAAAGGAAGAGGAATTTGCATAAGTTGTCAAAACAAGTCAACTTTGGAAAAATTAATGACCACTGACATGAAAGACAAATGGGGTTGAGAAGTGATTATTTTCAAACAAGATATGACATATTAAAACTGAAAAATAATCAGAGAGAGTGAAAACAGGTTCTTCAATGAATTTTCCAATTAAAATTTCATGTCTTCTCTTGTCCAATGGTAAAAAAAAATAAAATGTTTTCAAATCAAACTTACTATAAAAGGTAAGTCTAAAGGCATTCTGTGTTTATCAAGGTCACCAATCCTTTATCCATGCAAGGGGAAGAACAGACAGATTAGCTATTACACTAATTTTTGTGGCCCCAGAGTTAGGTATGTCATTTTGTTCCAGGAAGAAAGAGAATTCTCAAGGTTGGAGTTCAACAAGACTTCATCATCAGGGCAGAG
>WEKX01020922.1:0-39615 GCA_013390025.1 Pitta sordida | reverse complement strand
CAACTATATGCTATGTGTTGCCAATGTATTTTGCTTTCTCATCTGCATAAATTACAATAGCAGCCAGTGATCACGGCAGGACTGTGATCACTGGCTGCTCACTGGAGCNTCCTGAGGGTCCCTCCTGGCTTGGAGTGGCCTGTGCGCCTGTGAGGAAACTCGGTTTATGTTCACCGCTCTGGGGTGTGCGTTCTATCTCTGTACGGGCGTTAGATGGTGAGTTGGACTAGATGATCCTTGTGGGTCCCTTCCAACTCATAGTATTCTGTGATTCTGTGAAAGTAAAAAAAACCCAGCAACTATATGCTATGTGTTGCCAATGTATTTTGCTTTCTCATCTGCATAAATTACAATAGCAGCCAGTGATCACGGCAGGACTGTATGAACACAGCTCCAGAGATAAGATTAAACAGAAGCAAGTGGCTAAACACAACACTATCATTCCTGTCAAATTATTAAATAACTGATTCATTAAACCACAGAGACAAATTAGAAAACTGGCCCTTTGTGCATGTAGGCACACTGTAGTTAGTATAATTGGGACCAGCTGTTGTACTGTTTTGCTTCTGGAAGGGATCCAACACTATTCGAAGGCAACATCAAAACATGGAGGCAGGCTGCAGAGTGATGATAGTGTTTCTTCTTCCATCCTTTGAGCCACTTTTTCCCTCAGGCAGTTTATCTGACAGATACGATGACTCAAGCTCGGTCCAGCTCATCTAGAAATCCTAACCCAGCTGGACTGATTGCACCCAGAATTAGTTGGTGAAAAATGCATAATTGAAATCTCTCCCACTAATTTGTTATGGAGAGAGTTTTACCATCCCAAAATATATACCCACTTTTATGTGCTATTACATCGGCCCAAGAAAAGCTTTTACCTAGATTAAAAAGGAAAAAAATAGAGAAATGAGCTTTTTAATTACATTTTGTTCAAATTTCTAGTCCCAAATATTTTCCGTAGGGAAGAATAAACTATTGCAAAATCTCATTGTTACACTTGGCAATTCCAATACCATTGCACAACATGGTATGAGAGTTTATATTAATCCAAGCTCTAAAGGGTATTGCAAGAGTGTCTGAAAACAACTACACATTAAGTAATCTTTTATTCCATGACACGTTTGGGTCAAAACAAAACGAAACAAAAAAATGAAGAAAAACTTTGCAGTAATATGTATACATTTGTGAATTAAATTCTCATTTCCTAGCAAACAAATCTAAATAGTAACAGTGGAAGTGTTACGTTGCTTATATGCTCCATGTCAATTTATAATACATATAATATATATGTATATTCTATCCTTTATAAAAGTATTCTTGCCTGAGGGAATTTGATAGAATTACAGCACATCTGTATCATTTTAACTGAGGTCTAAAGATGTAAGGAATCAAGTTTCTTTATGCTGCAGTTTGTTGTTAGTATGTTGCATACAGAGTGAACAGTAAGCTCCTGTCTCTATTTTTTCACCTGCCTTGAGCAACAGATGATGACACTGAAGTTGTGGACATTTTCTAATTTTTAAAGTACCAGAATGTAATGAAAACTTCCAGAAGGGAAGGTCTGGGGCAGATTGAGGGAATAAATAAATACAACTAAACCATAAAACACTGATCCTTAAACACACACGACCCTTCCCCCAAAAAAATACCCACCCAACAATATTTTTAAAAGGTGCTTGTGTATTTATAGTTTTTACCCCATTATTAACCTTTTAATTTTTTTTTTCCCAGCTTAATCTGAAGCTTTTTAAGTTGCAGTCCTGTCTGTTCTGTTGATTGCTTTTCATTTCTGGCAAAGGTTTACAGCAGATAATCAGAGGAGATGGTCATTTCAGCTCTAGGCTGTAACACATGATGGTGTATTCTACAAACACTGGTGCTTCGTCCCTCAGAATCACAGCATATTAGCACAGACCTGCACAACACTCGAGCTGTTTATTACTATTTAAAATTTAGAATTGCAACTTTAGGCTTTACACAGCTTTAAGAAATCAGGTTGATGTATTTTTGGTATAATACTATGTCTTATGGATGCGCCAGCTCAGGTTAATCCTAGCCTGGGGATCACTGGTAGTGTACAATTGAAAATTCACACATATATATATACGGAAAACTTACTGCCACAGAAAGCAACATTCTGCTTTATAAATATTTCATACCTTATCTAGGGAGGCATAAAATAACCTTGGCTGCAAATTAAGTCTCTGCTATCCCTTTTGTCTTCTAAACTAAATTTCTGAGGGTAGCCAAAAAAGATTTTTCCTTGATTTAAGACCCCAAATCTGCTCATAACTTAAGGCATTCTCCTCTGAGTAGATTAAAACCCACACAACAAAAAAAAAAAAGATAGCATTATAACCATTGTGCCTGTCAGGCACAGTCTATTTCCACAGTTGTGTTGAGTCATATGTGGGGGTCATCTGAATTAAAAGCCTCAGGCATGCACATTTTTAAAAGAAAATGAATGTAAATGATTAAATTATATTTTCAATTATATAACTAAATTTTCAGTGACTGCCAAAGTTTTTTTTCCTCACCAAAAGTAATCTCAGGATTATAATCAGAAATACATACCAAGGATCAACATCTATCTGATGTTGCAAGTTTGTAACTTTTGCTACAAGTGTGTAACTCAGTAATTCAGAGCAAATGTATCATTGACATTAGTATCAATCTTCCAATTCCTTTGGTTCTTTTTAACTTAGAAAATAAATAGGAAACTAACACAACTGAATACCTAACACTCGATCGTTTCCTTCCTTCTAAATGTAAATAAAGTTCAAGAGTAATCAAACTTTAAAAGGTGACATTAAAAGGTCTCAGGCCATATAAAACAAAAGAGAAATATAAGTAGTTATATTTACACAAATATAACGAGATGAATTACATGTGAGAAGTCACAGAAGTATTGTGCCAATATCACCTGCCCAATTTCAAAGAGGAGAACCACAATGCCCCAAGAGCAAGTCAAGAATCAAATTTCAACTCAGTAGCAACCAAGGGAACCGTGACACCTTTTCTCCAGAAAGAATTAAAATTATCTGTCCTCTATTAAGTTCCAAATAAACTGATTCTGGAATGACTCAGCTGCAGGAGTCACCATACTTTTCCAAAAACAAGTTCTGTGTTCCTCACCCTCTTCTTTCAGAGAAGACTCATCCCTCACTTGCTGCCCGTTGTGAAATACTTCATATCTGAGGCATCTGGCTTTGAAAGACTGTCATATAAACTCTTGGAAACCTGAGCAATAATAAAGGGCTTGAACTCCTGTATTTAGTTAGGTACTACAGCAATTTTATGTATTAATTTCCAGTTGTTTACAAATTATTAGACTATGTTCTAGTGAGAACCTTTTCATGTGGGAAAAAACTTATTTGCGTAAGTGTTGGCTAGTAGCTCCTATAACTTCAGTAATCACATTGAAAATATAGACCCTCATCTCCTCCAGTTGCTGGCTCTAGACACCTATGCCTCCTGATCTCACTATAATGTTTTCCCTTGCATCCCATTACTCCCTTATCCCTTTCAGGCAGCATCCTTCACAGCCCAAAGGGTGGTCTGGGAGGGGGGAGCATTCCTTTGGACCGTCAGGATGGACCTTGCTCCCAGACTGTGGGCCTGACCTCCTGGCACAGCCTCAGGAGGAGACAGATCAGGGTGCTCATCCATCTGCCAAGATTATGGGGGAGCCTTTGCTCCTCTACTTTCCTTTGCCTGCATGGATGAGAGACTTTTGTCACATAATTTAACAATTATTTTGTGAAGAAGGGAAGTGTTTGTGAGAGAAATCCAGTTACTGAGATATGATTAGGTTTTTCAGACAGGTTCATTAGTGGAATAAACTACCATAAGGTCACTTCACACAGAAGTCAAATAATGTATTAGTTAAGCTATCCAAGCAACAGATTCAGTTCAAGCTGACTCTGAGCATATCAAAATAAAATGAATTTCTGTGACACTGCATACTCTCTGAGGCATGAAAGTAATCTCATTGCAAAGTATTTGTAATCATTTTTGGAGGCTGTTAAATTTTGTAGATAGCAAATTAGCTACAGTTGTAGAAAAAAATTTGAAATGTCAACAATGCAAGCTTTTTGTTGATTGCAAAAGACATTTTCCATCTGGTCCAAAGCATGAAAATATCCTGAAGTGACCTGTATATGCCACAGCTCAGCTGAATTGAATGATATCGTAATCCTGCAAAAGTCTCCTAACAGGGAAAAGCCTTTTCATTTAGGGCTAGTCCTTCTTTCCACTGAAGTCAGTAGCAAAACTTCTATTGATTCACTTAGCAGGAGAGGTCTCAAAAAGATCCAGCAAAATCACTTTTGAAATACAAACACACACATAGAAACTATAAGTTACATATATTTGGAGTAAATAATTATCATAAAGAAATCTAGAATGATATTCCATCCCTTTGATATTTGAAGTTTATAGTTAGAATTCAGCCGAGGTAACATAGGCACTAAAGTAGTTTGTATGAACTCCAGTTAATGAAAAGGATTATCTCCCACTTGGAGGAAGAAGGGGGAAGAGCATTATAGGGTGGTTGTAATGTTAATAATACATGTTTTTCCCCTTGTTTTAGCTTAAATGTTGTGAAATCACAATATATTGACTTCTACAACATGCACCCAGATAAACTCAGTTACAATTAGTGTAATAAAAATGCTCATAAATACACTTGCAGCTGTCCAAATGGACCACGTAAGGTATATCAAAAACAGATATGAAAGTCTTCCTATAAACTGCAGCACAAATGGACTGGGAGAGGGCTTAAGTTAGCTATAGTAATATAACATGATATGTATTTAAAGTGAGAACATTAATGTTAATTACTATAAATAGTAAGGCCATAAATCTCACTGTAATAGTGATGCAGTGAGCTATAGTAATTGTTTATTTATTCATCTTTGAATAAATCTTTAAATTTTTGAGCTCTAGCTTGCTGATTTCCCTGGCCATGTCCAATTTCTCCAATTTGTTATTTTCCAAGTGTTTTGTAGATCTGCACAGAGGACACAGCAGATAGTTTAGGAGAACACAGTGGTTTTGAACAGGAAGAGACAGTAGATTTCTTCTCATTGTCAGCAACAAATGATTATTTTCAAAGTATAGTAAAACATAGATGTGCTTTTGATGTACATTTGTAATGTCGCATTTTTTTTCCAAATTATTTTCTGCTAAGCTGGAAATACTGGGTTCCCTATTTCTAAATTTAGTTCTTTTCCACAATCTGAAATTGTGTGTTCAGAGACTGAACTACCTATAGTTTCATAGGCCAACTTTACACTGCCAAAGGTTGCACTACATGAGACATTAACCCATATTCATTAATTGTTTACATACACTTAATGGAACAAACGAAAGCCAGGTAAACCTTCTGATCACTCAGATGAGAAAGGAAGATGAAAGATGTAAAATTAAGTGACTATCAAAATACTCATCTCAGCTATTACAATATTATTTTAATGAATTTCCTATTGGTAGGTAATAAGCTGTCCCTCCAGGCTTAGCCATTGGAAGGATACGTGCATGGTCCTTTGGTGGAAAAGGAAACACAGTACACTGGCTCACCCAACCTAGCCACATACCCCTGGGATTCCTGTAATGTTTAGGAAAAACCATGAGGAAAAACACAGAAGCACTTTTTGTAGTGCCACTCTTTGGAATCCATTGTATTTCCTCATACATGGGCTGACACAGAAAAGGCAAAATAAACTCCCCACTGCATCAGCTTTTGAGAAGAATTCAAATGTTTGACATTGCCAACATTCATGTCAGGTTCCAGCACGAAAGGTCTAAGCCATTCTTCTATGGCTGTGTGGAAAGTTTTTCTTTCCTTCAGAGTCGGTCACAGTTAAGTTCTAAATTCATAACTGGAACATAATTCACACAGCAATTTACATGCACCAAGAGATTATGAGGCCTCGCTCTGGAATGCTGCGCCACAAAGGAAGTTCCTATAGTTATTTAAAGCAAGCAAGCCTTTTCTGAGCTATTAAAGAAATTTAATCTTCTTATCCTTATATGGAAGAAGTCTTTGTTAATACATATATATATATAAAATAATGAAAAAACAAACCCTTCTCAATGTTCTATCCCTTCACTACTAAATTTTCTGCTCTTTTTTGCTTTGGCAATGAAATTGTGAAAGAATGTGAAAAACTTTTATTAGGTGTTTATTATCAATTACCAGGTAATGAAAACCAGCAGAGTTAATGAAAAAAGGCTATCCATGGATCTGGGGCTAGATTTTCTTTTTCCCATGGGAAACCCTGTAAGAGAAGGACAAAGAGGAAGAAATCTCTGATGTTTCTCAGATGGTTCCAGTGAGGCTGCCAGATGGACAGTTGTTTTCCACTGCCCTCCCTCACCGAACAACCAGGCATTCTGATGCCTGTGTCTTGTAAGCCATACCAATGTCACAGAGAATCAAATGTATTCTTCAGCAGAAGTATTAGTTCAAGCTTACAGGTCTTCCTCCACTGGCTGCTCATGAAGACCAATGCACAGACAAAACTGTCTGCCAGTGTCACAGGAAGCAAACAGGAGAGGTTGCTGGATATTGTGAAATTCCCTCTTTCCACAAGAAAGTTGTTATCAGGGAAAGAACTGCATAGATGAAAAACTCCATCCCAAAAAAGCTTCCTTGTTGTATCTTTTATCTTGTTTTCTCAATGAATTTGAGAGAGAGATTGCAAGTTATTAAATCTGAATCTCTTGTGGATGTTTTGCTAGGATTTGTCCTAAATGCTGTGTATGTGTACAGGCAGTGCCCTAAACCAGTGTTCTCATTACTATAAAGACAGCCACAGGAAAAAGAATTTGGCATCTCTCCTACAAAAGCTAATCAAATCCTTCAAGTAAATCACTTTTGTTCATGCATATCATCTTGGACATTCTAGCACAATTTCAAGCACAAAAACACCTTCTGTGAAGATGAAAAGATACCCTGTTTTTAAAAAAATATCACATGGCAAGATACTCCAAAAAGCCGCTATAATCTTTAGTTCGAAGCGCTTGTGAACGGCTACAGGTCCTCTATCACAATACGTATGATGTTAAAGCTGATACATAAAAACACAATCTCTTTCATCAGAAAGATTCACCATCAATCTTTTGTGGTTCTAATACTAAATATTTATAATTCAAGCATCCTGCTTAAGTGATGAATATGTTTTGGAGGCTTATGTAGGGTGGAATAAGAAGCAGAGAAACACAGATCAAGCTCAGTTGATGTCAACACCTTTAAAGACACAGAAGGTTAAATCTGGTACTAATAGTTAGGCATGCCAAGGGGGAAATAGAAATGTGGAATTATTATTACATTGTGTGGATATTTTATTTCACATGCCAAGGCTTGAGCACAGCTGAGTTCCCTAACATGAAAATATCTAGAAGGCATGTTTTCCTTCCCAAGAGTTTTAATATAGGCAATAAAAATTTTATCATGCTATCCAAATGGTATTTTATTTTTATAAGGGGTAAGAGGTCCACATGCATTTCTTATCATATCTATATCTAGCATTACTACCCTGAGGATGAAGGGTCACAAGCCATCATTGAAAATAATGTCACTCCAAACATTTAAGCTCTACAAGTCATTAAGAAGCAATCATCATGTATTTCCTCAGCTGTAATAACATAAGCTATGGTGTTGGCTTTTTTACACTTTATTCCAGCCTCTACAGTTCAGAAAACTTAGTCCTCTGCTGTGCTTCATGGCCCGAGCAACCATTTATCAAGTCAGCCAACATCAGTGTCCTGGGTCAATTAAGATGAAGCAGGAATTAAATTTAGAAATACTTGAATTATATATAGAGAGAGAGAAATAAGAACTTCACTGGGAGAAAGGAAAAAAATTTAATACAACAAATAAATATATATATATGTTTGAACAATAACAGAATATTAAAGGGAAGAAAAGAAAAAAAAACAAATCCCACACTGGAACAAAGACAACTGTAAACAATAGAAACCAACTGTGGCTCGGGAGCTGTAGTTATAGGGCCTCGGGCCCCTCCCACATCCCATGCCTTGTGGGCATGTCTTCACATGCCATTCGCAGTCACTCAGCCTGCCCTCAGGCCTTTCCCCTAGTCACGTGCCTTTCTGAGAGGGGAAGATAAGAAAAAGGAGTCCACCATTGTTTGTCTTGGTAGAAAGGATATAAAACCCCTCCCCTGCCATATGCCTTGTCAAGAAGGGGAGATAAGATAAGGCACAGGGTCCTCCATGCCACATTCCTTTCAGGGAGGGAAAGGGAGATAAGAAGAGATACTTATTGTTTGTTCCAGTAAAATGGAGAAAAGTTTTACAATAGAACAAAAGGCCTCTCCCCATGACAATCAGCAGAAATAAACTACCTCTAGGTTTTTTGTGAACTGACCTGATGTCAGTTTGATTGAGAAATAAAAAGACACTGATCTCATTAATCCAAGCTTTTCTTCTCCCATTCTACTTAGGAGGGATATCCCTTTGCGTATTTCCATCAGCCATGGCAGGCTACTCTTTCATTTGCTATTTGGACTGGAAGAAAGATTATTTAATCATCATCTAATGAGAGCTGAATGATAATGAGAAAGGCAAGAAAAGCAGATAAGGAGTGGAAAGGATAAGGCAATTAAGTGATTGTAGGTGAGTGCTGGACTGCAAGCTGCAGTAACATGAAAGGCTAAAGTATCGGGCTGGTGAGGAAGTGGAAGGGTATCACAGCCCTGGAGGGTGATGTGGGAAAGTTGGGAACACAGCTGTGATTGGAGGCCAGCACTCGGGTTGGTGTGATCAAAGGTACTTAATTCCCACTATAGGCACTCTGACAGGAAGCAGCTGGGTCTGGGAATGTCACTGGAGGAAGGCTGCTTGCAGTAGTGAGAGTGCTTTGGTGACCGAAGGACTCATTTCATGGTTGCTAGAGACCCTCCTGTTCTTGTTGGGGAAACAAAGTGTAATAGATACTCTCCACCGGCCTTGGCTGTTCATTACACCTGTTAACAGTGGGTTTATTTTTGCTTCTATTAGTATAGTTTTCTCTAGGATAGCTTACTTAAATTTTGTCCCACACTTTCTGTTACTGTTGTTGAGGGCGAGGTTGGGGTTGGGTTTTTTTTAGGTTCCTGCACAAAGTTCATTCATCACTAAATTTCTTAAGATGTTCTTTCAGTCACCTAGAAAAACTGTCTCAGTTCTCCCATATTAAGTTTGATGTTTCACAAGTAAATATTCTCCTCCTTGGCTGAGGCCTTCCATAGCCATTAATAGCAGTGGTTTGGATGCTTTTCACACCTGTAGATGCTGGCAGTGGGAAAAGAGGACAGTAACAAACTCAACCAGCTTCAGTAATTTAAGGCACTTAACACTCATTAAAGATTGCAATCGACATCAATTTATGAAACGTGTTCTTATTCTCAACAAACTTCAAGAGTACTAAGCACATTTTCCCACTTCCACCAAATCAGGCATTTTATGCACGTTTGCAGTGCTGATCAAGTTCTCACAGTGAAACCTGCAATTGTAAAAGGAAATTTGGTGTGGAGTTTCATAGCGCATGATGCATCTGGAAAAATCTAACATGAGCAAACTGTGGTTTGATTTATGGCATAATTTATTATTTTTTTAACCTAAAAATGAATACCAGAAGAGTTACTTGTCAATCTTTTCAGGAATAACCTATTCAAAATCCAAAATGGATATGTATCAAATCAGAAAACGGGGGGGGAGCCACAAAAACCCCAAAACAAACACAAGCCTAAAATATATAATTTCTTCCCATCAGACAATATAAAAACTTTAAAAATTATATATTCTTTAATTCTTCTGAAAGAAACGCACAATTATACAACACCTTAAATAACTAAAAATTCCTACATATACATTCATAAGGTAGATGTATTAGGTAAATTAATTCCTGTATTTTCATTTAGGAAAACCTTTTCCAGCTTTTACACATTATAAGGAATGATAATGGTTGTACTGACATTTTTGAGGAGACATAATACAAATATGAGCCATTAGTAAATTTGAAAGCTACTTGCTCTCCTTTCTGTGCTGCAAAGTTCATCATGACTACTTTCAGCACTGATCCTTCTTAAATCACAATGGTATCTAGAAAACACTGTGAGGCCTTGAAATGTCACAGATTAATAAATCTTGCTGAGTTTGGGTGAGTTCATCTTTACCCTTTAGTTTCTATATACTTGAAAATGTTAGCACAACTCATAACACAATCTATAGTTTGGAGTTTCCATACAAATCCTCATTCTCACATATATCTCCAAGGGCAATAGTTTAACTTGGCAACATGTTATAATTTTTTAATTAACAAGTTACTTCTAATGAGGCAATTGGCAACCTCTTTTGCCTATTTAGCATGCCATGCAGCTCAAACACCTTTTCAGACACTTCAAAGAGTACTTCATGCTCCAAAACTAGATAGATCTGTGTATCCTAGACCTTTACTAGAAAAGTCTCATAAAGAGTGATAAGCCACAAAATACTAACCTCCTTGACTTTGGAAAACTAGAAAAGATTGCAGTTTTAATTAAAAATATTAATAAAATTCAAATAGTCATTTGAATAGTGACTTAATTTTAATTTCTTTCAGATTTGTAGTAAAATATGGATTTAATTTTAAAGTAATACTTTGTTCACAAATCCTGTAGCAGTTATATATATCTAATTGATACAAACAAAATACAGTGATCCTCCAATTAATCGCAATCTGTATCTTTGCGGGATCCGATTAATCACAGTTGATTTTTCTGCAACTTGTCTGATGCGCAGAATGTACCAAGAACTCTATCAGCTCGTGAATACATAATGAGCTTATGAATATATAATTGATTTTGCCCGCCATCATCACCCTCCAGACTTGCTGTACATCTTTCATTTTCACCATATAGGGAGAAGAGGAATCACTACCATCTCTGTGGTTCCAGGAGCACTGCCATGTGACTGGTAGAAAGGCACAAAGGCTGTGCCAGAACTTCTAGGCACGGGGGCACGGTGCTGCTGAAAACCAGGGAATGGTGGGGGATGGTTGCTGCCATCGGTGACAACCCTGGGGTGGTGGCAGACACGAAGTTTAATCCCCAGGCAGACAGGAGCAGAGCCACTGACTCGGTATCATGCCTCAGCTTTGTCCCCGTGGCCGCGACATTGGTAACAGAGCCTGATGTGTGCTGATGCCAGCACCAGAAGGCTCCTGATGTGCCTAGGCTGCCTAGTGCTGGCAGCTGAACCCCCCCTCACTGCCCAAAATAAAAACTTCCTTCTGGGCAGCAAGAGAGTATGTACGTGTAGTATGGAGGTTTTGTAGATGATTATTGCCATGTCAGAAACAGAAATACAGTGATCCCCCATTACTCGTGGGCTGTTGGTTCTGGGCCTCCTCACGCGAGTCATGGCATCTGCAAAGATACTGAACCCACTACGTAGTCGAGTATGCCACGCCTGTAGCCACGCCCCCTCCCCTGATAAGGTTTGGAGGACGGTCCTGAGAGCACGGCTTGTTTCAGATGTCTGGCTGTGCTCCACCAGGGTGGAAGGCGAGTGCCAGGGCAGGGGGCGAGCGGTGGGTGCCAGCACCACAGCAGTGCCGCGGCTNAGTGCTGCAGCTTGTCCCGGTGGCTCGCAAGTGGCGGGGCTGGGAGCCGATCAGACTGAGGTTGTGGTGGGTTCTGCGCACGTGCCAGGTCCCACACCTCACTGGAAAATCAACAGCGAGTATGGGATCTCGCAAATTACAGATCACGACTATGCAGAGGATCACTGTAGTCAATACTGGACAGGCTTGGGGGATCTCTTCTAGGATGAGTGGTGTGTAGGAGGTGCAGAAGGAGGGGGAGAGGGAGGATAGGGAAGGGGAGGTATGGGGTCCCTCTGTCCTCTGGTGATGCACCAGCTTCTCCCCCCCCGTCTGCTCCCATCCTACAAGGAGTAGAACAGAGAGAGCCACAAGCTCTTTCGCCCTGCACAGCCGCCACTGGCCTGTGCTCCTACAGATAGCCCCGGCGGGAGACAGGAAGGCAGACCCTGGCCACTGCCCACCAGGGATGGGGCAGGCGGCGGTGAGCCAGGGAAAAGCGGCAATGGTCAGCTTCCCTCGGCCTGCAGAGTAGGTCTGGCTGCATGCAGCTCTTGGCCTCCCCCCAGGGTCCTGCTCTGGGGCAGCGTGCCACCTCCACCGTGTTTGAACATAAGAGACATTCAACAGCAACCAGAAACCCTGATAACTCCCAATACAGACATGGCAGGAAAAAGACAGTGGCAGGAGGCTCTGCGCCCACTCAGATCTGCGGAGGGGCCAGGCACCAGCTTCAAGGCTTCCAGCCGTGCTGGCTGTTGCAGCGTTTCTGTTCTCAGAAACACAAGTCCCTCTCAGGAGCTAGAGATTCTGCGGCCATGAAACGGTAAAAGGCATTTCCTCTACTTTAATGAGATCCTACAGAGCGAGCCACACTGTCAGGACTGCTTTCCATGCCTTAGTAGTGGAGGAGGCATTGCTAAGGGCATGGCCTAATGGAATATTCACAGGTCCACTTCATGGATTCTGGAATCGCGAGACCTGTGCAGACCCAACGTCCTGTGAGTTCCGAACCTTGACAGTATATAAAAGAAATGAAGTTCTGTAGTGTCCTTGTGCATTAGATTAGATCTCAAAATGAACAAATAATAGCAACAATGAAATAAAAATGTGAACTATCTTTCATTATACACTAAACCCCTGCTTATCTGCACTTCAGCTCTTTGCATATTCAATCCTTTGTTCTTAAATTTTCAGCAAAAACAGGGGTCTGCACATGTGCAGAAAATGCTACATAAATATGTAAATGAGCTCGTGAATATGTAAATAAGCCCCGGGGATCACATACCACTACAAGTTTGCCTCGTTCAGTGAAGCTGAGAGAGCCAAGCCAGACATAGTCTTTTCCAAAGGGGGCACAGTGGTGCTGCCAGTTCATTTGCCCTGTAATAGTGCACTGGGAACCCTGGGAAGCAGCATTTCCATGTGCTGATGCAGCCTACACATTTAAAGTGGAGTTTCAGAGGCTGTACTTAATACTCAGGCTCGTGTTGTTGTCCTGGGACCCCCTTTCAATGCTCCAAACCTGAGGGCAGTGGGCAGCCTGGTTCATCCCATCATGGTTACCAGCCCCGGGATGGGCTGGCAGCGGAAGGGGCAGGTGGGGGGTAGCACGTCCCGACCCATCCTGGTGCCATTCTGTCCTGGGGCGCCCTGGCTCACCCTGCCATGGTTATTTGCTCCAGGATGGCCTGCCTGCTCCCTCTCCAAAACAGCTGTGGTGCTGGGGTCCCCGCTGCTATGGCAACCTGAGCTTATTGCGCTCCATGCTTATCCAGCTGAGTTGATGTTAAACATATACACCCCCTCAATAAGCCCCAGCTTGGTACGGCAGCAAAAATCAGGAATCCCAGGACTCCTTATGGGGAGCGGCTATGGGAACTGAGGTTGTTCAGCCTGAAGAAGAGGAGACGCAGAGGTGACCTGATTGCTGTGTACAATTACCTGAGGGGGGGTTACAGGCAGGTGGGTGTGAATCTCTTCTCTCAGGCTGACAACACCAGAACAAGGGGACATGGCCTTAACGCCAGGGGAGGTTTAGACTGGATGTTAGGAAGCGGTTTTTCACAGAGCGAGTGACCTCTCAGTGGAATGGTCTGGTCAGGGAGGTGGTGGAGTTGCCATCTCTGGAGGTGTTTAAGAGAAGACTCGATGAGGAGTTTAGTGACATGGTCTAGTTGGTGGGAGGCTGTTTGGGAGTAGGAGTAGATGATCCTCTGGGTCCCTTCCAACTCGGAGGAACTTGTGAATTTGTGACTCCCTGGATGGAATTGGGCAGAAGCCATTGCCTTCAGAGTCCTTAGCCAGTTCAGAGCGTGGGGTGGTTCGAGGAAGGCCATGCACTGCTCCAGGGCTGAGAGGGGCAGGGAACAGGTGGGGCTTAATTGCATATTCATGAGTTTGCCATCTTGGCAATTCATGGCCTTCACAGAGGGGAGCTGGACCCAAAGACGTGGGAAATTCAGGGACTCACTGTCCATCATTGTCAAATTAATAAGAGACTCATTCTTGCATATTTTAGACATCTTTCTTAAAAATACTCTTATTAAGATCTAGATTTGTAATTACAAACTTAATTAGGAATGTACAATTAAATTAAAATTGTGAATCCCATAGCCCAAATTTATTGATGCATTTCACAGAGAGAGTAATTGCATATTGGAATGGGCTGCCCAGAGAGGTGGTGGACTCACCATCCCTGGAGGTGTTTAAGAGAAGACTGGACGAGGAGCTTAGTGACATGGTCTAGCCGGGGGGTGTAGGGCTGGATGACGCTGGGCCCCTTCCGGCTCGGAGTGGCCTGCTAGACTGTGAGGGATCTAGGTTGGTGTTATGCTCTGCAATGTGCTCTCGGTCTCTGTACGGGTGTTAGACGGTGAGTTGGACTAGATGATCCTTGTGGGTCCCTTCCAACTCATAATATTCTGTGATTCTGTGATTTGCCTAGATACAACTCCAACTCTTCATCTCAGCTCTACCTGGGAGATATAACTCCTAGCAGAATCACAGAACAAGTGGGTAACACTTCTGTCTTGTGTTTTCTAAATGCTGCTATGAGTTGGAAGAGCCACAGCTTCAAAGTCTGGATTAATTTGGGGTCTAGATACCAGGTCTGAGGGAGCAGGTGGCATGTAAGGTCATGTGCTGAGGGAGCAGGTGGCATGTGAGGTCATGTGGGACATCTCTGCACCTCTCTGCCTGTGGCTTATTTGGCACTTGGGCAGGTTGTCCCCCCAGGGGGGTTTGTTTGTATTGGGGTTGTCCTGTGCAGAGTCAGGAGATAGATTTCAACGACCCTCATGAGCCCCTTCCACTTCAGAACATTCTGTAATAGAAGTAATCCAGACTGTTGTCACCCAGGAGATCTTTCCAGGGAAAAAAGAGTCCCTCACAAAATACTAACCTCCATAGGGAGCATGGCTATTGCTGGTGTAAAACCTTTATTTCATGTGAAGTTTTCATGTGCTTCTCAAACCTATAGTCACTATTTAAAACACTTGGGAACCGTAACAATGTGGTAATGCTGTGGTAGTTACCACAACCCTGTGTCTGGGAAATAAAATTATCTTGCTCTCTCTACTATCTATATAATGGACCAAATCCACAGTGTATACAAATATGTAGCAATGTGTTTAATGAGGATGTTCCCAGTATGGTGGTGCAGCATGTGTTTATGTTTTGAATGGCTGTCTATTTTTATGCCTTACATTATTTATTCTTTTCATTCCTTTTATTTTTCCCATTTAGAAACAAAGGGAAGTAGTTTCATGTAATAAATCAGCTCCTTGGGGACCACAAGCAAATGTCCCACAGATGGTTTGCAGACCAATGTGTGTTCTGTTCCTTCTACTCCACAGCTCAGAGTCACAACATCCCTTTGAACATACAGAGTAGAGTTTCTAGGGAGCTTTCAAGAGCATTGTTTTCATATGGGATGTTCACTGTGCCAGGAACACAAACACAAAAGTGTTGCTCTGCCACTTACTCTCTTGGAATACAAGAGATGGAAAACACAACGAATGCTGGCAGAGTACCACCCTGCACTCAGAAGCTGGGACCAAGCACTGTGAGTCACTGGCACACATGGCTCTGCAGACACATGAGGAGCTTGTTGCATACACACATAAACCTTGTATGACTCCTCTCTACTTCATAGCTCTCTGCAACTTTGTCCTGTGCTTCCTTTTCATTTTAGTTATGAGGGCATCAGTCAACAACACCTGACTTAACATTTTTCCTTTGAGGATACACTGCTAGGAGTACCATGTCACATTTTTCGTCTCCCAGCTGGCTTGTGCCACTTACACCATCAGCTACATGAAGTAATACAGCTTCCTTTCAACTGAGTCTGACTTTGCAACTGTTCATAGTGAGAGGACAAAGGGGTCATGGTCAGAAAAGGTGTCTGTAACAAATCATTAATCCTATTAAAATATTAAAAGCGAGGAAAATGTTGTGCTATCAATTCAACATGAACAAATGGAGAGGAAGAAAAAAAAAGTAGTTGCTGTTCATTTTAGAAGTGGAGCAGTCTCCAAATTTGAGGGTAGTGCGTTTTTTACATTGCTTTTCAAAAGAAGATAGCAGAAGAGGAACAAGCCAATGCTCCAAAAACACCGCATTTTCTCATTTAGTGATTTCACCCAGGTCAGAATTTGTCTTTATTAAATGAAAATTAAAACTTGTCTCTATATCTTAGTTTTGGTAGGGTTTTTTTAATAGCATTATCCCATCCTTTCCTCTCCAAGTAAAAATAATCTGAAAAATATTTGCAGCCTCATTGCAAGAGCCTTTGTTTTAACTCTCAGATGTCTCATCAGTATTTCTAAAAGTGCAGAGACATTGTGCAGAGATGTATTATAAAATGAATCAACCTTTCAAGGGAAAGATGTCAGGATTTGACGTGTACAAACATGGGAACTTTCAAAGTTGTGTGTTGGGGTTTGTTTTTTTTACTTTAAGCTGGCTTCTGTCACCAATTCATCCCGCATATGGTTCTTGGGTAAGCCACCTTTTTGTTGTTCTTTTTTGTCTCTCAAAAAAGAAAATTTCTGTACCTATCAATCTATGCACAGTATCTGTTTAATCTATGGCAAGGATTCAACTTTTTTGTACACAGCTTTCAGTTATTCAGCACTTGCTGTCAAGACTAATGCATGCCTATCAGTTTCTATAAATGTTCAGTGGATGAATATGACATTGCATTTTTTCCCAAATGTCACCGGGTTCAGGACGTAATAAAAGCTCAGAGTTTAGGCTAAATCATAGTACCCTGGGCTCAGATTTACATGAAGCTACTTAGAGGGAGGATGTGGGAACTCTTTCATAGCACTACCATAGCATGCCACATGTTCTTTATTCCTTGGACAAAAAAGGAAAGTTTTGGTATGTTGATTTGGGGGACATAAGACCCAGGTAGAGACCCTCAGTGAAAAGCGAGACAATACCGCTTTCTCTCTCTCTAAACAGTCAAGGATAGAGGGGAAAATGCCATTTTCTGGGTGTGTTTTTTTCTTGTTATGTCAGGGGGTCAGAACTTGCTTAAACCTGATGCCTTATTCTTCATCTAGGTTACAGATATGTCTTACAGGTTAATTCACATTTTCTATCTCTCCTGTAAACTCATTGTATTGACAGGCAGTAAGCAAGGACCTTCTGATCAGTTGCAGAGAATGTAATTAAATTAACATTAAATTCCTATTTTAGGAAAGTCCTTCAGTTTTATTATATTGGGCCAGCTGGAGGGTTTTCACACAGGTGCAACTTCAAGAAAACCTCGGTCAATACATCAACTACCTTCATTATTTAATGCAATATTTCTACATGTGGAGTGCAGGTTATTGCTGTTATATTGATAATTTCTTTACTGAAAGGAGGAAAAATTAGTAAATGTAATTCCAAGCGTAAATTATTCCTATTGTTTGATTTGCATCAAGAAAATATTATAATATAATATTATTGTTATATTATTATATTAATAAATAACATTATTTATTTGTTGCTTTGCTTAGATTAATTTTTTTTAGCTTTGCTTTCCAGAAAATCAGTAAACTTATTGCACTAGTTGTGAGAAGAAATACTGTAGGGAGTTCTGATAGATCATTTAATAGCACATAATTAAAATAAAGATAGTAAAACTCATTTGATGTTAGCTCATGTAGTATTTAAGATATGGAAAGCATAAACCACAGAGAAGTAACCGTTCCTTTTGCTGTATTTCTAAACAAAGTCCCGGAGATTCACTGATCAGCAACTAATACAGGTAGGGTAGAAACAAAAAATAAAGCAAGAAGAGCTATGGCTACCTCCAGTTTGGAAAAATAATGCGTGAACTCCCACTTGATGCAATACAGAAAGGGCCTGATCAGATGGAATTGCAAGTGGACATGAAACAATTCAGGCTGCTTTGGCTCTAATTAGAAAAGATGGGAGATGCCATTTAAAATAGCTGAAGGGATAATATACGGGGGATAGCTGATGGCAGATTTTCCTGCTTCCTGACATCCCTGTTTAGTCAGTAGCAAGGGTTCTGACATTCTTACACTGACAGGTGTATGTGAACGTAGCCAGGGCAGTTCTGGAGCAGTACTTGAACAGTTGCACCAAGGGAGTATTTAGTACCACAGGGAAACTATATGAACATANGCCAGGGGAGGTTCAATCTTAACGTTAGGAAGCGGTTTTTCACAGAGAGAGTAATTGCATATTGGAATGGGCTGCCCAGGGAGGTGGTGGACTCACCATCCCTGGAGGTGTTTAAGAGAAGACTGGACGAGGAGCTTAGTGACATGGTCTAGCCGGGGGGTGTAGGGCTGGATGACGCTGGGCCCCTTCCGGCTCGGAGTGGCCTGCTAGACTGTGAGGGATCTAGGTTGGTGTTATGCTCTGCGATGTGCTCTCGGTCTCTGTACGGGTGTTAGATGGTGAGTTGGACTAGATGATCCTTGTGGGTCCCTTCCAACTCATAATATTCTGTGATTCTGTGATTCTGTGAACATGAATTCATCCATTCTCACAAATGTAAAGCTTTAATATCATTATTATTGCGCTCATCACTCTCTTGTGATATTGTGCTTATCATTTACTTGTGCCCACCAACAGGGAGGAGCTGGTGGGGAATGTAGTGCTTTAAAGCAGCCTTGGCTGTAGTGACCCCAGGATGGTGGAGTTTGAGATATTCAGACTAGCGAGGAGGCCACTGCCCTTGGCTTCAGGAGAGCAAACTTTAGCCACTTCAAGGACCTACTCAGTAGAGTCTAAGACAATGGGTAGTAATTAAAAGAGGGGAAATCTAATCTAGATATTAGGAAGAAATTCTTTACCGTGAGAGTGGTGAGACACTGGAACAGGCTGCCCAGCAAGGCTGTGGATGCTCCCACCCTGGCAGTGTTCAAGGAGAGGCTGGACAAAGCCTTGAGCAACCTGTAGGAGGTGTCCTTGCCCATGACAAGGAGAGGTTGAGGCTAGATGATCTTTAAGGTTCCTTCCAACTCTTAAAGTTCTATGATTCCTTTAGCCTGTAACTTAAATAAAAATCCTTTTTAAATGTATTTTAATATGGCAGGGTTTTATTCAAGATTTGACACAATGTGCTCAAGACCTACTCTTCATGAATATGGACACAGTGAATGCACTGTATTTTATTATAATGAGGTCTTGTATGCTATAGATTTAAAAGCTTATTTTGAACTCCTTATGTTTATACAGTGAAAGGCAGATTACTAAAAAAGCAATAATGAGAACACAAGTTAAAAGGGGGGAAATAGGATCTTCTGGTAGGAATAAACAGCAGTAGCTTTTTCTTTTTAATCTACAATTCCTCAGGATTCTGCTCTTAAAAATAACCTTTTCTTAAGGGGGTTCTTAAGGAGGGTTTAATTGCACTTCTCTTACACAGAGAATTTCTTCCTTTGTTTTTACGGTTTTCAATGCATATATCTTTCAGAGTATGAACTTTCCCATTCAAAGATCCATGACTCATTTTTGTAATTCTATGCCTATCTTGCACACATCCCATAAAGTAGATGTTCCCCGGGTACTTAAATCAGCTACAGTAGTCAAAATTGCCCTCAGGCTAAATCTACTCTAACACAAATTTCATGGAAAAACTACTAGTATTGTCCAGAGGCTATGAAGCTATCGAGACTGAGTCTGAAAATCAGAATAGCAAATAATCAGAAATCCTAATTTCCTCCTCTCCAGATACAAAAACCCTAACTCAACAAACCGGAAGGAAAAAAAAAAAATGAACAAAAAATCCCCCCAACTCAAACAAAACACCCACCAACCAAAAACACTAAATGCTAAAACTGCATACAGAATTAATTATGTTTCTATCTTTGAAAATTTAATACTAAAAAGACAAAAGATATGTTATGAAACAGCATGTTTCATAACAAAATTTTTCTCTAGAATAGCAAATTCTTTTTTTACTTGTTGAAGTTATTCAACCTTGGGTAAAAGTTGAAAAAGGGGTTTTAACTAACAGAAATATTGGTCTAGTCAATGTTTATAATATTGGGTTTACAAATACAAATGAGCTTGAGAATTGTGAAACAGAACATTCCATCTTCTGATGTGCTCTGTACAACAATTACAACTTGGACACAATTAAGTATTTGAATATAAATGCTACTATGTATATCTATAAGTAGCTGGGTCAAAGTTTCACGAGTTTCAAATGCCCGAAGTTAGAACACTGTTGATCCTCACCCTTAATTCAAAGCCAAAATATTTTAATGAAATTTTTGTGGTTTTTTCCAGTAACAACAGGCTTAATTCAGTATCTTTTTTTTTTTTTTTTTTTCACATGAAAGGATAGATATTGTTACTAAGTTTTCACTACATAACTGTCATTCCCATGAAACTGTCTGTAAAACTACTAGGCATAGAACGCCTTCTCCAGTGCCTGAGTGGTTTGGAAGAGTACATCTCATTTTCAGAAGAGAATTAAAAGCTCAGATCATACTGGCTTTCTAGAGGACAGTCAGTCAGCAGCTGATTCAGCATATAAAACATAATGAAATGACAAAATCTCTGTTACAGCCTTGTTTCTTGGAGAGGATACTATACTCCTCGGAGATTTAGATTAGGCTCATCCATGTATCAAAACCACACATTTATATGTGATCTGACAATTTTTTTCTTTTGACACCGTTAGTCAACAGCACACATTACTGTTATAAAATTACATTACAGGGTAACTAAATGTATACATATATATTAAAAGCTTAAGAGAAGATCCGAGAGCAAACCCAGTGTGGATATGTGTAAACAGTACCATGAGGGTAGGACAGTAGTTGAATCCATTCAGAGGAATATGGCCATAACTGCCTCTCTCAGCCACTTCTGAGCTTTTCATGACCCAAAATTATATGGCTGTTAACATCCCGAATTGGTAATTTTAGCAGTAACTTTATCCTCATACCCTAAACAGAGTAATAGTAAGAAACTCACTGTTAGAGCTGGAGACAATATTCCTCTTCAGCAGTAGTTACCTCTTAAGATCTTTTGCTTGAAGTGATTGAAATTGACTCAAACCAAGTTCTCTTCAGAACAGACAGGTCTCGGTCCTGTTTTATGTCCCACTTCTGTGTGCTGATGATTCCACCGTCTCATTGTCCCTGTAAGCTCAGACGAATATAACAAGTAGGGACTTGGAATTTCTGGAAAAATGGGAAAAAAACAGGACTGTCTGGAGGGTTAGAAGGTTCATTATTAAATAATTTGTGAATTGGTAAAACAACTGCTGATAGACAATATCCCTGTATGAAGCAGTTACTGATTTGGAGATGAAGGCTGAGTTAATGGGGTGATCATACTGATCTAGACATCACTCGAACTGTATTGAAAATTTAGGTAGAAACTGAAATCAAATATGGCTTTGGTTTCTCCTCTTGCTGGAATGCTGACACAGCAACAGTTCAAATTATTGATATCAAGTTTCTAACCTATGAAAATACACTTTCTATACTATCTTTTCATAAAATGGCTATTTATTCTGGGAAACAATCATTAATACATATTAATACAAATGAAGGATAAATCAAAACTTCAGTTACTTATTTTGTGTATGACCCACAGCTGAGCCGTAAGTGTTCATTCTAACATAGGCCATGTAAATATGTCTGTTTTCATGTAGGTCAGTGTGGAAATACAGTGAGTTCAGTTGGTGAAACCAGAACTCTGAACAGCTCAGTTATATGGATTAGTTATAGAGCTAATAGTTTAATTTTTATAGCTACATCTGATCTGTTTTCTTTACCATAGTGAAAAAATATTTTGAAATAAATGTTTTGCACAGAAACTATTTGCTTTTCTTAGGAACCGGAAATACGCATTGAAAAATTAGATGTATGGGCACATACACATACACCCACCCACACAAGCGTATTTTTCTTGTCACAAAGGATGTCCAGGCACTGTTACTCTTTTACATGCTTGACTCCAAGTATAAAGAGTGTATAAATCAAATATGGTTTTCATGGTAGATGCAACCATGCAGACTCAATGTAGCTGTGGAACAACCCTCCCTGTAGATATGAATTAGTGGAGGAAATGCTGGCACATCATTAATGATATTATCCCCTCTCCTCCCCTTCCCAAGATCATAAAAATGTAATTCTCTCTTACTCCCATGTAGGGAACTCATCAAACTGAGAGAGACCCAAGCTGAAGAAATTCACTAAACAGATTCCAGGCTTGTTTTCTTAAAGCGCCATATCAGGGTTCCTGAATGTTTGAGAATGGTCTTGAATAATTCATACCCAAACCTTTGTTGTTTCATCAGATAGTAGATTTCCAAAGCAGTCTGTCTCTGATCCTCAGCTGGCTAACATTATGTCTTGTGCATTCCATTCCAAACATATGTTTCTAATTAAGCCACATAATAAGAGTTTCCTGTGCAGAGGAAGAGATGGGGAAAGCAAATAGTTTTGAAAGTGGAAGTTTTATTCCATTTAGGCCTGCTAAAATCAAGCCTCATTCTGTTTAGAATAAAGAGTATATAGAGAGAACAAAAATGAAAATAAACATATCTTTGTTTTTCAAGGTGATTCCCTCTTCCTGAAATAAAATAGAAAAGCAGCGAAATCTATTTTCTATCAGAAGACTTCCTTAACTGTTGGCTATGAAAGCTTGTATTGGAGCATTAAGTTAGAAAATAGACTGTTAGTCATTATTCCATCCTTACAGCAGTGCTTAAGAGTGGAAACAATGTGAGTCTGAGAAGTATGAATTCCCATCCTCTGGAACTCTAAGTCAGCTTTCTAAGTATCCTCTGGTTTTCCCACCTTCTGATCACATGCTAACTGTATGTTTCTACTTTCCTCATCCTTTGAAATGCATTTCTTGAGCAAATCAGCAGACACCATACGTATTAATAAAAAGAAAAGGGAAAAAAGAAATAACAACATGGTCCCAATGGTCCAAGATCTTCTTGCAACACATGCAGCATGATCTCTTCTACTCTTTCTTTTTTTTCGTTCCTCGGTAAGTGTTCGTTAACTAAAAATGTTTAAATCAGGCCAGATTTCGTTTAGGATTTACTACGGAGAGAAAGTTCTATGAAATCTCTTGTTAGTCTGACAACATTTGAAATAGGAAGTTAAAGAAGAACATAAGTTGTTTCAGTTTTCTCAATCAAAACAGAAGCTAACAGAACTTGCTCCTCCCTTCATGAATAACTTGCTCAGAACATGGTGCTACTGGAAAAATATCTTCTGTATTGACACATATCCACATGTAACTGTACAGAGAGCAGTTTACAATATCAAAACGAAAATACTGCTCTTTCTTAAAAAATATTTTTAAAGGATTAAGTATTTTGGTTTTCATAAGTATTTTATTATTTTAATAACATTGTCAGTAAAAAAGCACATAGGAAGTGATTTTTTTTTTCTTTTTATCCCTGTTTCTTGAAGGAAGAGCTAAATTTTTTCAAGAAAAACAGCATTCTAAGTACACTTTTCGTAGTGTCACAAACTAATTCAAAAACTCTGTGGAGGACAACAAAAGACCCTGACAAATTCATGTCACTTATCTCATGTTCCAAGAAAACTCTAGGCTGTCTGTCATGTGCACCTCATCCAAATGTTCTGAAACTCAAGAACTTGTGCCACTGAACTCTCTGCCTTGCCACTAAGGAATTTAATTATGTTACACTGAATAAATAGTAATTCCTCAGTACTTCGTGGCTCAAATTTCACGGCTTCAAGTCTTTATAGTTTTTTCTACTGCGAAGATGTCTTTGTCTTCCCTTGGTCATTCATGGGGTTTTTCCATGTCACATGAGCACCAAAGGACTGTGCATGCACAATGAGTGCCTGTGCCATGCCAGGGGGACACCAGCTCATGCCAGGGGGCAGGACCAGCATGCTCACGGAGTTGGGGCGGGCAGCACCTCTCGCTTCCTCATGGATCGCATGGAGTTCGCTCCCTCATGAGTGTTGGAAAGATTAAATGGTGGGGAAGCTTTATCACACGGTGTCAACTGTTTATTACAGCTGTTCACCCCGGGGCTATTGAGGGACAGGGGATCTGTGGCTGCTCACCCCAGGGCCCTGGTGGAGGCAGCGTTGCACTCTGCACAGCGGAGTGCGGCGCCAGACACATGCTATAAGTGCCATGCAGCAGAGTCCTGCACCAGCCATGGAATGACGTGCCCACCACTCCAGGAGAGGGTACAGGGGGACAGGAGACTCCTTGTGGTGTGGCAGTGGCAGAGACACTTCCCTCCACTCCCCCAATCCTTCCTGGTGGCAGAGATGACCCCCTTCGCTCCCTTGTTCTAGCACACAGCACAGATAGAGGCAGGGAACCCCCTCAAGTGCTCCAGGCCTGAGAGGGCAGGGCAGGGGGCAGGATTACATTTACTTATGTATTTTCTACTTCTTCCTAATGGAAATCAACTTTCACAGGATCTCTCCATAACAGGATCTCTATGAAATTTGAGGGATTACTGTATTAACTGTTTGCAAGATGCAACCAAATACAAAAAAGAACTTTAGTTTGATGATAATATTAAATAGAGTGTCTAAGAAAAGCATTCATCTTTCCAGAGACTTAGATTTCAAACTAAATGTTCATTATAAGGAATAGGAGGGCTTGGGGGATTTTTTGGGGGGTGGGGGGGTGTGTTTTGTTGTTTTGGGATTTTTAAATCTGAACATCTTCAAGGAACAGGAGAAAAAGTTTCAAATAGCACTTCATCCTCTTTGATATGGCCGGGATAGGCACATTTAAATAAGTTTTACCTTTGATAAGTAAACACCTGAGATAGTCTAGAGCTTTCCACGGTTTTCAAACATCTTTTTTAAAATTTGAGATACATAAATTATTGTTAGGGGGTTTTTACTACTTTTTCTTTGACAAAACAATTTTTGAACATGTGCAAAGAAGCTATTAGGTATTTCAGTTTGTTTCTGTGCAATGCCAGATCTTCTATTCTGGTCCCATAGTATTATAATTTGTCTGTGGTTTATGATCACTGTGTTCTTACTTAAACATCTACATCTAATATGATCCCAAACCAACTGGGTATAGAGAAACACTGAACTAAGCCATTGTTCTTTCACAAAGCTGAAGTGTACTCCTAGGTGTGTACTAGGTGCCCTTCCTTCTTTAGTACTGGAATGTTACCATTTTAATCATGGGTTATGATCTTTGAAGAGAACAGAAAGATCTTCAATATGCAAATGCAAATGTAATAGAATGCTGTGTGCACAATTTTAATTGTAACAGCAGACCAGCTGTCCCTTAAACATAACATGCAGCTGTCATATTTTTACATATGATCAACTTTCATAACAGCATAGCCCCTAAATCTGTATTTTGCTTGGTATTTTGGGAGGGACTAGGTCTCACTTCCCCTTTGATCCAATCTTCACAAGAGACAGACAATTCACTCCCATGTAATCAATACTGTAATTAATTATAAGGTTTCATTAGACATTCCCCATCTAAAAGATGAACAAGCCTGATGATGTTTATGAGACTGGACTGCTCTTCAGAAAAATGTAGACTGAATGGAGAGAATGAGATAAAACAAGATACCTGAAGTAGCCCAAAGGACTGATAGGTGGGTTATTTATATATTATATACGTATTAAAAGCAGATGTCTGTAATAAGGGAGATAAAATGACAAAACATAGGTGTAGCTAACCTAAAGTACTTGTTTCCTTGCAGTTTCCTTTTCATAACTTAAAGAAGTTAAGCTACATTTCTATTCTATGCGGAGAAGATGAGCTATTTGTAGGCAGAGAAAACACACTGTACCAGGTTTCTTGATATGTGCAGCTTATGGAGGATATGTGCATATAAAATGAGATTTTAGTGTCAAGTCTCTCAAGACCATGAACAAAACCATCAAAGGAATTGATGAAACCTCTACTGAATCTACTGCCATATTCTGAACCAACTGGGAAAACAAACACAATTTCATTGCTGTCAATTTGTTGTTACAGAAGATATGAAGGACACACTTCTGTTTAAAATAAAATTCTAGGCACAGTCATCAGTCTTTAATTAGAGAGCAGGAATTATTGATGTCCTGCTGCTCCCTTCAAGCTTTAAAACTTGAGCCATGTAGACTCAAATCATGGTGTGACAGAAGGGTATTTTGCTCCGAAGCATTTTATAACATTCTTTTCCCCTTTTTGGCTGCAACTTCTCAGCAGTAAAATCAACAGAAGATTCCTAAAAACATAAATATTAAAGATGAACATCATTGTGTATATGCAGGGAAAACATTTTAAACAAACCACGGCTAAACAATAAAACCTTATCAAGTCAGGCTTCGACATGGTTAGCTTAACTTTCAGGAGTTCTTTTTTCTTGAACTATAGTGTCTGTCTGATCCTAAGGACTACGTTTAGATTTTGAGCAACCTGGTCTAGTGGAAGGTGTTCCTTCCCATGGCAGCGGGTTGAAAATATGCGATCTCTAAGGTCCTGTCCAACCCAGTGATTCTACAATTCATCATTCTATGACTCTATGATTTTAATACATGTGCCCACTTGTACTAAAGGAGGCTTCCATATGCATAGTTTGAGTACATTTTTGTCTCTGGTGATGTTAGTCTTAGGACAAGTCTTGACAAGAGGGAACTTACCCAGTCAGGCATTGCCTGGGGTAACTTTGACTTGCAGCTATTGGATTCCCTGGGAGGAAATTAGTGTACTCGGACCAGATATATGAATCATTATGTAATAGACCTCTGGATTATTGTTGCACAGGTTATGTGGTACAGTTGTTAACTGAGAGTACAGTCTTCCACTTCACGCCCCCCAGATGCCGGCTTCACATCTTCACCGCATGATTTTTCAGCAATTAAGGAGGCCCATTTCAGAACTGCGCATGCGCAACATGACGTATGAATATTCAATGTAGGCAGTCATGGATATGCAAATTCTCCCCCCTGCTGCCCGTGCTGTGGCTGCCCATGCCCCACAGTGCCTTTTCTGCCCACTGCAGCTGCCCCACGGGGCAGAGGAGCTATGCACACCAGTCCCAGCCATGCCAGGCGTGTCCCCTGGGAGGGAACATGCCAGGCAGATCTCAGAAGTATGTACACCCCTGTGGTGCCCCTCTACCCGCTGCAGCTGCCCCACGGGGCAGAGGAGACAGGCTTCGGTCCCCCAACCGTGCAAGGAACTTCTGTGAACGCCCCGCAGCTGCTCTGGAGCGGGGGGGCAGGGCAACCAGGGACAAATTTGCATATTAATGAGCTGCCACTCAACGCTGATGGAGGATGATGGGGGGAAGGGTCAAGACCTGTGGTACCATGGTATAAGAGGCCTGATCGTATTTCAAATAAGGAAAGAGAAAAAAATCTGTCTTGCCAAGATGTTAAGTTTCCTGCCTTTTTCGCTATTTCTTCCTTAAGAAAAAGAGTAGGATAATAATCATTTTGGCTTAGATGAGGAGATGCAACTCAGTACTGCTACTGGTCTCTTTTCCCACCCCCCCCATCCCCGGATTTCTAAACTACCACATGTTTGATAAGCAGAATTTCTCTGGCCTGGTGCACTCCTAGGGCTGGCTTTCCAAACAGGTACAGCATCCCTAAATGTTAACATTCAGCCAAAATTGGGTTTGATTCTATTCCCAGAAGAGATTGCTCCTCATGAGTGTGTTATGAGAAGTCCCACTGACTCTCCTAGATCCCAATGCAGAACTGGAGTTCTAGATGTTGTACAAGTACGAAGAAATCAAGTGAGAGGTAAAGACTTGTGCTGCTGAAGTCAGCAGCAAAACACCTGGGTGGTACCCAGGGTTTGGTTTTGAATGTTTATGAGCCATCGAGATTTGTAAGTAAATTTCTTTATTCTGGCCTAGCTCAAACAGCTGGAAAATGATACAGCTCTGTGAAGGTAAGTTCATGTTTTTTATTACAGGGAGTTGCTCTTGTCCTTTTTTATATGAGTCTAGGTTGTATATAGTAATAAATGAAACCATTCTGTGATAAGGGTAACATTAAAATTTCACAGTATGAAAAATACATTATATAGAAAATACAGTGAAATTGTATAAAATATAATGAACAGGCCCTCAGTGAACAGAGTTGCATCTGAACTAAACTACCTACGGCAAAATCAATTACAAAAGTATCTGGAAGGAAATATGCACTCTGTTAATTTTGCATTTTGATGAACATGCTTTATGCATTTATTAAAATATCTTTTTGGCTAAGTAAAATTTTAAAGACAAAAAAAGAGAAGTAAATATTTTATTCGAACCATTTGTATTTAACATCCAAAGTTTGTTATGTGTGCTATGGGTAGAGTGATTTAAAATTCATAAAGCTGCTCTGGTTTGTAAAAGAAAGCAATTTTGCTTTATACAGAGAAACACTATAAAAAGTAAAACCAAGCATTTTGTTAGAAAAATAGCTTAAAACTGATATATCATTTGCAATAACAGGTATGGGTTTCTCTTCTATTTTCTTTTGACTTTTTTTTCAATCACAGTAAAGCTGCAGATATTTGCCAGAATTTCACTGAGTACCTTCTTCTGTGCTTACCTCAAGCTAAAGAGATTTGGCTACAAATCTCTTTCAGGATTGCCAGTCTCTCTGCTTGGAAACTTATCTCTGAAGGTTTTCCTTCATTTTGTTTTAAAGAGCTTACCCAGACCTAGAATTATTTTAAATTTTATGTTGTTAGTAAAATTACCCCATTTCCCCAGGTTAGTAAAAAAACCCATTGTGAGAGCCTTTGAGGTGTTACACAGGAGCAAGAATCATTCAAAATATTCTGAAAGAAGGCTTGATAAAGCACAGCGAAGAAGTGGCACGGAACCACTGTTCCTATACCTATATAACAAACACAATATTTTTTTCTACTGAACGTCAAGTTAATATTTTGCATAACTTTTTGATATCTCTTACAGGGCAGTTGAATGACTTGAGAATCTGTTATGTTACATGGTATATAGACTGTTGTACAGTTAAAATGCAGTCAGACGCTGATTGTTTCCTTCTAACATTTCTAATGTTCAAAACATCACAGGAGAAATTAAATGAAAAGAAAATGATTAAGATGAGGCTGGACTCTTTTGGGATACGATAATTAAGGACAGGCAGAATAAACAAATCAAAATCCAATGCTGATACTTTTAAAAGTTATTTTAGGTTATTAATAGGTTTTGTTCAGAAAGAGGATGTGTGCAACATCACAAGTAGAGGAGAGTAACCAGCCAATGAACAAAAGGTCATTCATATCCTTTTCTTTCAGAAGATATTTTAAATCTTTTTAGCTCTTGCACCTCTGATGCTGAAAATTCAAATGTTAGACCTAATTCAGGCTCTGGATACAGTTGCCTTAAATCATCTAAATACAGCTTCTACTGATACTATGGAGTAAGAATTCCTCTCTGAGCCCTTTTCTACTCTGTTTTCCCCACCTCACATCATCCACTGCTCTATCTCCCTCAGGACATGCCATCATACAGTAATACCTCACCCTTCACGAGGAACTAGTCTCCTGGGGGTCTCACAAACTGTCTAATTTGCAAACACACATGGGTCAGTATTATGCACAGAGGCCACACCCATTGCTCCACCCCCAGCCAATCAGAAGCACTGGAGAGCATTTTCCACTCCTCCCCACAGGCTGTCCCAGCACAGGAGAGCAAAGGGAAGCATTTCTGAGCACTCTCTGCCTGGGGATACCACCCCAGAGAATCCCTGGGCTTCTCTTCAGCCAAGCCACTGCTTCCACACCAGCTGCCTGGCTGCTGCCACCACACATGCTTGCAGTGCCTCCATGGGGGGGAAGCTCCGGGCCACGGTGGGGAACGAGTGTCCCCGGGCTTTAGTGGGTGCTCATGGAGCCTGGGAAATATTAACTTTGCAACACTGCAACACCTGGGGCCCTTTATGGTGGGGGGTGGCATCAGTGTTGGAGTTTCTTTCCCTTTAACATCCACTGGTCCTGGGAGAAGCAGTACTGGCTCTATGGACACAGGAGAACACCGCTTCCCCCTGCTGCAGCATTGGGAGGGCATGGGGGAACAGAAGCCTCCTCCTGGCACAGCAGCTGTGGCTGCGGCGTGGGCACATCCCGCTGCTGCCCCATCTCAGCACATAGCACTTGCCTCATCGATGCCGCGACCAGCCCACCCCCACATTTGTGGGGCATTTTCCCTGGGGCTACATCATCACCAAGTGTGCCGGGCTAACAGTCCTTTAGCACAGACCTCATTGCCTTCCCCGCCTGTAGCCGTGGAAACANCGCCTGTAGCCATGGAAACAGTAATGCGCCCAGCACGGGTCAGTACTCTGGCTGGGCTTAGAGTAACAGGGGATAGCGTGGCTTGTGGCGGTGCTGCGCTGAGTCTCAGCGGCTGCCCGAGGCATACCGCGGCATGAGCCTTCCACTGTAGGGACCACACATGGAGACACACAGGAGCAGGGTAGGGACTGAAGCACAGCGCCCAGGACCACAAACGCGATGTGAACAAGAGGTACCGCGCACCCTCCCCGCAGGCCCAGGCCAGTCCTGCCCCACAGGGAGCGCCAGCACCACCCCTCAGCAAAGTAGGAAGCTCTGTGAATCACTGAGGCAGGTCTGCAAGAAAAGTTTCTCGCAAAGCAGCAAGATCGCAAAGGAGAAGTCGCAATGCAGTGAGGTATTATTGTACCTCAATATTAGTGCAAGGCAGCACAGGGCTGTCGGACACAGGTTTTAACCTGCACAAACAACCTTTATCACCATTAGAAATACATTAATAGGATTCCATGCTATATTTTATGGTGCACCATTGAATTTTATATACATAATGTACAAAAGAGGAGCTGACATTCTCACAGGCATGGTTTCGCAACACTTTAAATATCTCTGACTTGTTCATAAGTGCCCTGGAGTTTTACAGTCTTTGCAAGATGTTTTCAAGGTTTCTACTCATAATTGTGTTACACAATAACATGTATATCTTTATATGTTCTATATATATAGCTTACACATTCAACACAGAGAAAGTAGGTGAAAATGCAAGTTTAGGGAAGAGGGTACTGAATTCTCATTTACAGAAGAAAAATGTTCAAAGGAATATAAGTAAAGAACTGGCAATTGAGAAGGGTTTTGTGAAATGGGCACATCTATGGATCAGGAAGACATGAAAAAATTCTTGTATGGTCTGTATAAATGAAAAAGAATGTCAGCATTTTGTAAAAATATTTGCCATTTGTTCAAATCCGTATTAGCTACTTGTAGATGATTAAAAGTTCTTCCTCCAGCGGGAGCTAAATCTACTGTCAAGACCGATAAACTCATATGCACCAGGCAAAAATCAATGGCAATTTTCATGCAAAATATCTCCTCCTGTGTAAAAACAAAGCAAAAATAAAGTTTGCTTATCTCTATTTCTGACTTTTGCATTTGTCAACAACAAAAAGTATTTATTCAAGAATTTTATTTTTGTCATGCATTTTTTCAGATTTTACTTAAGAGGTTTTTCTCTACTTGAAAGTATATCGGCTGTGAGAGTTTTGCCTGACTTAATATCAAGAATTGTTTTGTACACAGGCTCGTAAACCACATGCAACCCAAACAGGGAAATAGTGTAGGGTAAGTCAGGTAGAGACTGGAAAGGCAATGTTAGTTAAGGAATAAGCAGTTATCTTAGTATCTTTCCTTCCCACTGCTCACTGGTGCTGACTTCTGCTCCTTCCCACTGCTCACTCACAAAACTGCTTCAGTTTTGTTCTCTGATGGTTGTGTATTATACTCAGCACTGATTAGACTGTACCTTGTGTCCAATTCTGGGCCACTCAATTTAAGAAAGATGTTGAGATGCTTGAACATGTCCACAGAAGGCCAAGGAGGATGCCGAAGGGACTGGAGCAAAAGCCCTATGAAGAGTGGCTGAGGGAGCTGGGGTTGTTTAGCCTGAAGAAAAGAAGGCTCAGGAGAGACCTTATTGCTCTCTAAAACTCCCTGAAAGGATGTTGCAGCCAGGTGGGGATCAGTCTCTTCTCACAGGCAACCAGTGACAGAATGAGAGGACACAGTCTCAAAATACACCAGGACAAGTTTAGGCTGGATGTTAGGAAAAAATTCTTCACAGAAAGAGTGATTTGCCATTGGAATGAGCTGCCCAGGGAGGTGGTGGAGTCAGAGTCCCTGGAAGTATTTAAAAAGACACTGGATGTGGCACTTAGTGCCGTGGTCTAGTTGATGAGATGGTGTTAGGTATTAGGTTGGACTTGATGTCAAAGGTCTTTTCCAACCTAGTTAATTCCGTGATAACCCTACATCCATCTAGATGTTATTGCAGGTCTAGGACGTGTCTTTGGTTTTGCACAGCTCTCAGTTTTTATGCATTGATATTGACTTCCAAACACCTAAAACTCATGACCCAGATTTTTAGGATTAAATAGACAACCCTAAAACCTTCTTAGCACATATGCCACCAACAGTTGGCTGAGACTGATTGGATCCTTCTAATGCAAGCAAATCATGCAGGTAAAGACAAGCTCATGCCTACCTCACACCTGGACCTGGAGCCAGCAGGTGGCCTGGTGCTCTTACCTTCTGCATCTTCTCCTCTTCTTTTGTGGTGCCATGACTTGGATCTCCAGACGTTCACAGCAGAATTTAAACAGCGTAGTTGCTTTACGTGCAAAAAAAGTGAGGAAAACTGCCTGCACTGCAGACTTATGCAAGTATTAGCTCAACAGTAAAGTTTTACATAGTTTGCTCCTGACATTTAAATAATTTACAGTAAAATTATTTTAAATTAATGTTCCAACTCTCAGTAATGCCTCACTAAAGAAATAATGTCGTTTTGTTGTGTTCTGTTGTGTTTTTTTTTTAAATAGGGAACTNTCTATTATTATGAATTTTGCTTAATTTCAAAAAACATTTTCGGTCTCCCCTGATGGTTTTGTCTCATGTTGCACCTAGTCAAATGAAACACTGTTTTTATCATAATGAAACATTTTTTTTCTAACATGTGTACTTTATTAAATTATGTGTGGACTTAACATTTCAAAATGCAATACTGCTTTAGAAAGGAGACTTAGAATATAATCATCCTGTTTGGTCCTGTTTTATTTATAAATAAATAACAATATACAGATATTTTTTTCCTCAGAATGTCTCAGTTTCAGTGAAAAAGTCCTTTCCAAATGAAAGGAATCTCACTTTGGGAAATTTCTGTACATTTATCCGTATGGGATGATTTGCTTAGCCTTCTTTTATATCATGCTCTGCATCTATAACAGCTTAGTGATTTAATGGATCAATGATGGTGCATAAGTCAAATATACTCACAAGGCAATTTTGTCAAAGTATCTTAAAGGCTGGGGTTTGGTTTTTTGATTGGTTTTATTTTGGGTGGAGGGGCAAGGGGAGGATAGGAGAATACACATGCAGCATATAAGCTAGGCTTTTTTAAAAAACCCTTGAACCAGTTCAGCCTTCCAGCAGGTTTAAAAAATACAGTGATAAAGCTTTTAAACCTTCCCACCCCACTGCTCTAAAAAAGCTTGAAAGACTTTCTCCCATGTGTTATGCTGTTTCTCAGCCCAGGGAGATGTTCACTGTGCACAGTCCTGTCCGTTCAGTCCCTGAAATGAAGGTTTAAGGCTACAGAACAAATTTTGACTATAAAGAAGTGTGAGAAACAGGCTCACAAGGATTACAGTTTGTAATGTAATTTATTATAAAGCAAAGGTAAAGCAGCGCTGAGCATGTGGGAGAATCCAAGTCAGCGCAGTGTTCATCATACAGGTTTCATAATTTATATCTTGGGATAATGCATAGGCATTAGTACTTCAAAACTAGGAGGGACTATTACAATTATTTCATACATAAGCATGAACCAGGAAGGATTATTACATTTATTTTCCAGAAATCATTTACATAGGCTCGCCCCTTATCCCTCTCCTTTGAGCATGCTCAGTGAATTGTAAGGAAGGGTCATTTTTGTTGATTCAGTGAATCCCCGGTACATTGCGACCTCTCCATTACGACCCTGCCCATTTGCAAGGAAAATTTATCACAGGTTTGATTCAGCCATCTGTGAGGTTCCCGGCCCGACGCATGCACAGTGCCTCTGCTCTGCCGAGGGGCGGTGCTGTGGTGTCTGTGGGGCGAAACTCACCCCGNCTTTGCTCCCCTGTGCTGAGGGACCCAAGGGAAGAAGCAGAAAAGTGTCCCCAGTGCTCCAGAGCGCCAGGGGGTGGGGCAATGCGCATGGCCTGCATGCATATTAATGACCTGCGCTTCTTTGTGAGTTTGGCTTTTTGCGAGGCCTGTGGCATGACCCGTTCCTTGCAAATGACAGGGTATAACTGTATATAACAATAACATATATATATACAATATATAATATACAATATATAAGCGATTATATATATACAAAAATATATATATACTTCTTTCATCCTTCCCAGAAGTAGTTCCCATATGGCCTAAAATTTCCACATTCAGTGTCAATCAGGAATAGGAAAGCACAAAGTGGGAGTAAGTGACAATATTCCTTTCCATCTGGTGAAGCTGCTCCCCAGAGCCCACAGTGGAGTGGGGCTGACTCCCCAGAACCAAGTAGTCCTGCATTTGGGGGCCACCCCAGTTAGTCCTGTAACTTACTGTCACTTAATAAAATTAACTGTGTAACTTGCAACAGTAGAGATGGAAAAAATGCTGGCCTCCAGCTGGGGTGGGTGTTCTCAGAGTTAGCCCAGCTCTCAAGCAGGTACAAAAGGCGCCCACAGCTGAAGCTGGGGAGACAGAAAGGAGACCTTCAGCCTCTGATGAATTACATACCAGTGCCTGGCCCCAGGAACAGCAGATCAGCCCTCACTTTGAAGGATAAATCAAAGCTTTAATCGGAGCTGTCAGTAAAGCAGGTGTTTTGACTGCTTTTATCGTTCATTTTTATGCAAAAAGGGTTGTGGGAGATACAGAAATCATGGGGGATTGAAAATAAATGGCACTGACAGCACTGATCCCACCAGGCGAGGGGGCCAAAATCGGTCTGTCTTTTCACATTATGAAATATACCTAACGGCAGGCTCTTTAAACTCTGCGTACACAATGCATGGTCTGTGTGCCCGGGACTTGCCTTTCTCTGTCCTCCTCTCCTCCCCCACTTTTTTTCTTCTTTTTTTTTTTTTTGATATGCCAGGGGCCCTTTTCTACTCTTTGGTGATGAACTGCTCCAACAGCCACAGCAGGTTCAGAATGTTAAAGAGCCGCCACTCACACGAGCTGACAAAAGGATCCTGCTTTAAAGGGCTTAAAGGACACTGTAGACACTACCCACAGCCCTCGTTTAGGGTAATGTCTTTTCATCTCGGTTTTCATAGTTCAACAACAGCAACAAACAAAACATCATAAAAATGCATCCAGGCAAATTTTCTAACATAGGTCGGGACAAGGGGGCTCAGTCTTAGGAGGGAGGTCGAGGCAGCAATGCCACAGGGACGCACCACTCCAGCTCCTCTCTCCCACGTTGTCTTGTGAGCTGGCAGGGGTCACGCAGCACTACCCAGACATACGCTGTAATACTGAGATTTAACTTCACTCAACTTCTAAGTCTCAGTAGTAATAATTTTAAAGGTACTTAAATATTTGAGCACAACGAAGTTGAAGCATTGTGGCATCCTGTAAAGTTGCAATGGTTGTTGAGGAATGTTCTAATGCAGCACACTTTTCCAGAAAGAAATAAATTAAGGCCTTTTTCTTCAGTTCTGCTATAACTCAATACTTTCTACAGTGTATTCTGTAACATAATTTGAGATACTATTACTGCAGGGGATGGCCAGGAAATTTCATTTATCATTTACAAACCGTAAAGCAAGAAAGAAAGAAAAAAAGTGCTTCCCCTCCTGTAGTTGCACGCAGTTCTTTATGTCTACTACCTCACCACTCACAAATTACCGTATTTCAGCAGTTTTACTAAGGAATTGATTCCTTTATTTTTCCATAGAAATTAAAAAATTATTTACAAAAGTAACACTCAGGATGCACATCTTTAGGGCAGATTGACTGAGGACAAGGTTTCAAAAAATTTTTATTGATTACCTGTAAATTAAGAAATTCATTATACTTGATTGTGATCATTCAAACTGCTGTTTCTACACAGAAAGCTTTGCATTTTTGTCAAGAAAAAAAAAAAAGGATGCATCTTATGACTTAGTTGCATAGAAATGAGATCACTATCCCTATTTTAAAGGTAGGCTGATACCCCCAGTCTCCATAAATATTTATGCATTTTTTGGTTTTTACCCTCTAAAGCACTCCATGAATTCGAAAGGAACTTTAATTATAACATAAAAGTCACCATATTTTCATTTAAAAAAAAGGATTTGTGGGCACCTTGCAAGTAATTTAGACTCTAATTTCCCAAACACACGTTTTTGCTCCTATGACAATTCCATTTAAAAGACTTAGATTATTGTACTTCTACAGAACTTTCTACTCAAACCTAGGTATTATGATCAGCACTGGCATTCATATTGCCTTCCTACCAACTTTCATTTCAATTTCATTTCTCATGCCAATGAAATTATTCCATACCAAGAAAATTTCATGCATGCTTGCAGTATCAAGCCTTAAACCCCTAATTTCTCAAATATTTCAGGGCCACAGTTTGTTCAAGACATGAAAATGAGTTGCTTCCAATAATTTGCTTGAAGAAAAATGATACAAGTCATTAATCATGGCAGAGATTTAGGTACTGAGGATGTTAGCTGAAAATTCATTAACTTTTCTCTCTGGAAGAGTGGTTATATTCAATAATATTTTTTTTCTAGCATTTTGATTAACAGTCTCTTCAGAAAAGCTTGATAAAATTAATAAGAGTTAAAAGTCTAATTCAAATTTACTAAGTGCCAGATCATGATCACCTGTTTAACATTCTTGTTGTGAATTCACTCACTGATAGTTTAGGCATAATACAATAAACAGTAATTAATAAGTAATACAAAAATATTTATTTGCATTCATCTTCCACCATGCTGCAGTGATTTTCCTAACAACACACATTATCAGGATCTGGTTTATAGAGCAACCTACAAGTGGCTGCATTGTCCTGAGTAGAAGTGATTTTTTTTGGCATAAGGAAAACCTTTTGACAATGCATTGTAGCAAATACCTTAGCTCTGACCAACACACACATCCCTTGTGAGAGTAGTATCAAATATGCTCATTTTGAATTTCTGGTGAATTTTTTCTAGTTAGCCTGCCATGGAGAACACTCAGATTTCTAGTTTCCACCAGAACTCTATTATACTCATGAGTAACTCTGGTATTGATAGATTCTCATCTATTTTGTATCAAAATCTTGAATCTTTCCACCATTCATTTTCTACAATAATTTCAAATATAACTTAATGTGCAGAGATGAATTCTGACTCACATATACCAATATACTAATATATGGGCACTATTGAGGTTAGTTGAAGGTAAATATATTGCAAAATTGTAAATAAGTTGAGGAATATGTCAGTATATAAATCTATATAACTCAGTCTTGAAGGCTTTGTAAATATGCACAGATGTGTTGACATCCTCATCATTCCTGGGTAGAACCGTCCTTTTCCTCACTACCCTTAGTCCAAAGACTGTTTCTGCCCATTTACTATCCAGTAGCACGATGTGGCAAGAGTTTATTTTTATCCTGTGTTTGTATTGCTCTTTCCACAGTGGGATTTCAGTTCACAGTGGGACATCTAGACACTGTTGAAACACAAAAAATAACAAACAATAGTGCCTTCAAGCTAAAGGTTTAGTCCCTAGATATTCTCAGAATCTCCAAAAACTGCAAGTACTGAACAGCTCATGAGACATCAGATAAACCACAAAAAAAAAAAAAGCCAGGAGAAGGAGATGTTGAAAACATTTACTTAATTATGATAGTGTTTGGTTGTTGGTTTGGGGGGTTTTCCTCTTTTTAAGCCTCATAGACCAATTCTAATGTTCATTGGTTTCTAAATGGATTGCATATAAATGCTGAGTTTGATTTAAGCATATTAAAGTGGACAGGCAGCCTACTTTTAAGAAGCTCTATCTCAACTGATAGATACAGCAAGCCCCCACATATTCGCAATCCGGTATTTGTGAGATCCAGTATTTGCGGGTGATTTTTCCGCGAGCTGTGCGACCTCGGCGTGTGCACAGAACCTACCGTGACCTCAGTCTGATTGGCCCCCAGCTCCACCGCTCGTGGTGCCAGCCCCGTCCCCACTCCCCCTCACCCCACTCGCAGGGCTCGCGGCACCCCCCTGCCCTGGTCCCATCCCCGTCCCCCTCGCTCGCGCGCCGTGCCACACCGCCGCTCACACCGCCACCTCGATCCCGTCCCTGTCCCACTCGCTCGCATTGCTGCTCACCGCCTCTACCTCATGCCGGTTCCTTCCTCGGCGCTCACCCCCCTCGCTCTGGCACTCGCCCGCCTCGGCAGAGAACAGCCAGATATCTGAGACAAGCCCAGCTCTCAGGACCCACCCTTCTCCAGACCTTATTAGGGGAGGGGGCGTGGCTACAGATGTGGCGTACTCGACTATGTAGTGGGTTCGCTATCTTTGCAGATTTCACGACTCGTGTGACGTGGACCAGACCCAACAGCCCGTGAGTAACGGGATCACTGTAGTATATAATGTAGTTGCCATGAGCACAATCATCTCCCTTCTTCTGATGAAAACCAGACCTGGTTGTACCTGTGTTGATCCAGTTTTTACTTTACTATGGCTTTAGAAGGACCCAAGCTATGTGTAGGCATACAAGGGCAGAAGCTCTGGTCTTGATTTTCAGTTTATGATTTGTGTCAAACCTGCTGTATTTAGCACCAGTTCTGCCTCAGGTTTCTGAGACTTCTGGGGATGCTTTCATTTTCCAATGGGGCCCTCCCTGGTAGCTCAAACCTCTTCAGTGCCTAGAGATGTTGTAAGGCTAGGCTCTCCATCCCTATTTAAAAGTAGATGGTGGAGTAGCAACAATAATTTATAAATGGACTTCGTAAAGACAGATTAATTGTAGTTCACCCTCCCTTAGTGTCATTTCATGGGTTCCATTTACATGTTGATTAATATGAAAGGGGTAGAGGAGAGTTTGCAGGTGTTGTTTGGTTATTTTTAGATTGTAGTTTGAACAGGACTAAACTTGCATGAGTGTGTAAACCTTATGGAGAATGTCAGTATCTCATAGACAGCCTCAAATAGTCAGAACCTCACCTCCTCCTCCCATCAAGTAGCCATGATACCTTGCTCAAACAAAAGTTATAAGAAAATTCAATTGAATCATCACAATTAGAATAATTGCCTGAAGATTTTATATATATTCCTTAAGGTTGCTAGTTTAAGAACACTCTTAACACAAATGGCTTACAGGTATTAAAATTGCAATAAAAGATAATGACAACCTTAAGTAATAGTAAGTTAACAAGCCTGTGTGGGTGAGTTACTCTTTAACTTGTGACTAATGTGTTAAAACAGATTTGAATTTAAAGTCCCTTTGTATGACACATGTTCTAGCTTGAGTGAAAAGCTCGGACTGGAGGGCAGGCCCTATGGGGA
>WEKX01020920.1:19856-57111 GCA_013390025.1 Pitta sordida | reverse complement strand
ACACTGTTCCTGATGCAGGCCAGACATATTGACCAAACATGATTAAAAGCGGTACAAAAAAGTGATTTAAAAAAACCAGTCAGATAGATTAGACTTTTTTAATTACACAACCGACCCCTCTGCCTTGGAAGATTACTGTTTGCTTTTGAGAAGTCTGGCCAGAACCATGACCCCTCCTTTGGTTCCCCTCCTCCCCTACTCCCTCCCCCGGTCCTACCCCACACTCCATTTCTATCTGACAAAGACATTAGCACATAAAAAACACAAAAGATTCGTATTCAACAGATCATGAAAGAGGTTACGCTATGAATACATATGGGCACTACACAGAAACATGAACAAACCAGCTTCCAGGCAACAATTGAGAAAAATGCTACGTATATGCAGACAAAGAACTGAAGTTTGAATTCGCCCCGCCTGTGTACTCTCCTTTCAAGCTTTGTGAGCACTGAAGTGCTGCCTCCTTCCATTGTTTCTGAGGACTGCATACAAAACACACTTTGGGAGGAAGGAAAGGGGTGGTGCTGTGTTCTACAAAGGAGAAAAGAGAAGCTGCGTGAGAAAGCTGCTAATATAAGCAACAGGAAGAGGTTAACAGGGAGGGAGAATTATGCATCTAAAGAACAACAAGGGAAGCATGAGAAAGAGGAAAAGCACATATGTGTTGGGAAGGGGAGAAGCAAAGTGCACCCTTCCTTAGTCAACAAACTACTTAAACATGAATGATTTGTTGAATCATATTCAAGAGCAATAAATACATAAGCTTCATGAATTTCAGTAAAGCCTTTGCTCTGAGCTTTTCACAAATATGACTTACTTGCCAAATGAACTTCACATGGACCAAGAGATAGCATGCAAAATTTCATGAAGCTTGATGATTTTGCCAATGTTTTTTGAACATAAAACAGAATTCAATGTTCTTATGTTCAGCCTTAATCACAGATTTCACCAGTTCCAGGTTTGTTCAGCTTAAATGTTGCACTGTGCTAGTAACTTCACTCAGGGAGCTACAGTAAATAGGACTCCAGCTTCCCTTGGAAGTTGCATTTCATAAACCTTTAAGTTTTCTTGTTCTCCTCTATGAAGAAGGCACAGACATTCTCAAAGCACAATACTGAAACCTGAAGAAAATTCTTCAGCCAAGTTCTCAGCTAGTATTATATAGAATGAAAGATTCACTTATTTCAATTGTCAACCAAGACATAAAAGCTGTCCAGAATGTGCGTCATCAGCAAGGGAAGAAACAAAACCAAACCCAGTAAATTTTTAGAGTAACCAGGAAAACCTAGTCTATAACCTCTAACCCAAACCAAAATAAGCAAAGGAAGCACACCAGTATATCAGGATGGAGACGAAAATCAAATGGACAAAAAAATCAATCTGAATTGGACTTTTCCATTGATCCAAAAGGCAAAAGATTCAAATCAGTAATTGCCTCAAAACCAAAGTGAGTCTTCAGGGTCACTATTCAGCCAAGAAAGAATAGAGCTCAGGAATAATCCACCTATAGCTACCTACTACAGCTAATAATCTTGAAAGAGCTAGTATTTGATATCACAGACTAACAAAACCTGATGAAGATACCACATGAGGAGATATACCAGGTGGCTGAAGAATTACAAGCAAATGAGAAAGTGGGGGGAAAAAACAAGTCACCAGTCTGACATCATAAAACCTTGGGAACACATCTCAAACCAGAAAACTGTTTCTAGATCCTAGATAAAATAGATAAAGCAATAAAATGCATGGTAGACGTGATATCAAGTAAAATAAACTACCTACCTGCATGGGAAGCAAGAATAAACTGTAAACTGTGCTGTAAGACATGGAAGTATCAGGTTGGAGAGGGACTGCTGCTGGAGTTCTCAGTGATCAGATTATTAACTTAATAAATAACAATAATCATCACAGCACAAATGGCTGAGAATATGGTACTGGAAGGCACTGACAACAAATAGATCAGAATATTGTATGAGGAGTATGATGACAAGATAATCACAGTGACAAAAGTAGGATAAAAGTCAGATCAAGTTGCAGATCATGCTTCATTTCAAGCAGTAGTTTTGGATAGTATAAAAAAAACCCAAACACACACCAAACTGCACAAGATGCAGAGTGCCTACAAAAGTTTCCACTCTACCTGTCCCAATGAAGTCTGGCTTATTCTGACAGGACAGACAGAAAGAACATACAGTCACTATAGGGTATACGTACAAGAAAAGGGAGGGAGCTACTAATTTTAAAGAATGTTTAATGCAAAAAACTCATACACATATAAACCGGCATATGGAGGCTTGTTATCTTTTACTACCAGGGCAATGGATCAGTCTCCCAGTTACAAAACGCAGCAAAAAAGGGTGTCTTCTTAAGAGCCAAATGTGTGTCAAGGTTTTAGGAGGGTTCTTTGGACTGTCAGATCAGAACAATCCTTCCAGTTTTACACTGATTTTGCAAGTGAGGCCTTAGTGTAGAAGATTCCTTTATTTTAGTGAAATTTCCAGTGTTTGCTTGGAATTTGACCAGAGATATCAAGAAAGAAAAGCCATCCTGGGCCACATGGACTACCTTCTGTTAGAAAGCAGCAGACCCTCTTAATTGTTATACAAAATGCAGGAGGAGCTAGTTAGAAACACCTCTTATTTCTCTAGGTATGAAAAAAGCTTCAAATAGACTGAACACACCACCTAGCCAATTTATCTCTGCCACAGCTACAGATCCTGGGGCAAGTGAGGTTTTTTCCCAGAACTGTACCAGAAGAAAACAACTGTATGACAAAATAGTTTGGCAGAGATTGAGAAAGCATTTTCAGCATCACTACTCTAGTGTAAGCTTCAATGAAAAAGATTGTCAAACTTCACCCCTCAAATGCTTTTAAATAATGCTGTACAGTCTTCGTTTCCTAGCTAAAAAAGTGCAGAAATCCTAGCTAAAAAAGTGGATGCTGCAGTTGCACACAATGGGTGTTTTTTTCCCTGCATATACACACATATACAATGTTTACAATAATATAATGGTTTTATATACACATACAAAGGACTTCATTACCAGCAAGGGCAACAGTGCTGCAAGGAAAATGATCCTCCTTCCAGAGATTAGACTACCCAAGTGAAAACTAATACATCTTTAAAGATCCACCAAATAAAGAAATAAACATCAAATTCTCCAAACCAAAAGAGAATACTGAGCATAAGAGTCTGTCACCAAATAAAAGGGAAAGGGAGACAAGCACATACTTAAAAGAAGCCAGCACTTCTATTTAACACAAACTTGTATTTTGACACAGAAAGCCAAGAGTCTTTTCTCTACAGGGAATGCAGTCTGTGTGTAGGAGTGTAGAGTGTCAGTGTATGAATTTAACCCCAAGAAAATAAAAAGAACAGTTTAAGATTATGCTGTTGATGGTTGCTAGTAATGGAATACCGTGAAACTCCTCCCGAAATACCGACTGCATATAAGCAAGGAAGAACTTTAAATATTTTCATATTCTAGTAAAAACTAAAAATTCTCATTTATCACATTTTCAATGGAAAACAGGAAGTAACATTTTCCACCTTATGTCAGGAATAAACCTTTCACTCCCAGCCTTCTCTCAAAGCATGTCATTTTTTAGACATAAGACTGTAAAGCTTAGTAAAAAGACAATGCAGAGATAAGTGACAGAATGACATGAATAATCTCAGACGGCTACTGTCTCCTGAGGGGGTCAATTTTCAGAGTAATTTTAACAACATTCCTATTTTCTTCAATAGATCTGTTATTTAACATATGTTAGCGAGGTTGTTGCTGCTACAGAAGCTTTGTTCACAGAAGTATTTTACTCTTTCATCACATACCAAGTAATACATAAATATTAGTACTTGCAATTAAATCATTACTTGCATTCTCCAGAGTTGATTTTTTTCAGCTATGCTACAATCCATATGAGACACCTGGAGCTTTATTACATTTTCTACTAGTCTTGAAGCAAATAGAGGACTTTTGGGTTTGATGCTATTTTAAAACAAAACCTGTTCCTTTTNTCTCTTCTCTCAGGCTGCCAGCACCAGAACAAGAGGACATGGTCTTAAGCTATGCCAGGGAAGGTTTAGACTGGATGTTAGGAAGAGCTTTTTCACCAAGAGTGATCTCTCAGTGGAATGGTCTGCCCAGGTGGTGGAATCACCATTCCTGGAGGTGTTAGAGAAATTACTGGATGAGGAACTCAGTGACATGGTCTAGATAATGGGAGGCTCAGACAGACAGAGTGTGGTGCCCATGGCTCCGGGGTTGTGGGTTCGACCCCTGTATGGGTATTCACTTCGGAGTTGGACTAGATGATCCATATGGGTCCCTTTCAACTCAGAATATCCTGTGATCCTTTAGTGGGCCAAATACTTGAGTCTCAGATTTTTAGATGCAAAACATGCCTGCTTCTCCTAATGACCAAAGTTAACTCATTAAAGCAGTATGCTCAACACTTCAGCTTTTACAAATTCAAGCTTACTCCAACACTGCATAAAGGAGTATCCTCTGCCTCAGTAAGTTTCAGTAAAAAACCCAAAGTAATAAAAGAGTACAGATAACTGAATGTCATTTCTTCAAACAACAACAACAAAAAAATCCATAGATTCCAGTGTTATGTGTGATTCTGGTGAATCCCACAAGTGGTATTTACACGTCCACATCTTGTCCACATAATGAGTACAGAATTCATATTACATATACAACAATTACTATCAAACCTGTTTCATAACAAGTCCCATCAAGGCCTTTACTTCTATTGAATCAGTTGCTGTGTGAAATGTTCTTTACTGCTCAATCCACCATGAATTAAGCTACAGGTACTGGATGCTGAGTGTTCAGGACATCTCTACATGTGTTCTAAAAATATTAATTACAGAAGGGAGGCATAAACAGGAGGATAGGGAATACTGACTAATTCAATACTATATCTAGCATATGGAAAAATCCTGGTAAGCATGCCAACAGTTCAAATATATCACAAGTTGGTTAGAGAAATTATTTCCTTATCAATGTACCTTTAGTATTACTGAAGGAATAATTTGCAGATAAAATACGTTAAAATGTATGTTCATTCCACTAATGTCAAAACCAATGGTAGTTTTTTTCTTGTTGAAATGTACCCAGAAAGTTTCACTGGGAATAGTTCCACTCATACCACACAAATCTAACAGTCTTCATAATTTCATTCCTTACAGTGTTAGAGATTACAGAAATAAGAAGACAATGTTTACAAGCCCTATATTTTCATTGATTTTTAACTTTCTTATGAATGTGGATCATTTCTAGAGTTATGTTAGGAAGACAAATCCAAACAGCATTTTGTTGCTTTTCTCTGCAATGAACTTACTTTAGATTCGGAAACAACACATGCCAAGCATTTTAAAGCTAAACAGGATACAGCTGTTAAAAGGCTTTAGCAGTGCCATTTTAACCCAGTCTTCTGCATACCATTGTAAATAATGAATCTAACCTCTCTGGGAAGAAAAGAAAACCTACAGTTTTAACATTTAATTAACAACAGCTGTTATTACTGGGGATGCTATTGGGTGACTTTTATTACTTGAAATACCTTGTTCAGTCAAAACTCAAATGGATCGCTTTCCATACTTTTCCCTACCTAAATATTAAAACATGTATTATTTACTTTTATACACCATTCAGAATATAAAATCAACACAATTTTACCTTTAAAACTGTTTACATTTTATATACACCTAAGACCATACCATTTTGGCATCTCAAATGTGTCTGCAGGCAACATACAACATATCAGTCATTCTTATTCAGCAGTACAAACAACAGTTTTCAAAAATTATCAGCAGTACAACTGTGTATTAAGAAAAACTCCACACCAATGGTTTGCCCACATCACTTATCAATGTCCCTTTAATATTAATACACAGAGAAGTAAATTTTTTTCATAAATTTGTTCAAGTATGTGGAACATGTAAAATGCATAAGAATCAATACAGACTTCATTAATGTTATATTTATTTATTTTCCAGCTTCATACAAACTGGATGTAGAAGCATAAACATAGTACATTTCTACCATTTTCAACAAAAATATAACCAATATGTACAATTATTGTATTAAAAATACAAAAGGATACAGACTCCACCAATGTCTTTCTAAAAGACATACAGGTACAAGTAGTATCAAAAGTATGAGGAAATCACCAGTTAATTGTACATTCTGCACTTGACATCACAGAGCGAACTGAGATTAGCAGTCCTATGGTCTACAATTACTTAATGCTTTATATAACATTTGTGCAACTTGTGATAGAGCTAGGATTTTGTATTTCTATATGCACATGAGGTCCATAGCCTTGAGATTATTCTGGCAAATAATGCATATTACATGTAAAATTACAAATGCATAATTGACAATGTGATATATAAGCAAATAGACAAAAGCTATGATTACAGGAGAAAGAATTAAATAAAGCACTGACATTTGTTTGATACAGTGAAAAAACACTGCAATATGATCTTTAAAAGTTGAAGCTATTTACGTTTATCTACTGATCAATATGATCAGCTGAGTTCAATGGAAAACAAACAAACAAATAAAATCCAAGATCAGCAGTTCCTCACATTTGAGTACTACTCAGATTGGCAGCCTTCACTTCTCCGGAGTCTGTGCAAAACCAACACAAAAATAGAAGGGAGGGTCATTTCAGTCATTCTAGGGGTTAATAGCAGCTGTGAGCAGGTGGTTGCTACACATTGGCCTTCTCTACACATGCAGTGTTCCATGAAGCCATTAACAGTTGTGACTATTTCTGCATTGCAAAGGCTGGCAAATCTAACCATGTAATTTTTTTATACTTAAAGGCTCTTCTATCCCCTAATGTCAGTCAATAGATGGAGGTTATTAGATCAGTGTTAACAGCTGACACGAGCTGTGACATCCCAATTTGCCCTCACTGCAATGTTATCCAGTTAATTTTTATTTTAATATAACTACTATAGAGTACAAAAAAAAGTATATAACTTAAAGGTGTGGTTGCCGTCTGTCTTATTAGAATGGGACACTGCCATCCTGTATACCACAAGGCACAGGTATGAGACACACTGTGTCCTCTTCCATGACTAATCAGTTGCAAGCACTGTTTTTCTGCATTTACACCAGACCCGGATAAGGATGCCATTAACACTAACATTTACAAACCTGTGAAGATTCCAGGGTGGGGCACATTAAGAGGGAAGCTAGATGGTTAAAGAAAGGCTGCATCCTGTAACCTCTGCCTTTCCTTCTGCCCTACTCAGCCACATGATAGCAATATTCTCTCCATGAGCTCAGGCTGGCAACCCTACTTACAGGTGTGAAATAATACTGTAATTGCTATGCAGATGCAGTATTTGATCTTCTAGATGCAAAAATACAAAACTGTAACAAAGGCATTGTAAACAAGCAAATAAGCACTGCTTCCTTGAAGGATCTCAAAGCAATTTTCTCCTTGTACGTTAAAGGCCAAATGTAATTTGACAACTAACTTATCTCATTATCCCAATGAGACTAAGTACTAAGATTGTGATTAAAATCTACAAGGAAGATTTAAAAAAAAAAAACACAACCTTCCAGGCATTGGGAAGTGCAGCCAGAGTTAATTATCCTGATGTGACGATCTTGGAATCTCGAATGATACTGAGTGATGTGGCAGACAGCGACAGTGGTAGCTTGGAGATTGCTGCACTGTGCATTTCAAGCAACACAGTTTGAAAAGTGCCAGGGCGATTTCTTCACAGTATTTCACATGCAAGGGGAGAGGGGACAGAAGAGGGAGGGGCAGAGGAAGAAGCCCCATGCTGCTTTAAGGCAGGGAAGGAGGCAAATAGGTCCACCATCCTTTAATCATAGTTCCAAGGCTCCTATTCTAGGGACGTCTTCTTGTGCTTTCCTTTAAGGTGGTTCACTTTGGATCCAGAAAAGCCCGAGTCTTAGACAGCAGAGACTTGTTCATCTTCTGCAAACACAATAGGATAAGGGAAAATAGAATTTAGTTCGTACAGAGCTAGACTGCTACTGAATGAAACAACCTGTGCACACAACAACTGTTTGTACTACGCTCATGTGTTTTCCATGTCATTGCATTAGGTATGAATTTTAAAACAATCTGAATTCCAGTACATCTCAGGTCTCATGGGAAGTATTCCTTTGTAATTTTGTTCCTGAAGAAAATAAGACAATTGCTATAACGGTGCTAGGTTCAGTCCCTCAGCCCAAGGAACACAATAGCTACTCCTAGATATCCAATAGCTTCAGAAAGGCATCTTATATTTTTCCCTGAATGCATCTGCAATTTAGTCATCACTGGTAGAAACAATTAAAATTCTCCGTCATGTAACTCAAAGTTTGAGGCAATTCAGTTAAGGCAGACTTCATTTTTCTTCCTATCATGTTCAATTGCAGAGTTCATCCTGCATATAAAACCTTACTAACGTTAGCATTAGGAGGAGAAGGGGAGTGGTAGTCTATCAATAAGCAAAACAAAGCATTCAAATGTGTGATTTAGGCAATTTTGAGCACCTAGGCCAAGAGCTGTAATCCAGCCACACTTCCACTAGATACCAAAACATTACAGTTGAGCTAAAGCATAAAGATGCAGACACACTTGGGCCAGCAAGGCAGCAAGACCTTGGGCTTGTTATGAAGAACAGTTGGAGTGGAAAACCCAGTGTCCACAGTTTCAGTTAGAATGTGAGTGACTATCCAAATAAACCAGACCAACAATGCTCTACAGGGTGCATGAGCACCTATTCTATAAACCAGGAAACTCTTTTGATCATTAAACAGATGGTTAGTCCAAAAGTTTACGGGAGGCAGGGCTGTACATGGTGAACACGGGCACATTTAGAGAAGTTGCCTAATACAACTGCTTGGTTGCCCAAGGTTCAGGTTCCAACTTATGTATCATATTTAGGAGGAACTGAATTCCTCCCCTAACAAAAAGTTAACAAATGGTAAGTTATGAAATTGAAATATAGTTCAAATTATGGCAAAAATTTCTATGGCAGAATACATTAATGTAATTTGCTTTGTCTCTGTGAAAGCATTGACCAGTTTTGCATGCAGCATACTCAAAATCTAACAATTAGAAATTTACCATCTTCCTCTGTGGAAAACCCTTGAGAAGGATAGTGAGCAAGACGTGGATCTGACTCATTTGGTTTATGCCACTGAGGTTTGTTCACAGGCCTGCTAGTTGAATGGCCATGCGACTGCTGCTGTGGAGTTGATGTCCCATGAGTCTCACATGTCCGTGCCACCATTCTAGACCTCTGAAGTGCTATGTTATAATCTGGTGGCTTTCTGGTTGGATGGGAGCCACCTTCTGCAAATTCAGCAATAGGTATTCCTACATAACCAGGAGGAGTTGGAGGTGGTTCCCGGTATCGACCCTCTTTTCGTGCTGGAGGGAAAACAATAGATGATTATAAGAGATGGGAAGAGAAACACTGCTCAAAGGAAAACAGATAGTTAAAAGCTAAATAAACCTCAACCAACTCAAAAACTCAGGAAGAGAAAATCTGAAGGACAGAAGTTAACAATCATGTGCTAGACAACGAGCTTGTGAAAAATAAATTAATCAAGAAAGTACAGAATATACAACATACATCTGATGTAGTTATTCTTCCAGTAGAGAAGCATTAGTCTAACAAAATTCACCAAATTACATGGGGAATTTGTTCAAACTTCAGAGCTGAATTGTATAGAATAAACCATACAGTGATCAAAGTAACATGAAAGACACAGGAGTCCACAAAGTAGCAAATATTAGGAATTTCGGCATCTCCCCAAAAGCATGACAATCTTAATTCTGAAGGTGAGCTTTCTATCTACGAGCTCATCTCTTTTCTTTTTAGCATCTTGTAGGGGAAAACCAAAAAGCATTATTTCTTCCTGTAAGTTTCACTAATTAATGAGACATAAGCTACAATTCCAAGGGGTAAGGTAGAGAAGTGGGCTTCATCTTCATACTGTTTGTATGCACTACTGCCCACTCCCTATGGTTATATTCTCTGCAAAACTGAAAGTATGCCCATAAGAACAATGATTAAATATTCTTTTATAGAGAAGATGGAAAGACCACCACCTAGCTTGTGAAGACCTAACTTTACCTGAACAAGGCTTAACTCTAGGCATACTGAGAAGCTCTTTCTTGCAGACAACTTTGAAGGAGAAAGCAGCAGTTAGGTATTCTAAGAATCTGCAGGGACACACAGCAGATAGGCATGACTCTCAATCACCTATCAGAGGTCTTGGCTTACTGGGGAGGTCCTAAAAGATTGGAAGTTGGCCAATGTGATACCTATCCATAAGAAGGGTAGGAAAGAGGAGCCAGGAAATTATAGACCTGTCAGCCTGACCTCGGTGCCAGCCAAAATTATGGAGCAAATCATCTTAAGGAAAATGATGTTGCACCTCCAGGAGGGTAAGGAGATCCGACCTAGTCAGCATGGCTTCAGGAAAGGAAGGTCCTGCCTGACCAATCTGATTTCCTTCTATGATCAGGTGACCCGCCTGGTTGATGAGGGAAGAGCTGTTGATGTGGTGTACCTGGATTTTAGTAAGGCCTTTGACACTGTCCCCCATAACAAACTCCTGGTGAAGCTGGAGGCTTGTGGTTTGGATGGGTTTACAGTGGACTGGATCAGGAGTTGGTTGGATAACAGAGCTCAGAGAGTGGTGGTTAATGGTGCTGTGTCCGGTTGGAGGCCGGTCACTAGTGGGGTGCCTCAGGGTTCAGTGTTGGGACCTGTCCTGTTCAATATCTTTATTGATGATCTGGACGAAGGGATGGAGACTATTATTAGCAAGTTTGCGGATGACACCAAGCTGGGGGTAAATGTAGATCTGGAGGAAGGTAGGAGGGCTTTGCAGAGAGACCTTGACAGGCTGGATAGATGGGCTGAATCCAATGGCATGGGGTTCAACCAGTCTAAGTGTCGGGTGCTACACTTCGGTTACAATAACCCCATGCAGAACTATAGGCTGGGATTGGAGTGGCTGCAGGAGGATCAGGTGGAAAGAGACCTGGGAGTGCTGGTGGATAGAAAACTTAACATGAGGCAGCAGTGTGCCCAGGTGGCCAGAAAAGCTAATGGTATCCTGGCCTGCATCAGGAATAGTGTTGTCAGTAGGACTAGGGAAGTTATTCTCCCCCTGTACTCAGCACTGGTTAGACCACATCTTGAGTACTGTGTTCAGTTCTGGGCTCCTCAGTTTAAGAGGGATGTTGAGATCCTTGAGCGTGTCCAGAGAAGGGCGACAAGGATGGTGAAGGGGCTGGAACACAAGCCCTATGAGGAGCGACTGAGAGAGCTGGGATTGTTCAGTCTGGAGAAGAGGAGGCTGAGGGGAGACCTTATCGCTCTCTACAACTACATGAAGGGAAGTTGTAGTCAGCTGGGTGTCAGTCTCTTCTCTCTGGCTACCAGTGATAGAACAAGAGGACACAGTCTTAAACTGCGTCAGGGGAGATTTAGACTTGACATTAGGCGGAACTTTTTCACAGAGAGGGTGATCTCTCAGTGGAATGGGCTGCCCAAGGAGGTGGTGGAGTCACCGTCCCTAGAGGTGTTTAAGAAAAGGTTGGATGAAGTTCTTGGCGACATGACCTAGATATTAGGGTAGTGTGTTATAGGTAGGATGATGTGTTGGTAGTAGGATGGCAACAGGTCAGGTTAGGTAACAGGTTTGACTAGATTAGATTAGGTAACGGGTGATAGGTTGGACTTGATGATCTCTATGGTCTTTTCCAACCTTACTGATTCTGTGACTCCGTTTCAGACTTACGTGGTCAGTAAAGTCATCTGGGACTTTGATACCGAGTACTTGTGATCTAGCCATTTAACACATGACCACTTAGCTGACAAACCTTACAAATGAAGCAGGAAAAAACCCTGACACAAACAATTTACTCCCCACAGCTTATCACACACTCTATATTCTTGCACAAGTGGTGGCAACACCACCATTCTGCATTAAGCAGCATGATTTTAATGAAAGGGCAGTAGAAGCTTAAAATGGACCAGTGTTATTTGGATATAAGTTTTTACGGGCTAAAAATAAATCCTTGGTATTATAACAAAATCAGTTTCCAATAGAATCTAAGTATTTTTCTTGAACAAACTGTTTGAACTGAGACAAGTGGCATTAAGTTTCTCAGAAATTCTTTTCAAAGATTCTGAAAAGGAGAAAAAATTCTGTAGAAAAATTCTGTTGAAATACTGCAAGAGATCCTTGTCTACTCAGCGCAAAAGAACTAAGCAAAATAGTGAGTTCTGTTGGACAGAGATATACAGTTACATTTGCAGGATGATTACTTAACAGTAGTGAAGTGAATGGAAGTGCATTGGTTTGGATTTTCAGGTCCCTTTCATGTCCTTTTAAGCCTCTGAAAATGTAGTGCCAAGCATTGCCTTAAGAGGCAAGTTTGGAAGCACACATGTTACACATTCTAGAGGAAAGCAAGGGTATCAAAGAGAAAAATTAGAGAACGGCATGAGTCTGAACCTGGAGAACCAAGTTCCTCCTCCTCACAGTCCAGGGATTCAGATATGCAAGTAAGTTTTGAGGCAATGAGCCACAGCTAAGCAATATACTTGCGCAGAAAATGGAAAAGCATTTTATCACAGTGGTCTCAGCATGACCTCAATCTGGCAGACTTTCAATTGCGTCAGCAAAAAATGGCTTTTAGATAGTTCTTCAAATTAATCTGAAAAATGGAGAAGGGTAAGGGAATGACATGAAGAAAAGAGACAAAAATGCAGAGGTCTTGGATGGCTTGGGATGCACAGAAGGAACAATGTAAGAAAAATGTTAAGCTCTGCCAAAGACATTTTCATATGAAGTTATATATTATGTGATCTTTCCATTATTGAATGAATCTAAATGTATTTCAGCTTTAATTTCTTAGAAACCTCAGTTTCAGAAATCCAAAATAACATTTCAGTTGGTACTTAAGCAGAAAGCATTTTCTGAAGTAAGAATATTCACAATTATCAGGGAAGTCATAGAGATATAAAGTATTCACAGAATTCACAGTATTCACAGTATAGATAAGGCTGGAAAGAACCTCAAGAATCATCTAGTCCAGCCTATAGTCCAACTAACCTAGCATCTACATCTAGATCATATCACTCAGCACCTCGTCCAGCCTCCCCCTGAACACATTCAGGGTTGGTGACTCAACCACCTCTGTGGGCAACCCATTCCAAATCCGGATCACTCTTTCAGTAAAAAATCTTTTCCTAATATCAAGTCTCAACTTTCCCTGCTGAAGCTTAAGACTATGACCTCTTGTCCTGTCCCCAGAGACCAAGGAGAAAAGACCAACCCCTGCCTGACTACAACCTCCTTTTAGATAGTTATAGACAGCAATAAGGTCACCCCTGAGCCTCCTCTTCTCTAGGCTAAACAGACCCAGCTCCCTCAGTCTCTCCTCACAGGGCTTATCTTCCAGCCCCTTTACCATCCTCGTTGCCCTTCTCTGAATTTGTTCCAGCACCTCAACAGCTTTCTTGAACACTATCCATTCCATAACCTTGCCTGGGACTAAGTAAAATGTTTCTATAAAAATCAGGCCACATTTATTAGCACTTCTAAATACAGCACATGGAGACTTAAGTGTGATGAGAACTTCACATTTCAGAATAGACATCTAAAGACATCAACCTCTCAAAACACTGTCCAGCAGTTGAGCTAGTGTTTTGGTGTATGGCAGGCTGTCTTGAAACACAAAGGCACTGCCAGAACTGAGAATCAACGATAAATATTCCCTGTCAATAGATGGACAGTTAAAGAGAAAAATTTAAAATAGACTGCAAAATGTTCAGGTTGGCTTTAAATTTTTTTTAAAAAAATCAAACCAGACAAAAGAAATGAAGTTTTAGAACACTACAAAAAACCATAAGCAAATGAATTGCAATACTTCATGGTAAACAAAACTTAACTTACCAACAAGCCCCTTTGTACTACTTGATGATACTGCTGTATGAGTAGGCACAGGAGCCGGCTTAGTCTCCTCTGCTAGTACAGATGTTATGCTACTGGTTTCAGCTTCAATCGAAACATCCTTCCCACCCCTCCGCTTTATGGTACCTGTATCACCTTCTGAGTCCTCTCCCCAGTATCCTGTTGAGGATGCCCAGCTTGCTCTAGACTGTGCTTGATCAAGGCCCTCCCTGCCTTGACTTTGCCTGCCATACTTTGTGCCATGGTCTGGGAACATCAGCTGGTCCATATGACTGCCTGAGGCCCACAGTCCTGCCCCATCACCTGAACTATCAAAATGAGCATGTCCAAAAGGCAGTGTCTCCCAGCTTCTCTGGTGCTGTATTGTTTGTATGTTATCATGAGAACCACTTGAACAAGAAGTCCAGCTACCACGGCCACTGTCAGCTGCATCAAGCGAAGCTCTGTCACCCTGATCCTGTGACAGTTCTTCTGTACTAGGAGAAGAAAGCACAGTTGCTCCAGCATACAGGCCTCTGGTCTCTGAGAGCGGTGCATATGACCTAGATGCACATGGATGAGGAAAAAAAAAATCCAGTGTTGGAATTGGAAATAATGTATAAGACATACAAAGAATTCAACAATCCAGAGAAAAACAAACATGTCGGAGGGTTGGACTAGATGACCTTTATGATATTTAAAAGGTCCCTTTCCACCAAAACCATTCTATCATTCCATAATTGAAAGATTTGATGAACTTTGTAGTATCTTTTGTTTGCATTAATAGCTAATTAAACTCAGAATAGGATACTTCTCTTTCAAGTTCATTCTCAATAAAACAAAAACAAACAAGCAAAAAGCCTCACAACTGGATAGATAACTTGATGAAACTTCACACTTCAGAGAGTCATCTCAAAATATGACTTTAATCTTGCAGCATCCCTCTGAGACAGGCACACCACATTGGCACATATAAAGGGGAACAGACTGACAAACAGGGTCATCCTACTGCTTTTCCAGCCATGCAAAGCAAAGGTTCAAAAGCTAGAGTTTTAGCAGGAGCAGGCTTATATTCCGATTTAGATTTCACCTTTTCAGATTTTTTCTGCTGCTTAGGAAACTTTGAAAGCTAACTTTTCAACATCTCCTGCAATGGAAATGTATTTTAACCTTAATTTTAGAAACACATGCTACTTGCTAAAGCCAGTATGTTCTCTGTAGTCTTTCAGCAATGAAGAGAGCCTGATAGTATCACTTACACAGCAGCAGAGAAAACCAACATAGTGTCAATTTTTCTTAGCAGCTATCCAGGCTCCTGAGATTTGCTCTTTCAGGGCAGCTTGCTATGCAGCCTGGAACTCTGTTCTTCCAAACACTTAAGACATCCAATTAAAGAGTTTGCATAGCCTGCGATTCCCAAAGCTGAAGTACATCAGTTTTGGGATAGGTCTGCCATCCCTGAAACCATTCAGAGGACTAAAGCTACAATTATTTTCACACCAAGGCTCACTGCTAGAGATTTAGAAAACTCCTCACAGCACTAGCTTCCCCACCATTACAGAAATTAATTACCTAGAAAATTATCTAGAAAACCAGCAGTGTAATGTGAATTTTAGCTTCCAATTATTGTTGACTGGAAGAAATATTTGGGGTAAAATATTTTGAGTTAGACAAACATGCACTTTTCCATGAAACAGACTGGAAAATTACTAGCTATTTCTGTTCTGTTTGATCGCTGAATAATTGTATGAATAGTATCTCCTCTAATTCAGTTCATTTCCCATGTAGAAAGCAGGCTAGGATACTAGTCTACCATAAAGAAGATAATCTACAGTACCACTGAAATGCTGAGATGGTAAGGTCTAATGAGGTCTACTGCAAAACCTCCTCTTATCAGAAATGGAGCATTATCACAAAATGCAGCATTGAAACAGTCATTTTAAAGAGCAGGGGACAAAAATATTCGAGACATACAGAGGAAGTTATATGGAGGAATATACATGCCACATACACAATGTATGAAAGTATAAGTAAGCACAAATAAAATTCCTACCCTAAGCTGTATTGATCTGGTTCAATCATGATTCTTCTATCAATCCTTCCCACACCAAGATTTGTCTCCACGATGCTGACAGAATGTCTCTGTCTCCTCTCATCATGCAGGGAGACTGGCATAGAGTCAAAAGAGGAATTGCTGACAATACTAGATCTAGAAGAAATTTCACTGTGACCAGAATCTGAAAAGTTATCCACCGTGCTGCTAGGAGCCAAAGTATAGCCTGCAAAGGGAACATCATGTTAATAGGACTCTCCAAGATGCTGGCAATGCTGCCACCACAGACAAGCAAAGCTACGAATGCATTTACACAGCACTGCAAAAGATAAAGATAGAGAGAAAAACTGTCTAACACTGTGTATCCAGTCTCTTAATCAGAGGTTTAAAATTGTGGGAACATGCACTACTCATTTATAAACTAACTGCTCAACCTCCTTCTTCTCTGCCCTCCTCCCTCAAATTCTTTTCAGATTCATCATCATACTTATATACTCACATTACAAAATCTTACTTCTCAACAAACTGCCTGTGCATAAACACTGTCTCCAAAAACAGAATGCAAGAGATGCTCTGGATGAGTTTACTACTTAAAGTAATCCAAGAGACCCTCTCAAAGTTTTCTGTTCTGCAAAGCTACACTTTGGAGGTGAACAGCAGATACAACATGAAGCCCAGATGTCTGGGCTGACTGCTTATTACATATTCTGGCTGAGAGTAGGTCAAGTTTGCAAGCTTTCTTGGTGATCCCTGGCTAACTAACTAATTCCAAATAGCATGTATTACCAGAATTTAAATCAAATTTAGAGGTAGCATTGACACAGCCAAAATGAGATAAAATCTGCAAACCATGTCACAAAAGCAAATTCAGCTTTTGATATAGTATTAAACAAAGTTGTGCTGAATGTTCTTGCCGGCTAAGTTAAAGATCATTAAACAGTATATACCTACACGTAACTGCAGTTTTCATTTTTTTCTTTCAGTCTACTTATAAGAGTCAAAATTACTTCAACTGATCTATCCCAATTCACTTGCTGAGAACATTGAATTAATGCTGTCATTTTTTTTTTCCTGAAAGAACATACGATTAACTTTATATCACCATCAAACCAAGGATGTTTCTTTAATCATGTCTCATTTGCTTTCTGCAAAAAAAAAAAATGCTCTTCCCACTCTAAGTTCTTTTTCAAGAAATGCATAGGCCTGACCATATTTATATAAATTCACTATTTGCTAATGTAGTATTTGGGAGAAATAATGACGATAGCTTACAAGGACTGGAAATGCTATATTCTCTACATAACCCTCCTCCATATGACCACAGGAAATAGTACTTCAGTAGAAGTCACTTCAACCCCACTGTATATTATACCATAATGTTACATTATGTAACTGTTAAACTGAACTTTTATGATATTCAAAAAAGAGAAAAACTTCATCTGCAACACAGCTAGGCTATTATACTTCCAAAGGGGTGCCCGCCCCCCACCCCGCCCCCGCCATTTAAAATATCTCTTCAAAGTCCTAAATACACTTTAAAAAATAACTCCATCAAATCGCTTGAAAAGATCTTGGTCGAGAAAGCTCCAATATGTAATGCTATTCCTCAAACAGTCATTCACATGGTTTGAATAATCATGCTATTAAAATATTCTGGAGCAGCTAGTTGAATCCCAAATATCTTAAGTCTTTCTGTCATATATAGGTCACATCCCATCCAAATGGCATGACACAGCAAATAATTCCTCTAATAGAGCAGTGTGGTCAATGCCGTACAAAGATTTTAAGTTTCCAACCTGTACATCCTTCCCTGGCAGGGAACACCGATGACAGAAATATTTTTATGTCAAAAGCAGCTGCAGGGAGAGTGAGCTACTGCATCAAATCCTGTATCATATCAGGCTATTATTCCTAGCTTTTGATAACCATAGGGCTTTCAAGTACCCTTGAAATTGGGTTCACAGTTATCCTATTATATATCCCACTCTGCACTACATTTCCTGCCCTGTTGCTGACCACATGTGACAAAAATAGGAGCAGCAGTAGTTATCAAATGTCCAAATTCTTTCTTAGAAGCTTCCAAAGTCCATAAGCTTCAGGAAACAGGATGAGAAATACTGAAGATCTAATACCTTTCCTTGGAGAGCTCTGTGGTGAAGTAGGAGGAGAAGACAGCTGAGAAGATGCACTTGAGACTGTGTCTTCAGATTGTTTCTTGTGACGATCCAAACTTCCTTCTTCCGATAATGAAAGAATTTTCTTTAAAGCTTGTGGGGAGTTAATGCCTTAAAGTAAGAATCAATGTAGATGTAAAATCCAGTATAAATACATCTTTATACTTCAGAATGCATTTATAGAGCAGACACTGTACAGGAAAAAACCACTAAATTTTCTAACATAAGCTTAAATGAAGCAAAACACTTAAACCTATTCCAGCTTAAAATACAGCACTTTATATCTGCATGCAAAGGACTTTCATTCTGGCCACTTAAAATAAATACTTTGCCTCAGAAAACACAATGAAGATTTGATGCTGTAGAATACTGCCTATAAAATACATAAACTGAGGACGTGCATAGGAATGGTTACTGAGAAACTTGAACTAAAGTTATGTCGAATACAGACACAGTAATCTCACTAGTTAGTCAAAATTTACATAGTAAGAATTAAAACTGTTCTTCAGTTTCTTTTCTATTCAGAGTAGCCTAGAAGGTCAAAGAAAGATGGAAAGAAAATTACGTAATAAGATTAGGCTTATGAAACAAGCTCATCCTGCAGCTGCCTGTCTCCCTTTCATTTTTGAGAATTTTCTCTGCACCATTTTATTTTGGGAAACTAAGAAGTAAAAACATCCTGAAGATGATATATGAGGTAAAGATCTAGGGCATCAAGAATTAATTTTCCCAGGCCACATTTATCCATCTTTTTCTTCCACTCCCCTGAAAGATCCACCCTGGAACAGTGAAGACAGAGCTTCTCTGACAGTTTTGCCAATGTTTGTGGTAGAGGTTATTTTCAAGCATTCACAGACTTTATCTTTGATCTTTTGGATCACAATCCTGCCATCAATAATTTACAGCTCCTTCATCAGAATAACCTAGTCAGTTTTCAGAAACTTTGCCACCATGAGTAAAAATGCAGTCTATGGAAGTTCAAAGTCCTTTTAAGATCTAAAATTAATGGTAAAATCAACAAGATCGAGACTAATTATGAATTGTTTCTTGCTCATTTTGCTGCTTCTAATACTTTGTTACAGCCTAAGCAGTGCACGAGGAAAACTAATAAAGATTGAATTAAGCTCCTGTGAAAGTACCATCATGCAAGAGGAAGGGCCAGTGATGCTAAATATACTTACTAGGATAATTACCAAACCTTAATTGACTTAAGAAGTTCTTTAATAATGCATATACGTTATGTATACATTCTGGGACACAGATTTGGAAATAAGAGGAGAAGAAATTTCTTCCTGTAGTCTGGTACCTTTCTGAGAAACATGGAGGCAGCAATAATAGAATAATAAAAATTCAAAAGCAGAAGGGAGCAGAAGCCAAAAGGACAATTGTCACCACAAAACTTCAGAGCTGCATTTCTAACAGGACTACCAACTTGAGCAGGCCTAAATTTCACATTCAAAGTTCAACTTTTGAAGAGACCAAAAAAACCTGTGAGGCTGTGAGGCATCTCGGATGAACTCAAGAACTCCATGTCCTCAGTTCCTTTAGAAAAGTTAAGCCAACAACCCAGGGCAGACAGTCAGAAACATTTATTCTTTCTAGTTTATACTTATATTGATAAAAGTATGTGTGTATACGTGTGTGTGTATATATAGTGAATTCCCACTGCATTGCAACCTCTCCACTACGACCCCGCCCACTTGGGAAGCAAATTTTTCGCAATTTTGATTCAGCCATCAGTGAGTTTAGCCAGCCGACGTCCCTCTGCTCTGCCAAGGGGCAGTGCCATGGTGCCTGTGGGACGGGACTCAACCCACTCTGCGGGGAGGGGGCTCGCAATGGCGGCACCGTGCCCCCATCCCTGAGCCGGGAAACTGCCCCATGAAAGTGAGGCAAGCGAGGTCGGGCAAGTGCTGTGTGCTGGGAGGGGGCAGCTGTGTCTGCCCTCTGGGACCGTACGGGCAGCGCTGCCTCTCCAGGGACCAGTGGATGTTAAAGAGAAGGAAACTCCGATACCGACTCAATCCCCCCCACTCGGGGACAACCCCTTGCTCACGCGGAGGAATGGTGAGCATGTGTGGTAGCAGCAGCCATGTTTCCGAGCCCCCTCTGACTTGGGAGACACACACACCCAACTCCACCCTGAGAAACCGCGGGCCTCTCTGGGCCGCCACGACCACGCGCCCACAGCCCAAACCCCGTACCATTGCTCCCTCCCCCCAGCCCGTGCCCGGGCATCCTGGCGAGGCACGGCCATGGGGCCAGTACCCCTCCCCGCGGCTGCCTCGTGCTGGCAGCCCAACTGGCAGCCGCGGGGCTGGGGCGCCCAGGCATGAGCGCCGAGGTCGGGGGGAAGCAGTGTGGGTTTTGGGCTGTGGGCACATGGTCGCAATGGCCCGGAGAGGTCTGCGGATTCTTGGGGAGTGTCTCCCGAGTCAGAGGGGGCTCAGAAATGGTTCCCTTTGCTCCCCCGTGCTCAGAGAGCCCGAGGGGAGAAGCAGAAAAGTTCCCGCAGAGCTCCAGAGTGTCGGGGGTTGGAGCAATGGGCGTGGCCTGCATGCATATTAACGACCTGCACTTCTTTGCGAGTTTAGCTTTTCGCAAGGCCCGTGGCCTGACCTGTTCCTCAGGAATTAGGGGGTATAACTGTATATCTTATACTGATTAAACTGACAGAGGATGCTTTCCCTAGATTTCTTTCTTTTCTTTTTTAGAGAATAGAATTATGGATAGACACTGCATGAACAGGCATAGCCTGCATATCATACTACTAGAAATAAATGTCTGAACCTTACTTGATTACAAGTGTCTCCCTGACATAAGCAAACAACCTTCAGAGAATTAAACCAAATGCTTCCTCATTCTACTTACCAAATGGTGGGAGGTCTTTGACTGGCACTTTCTTGCGGGAAGGATAAATAGATACAGCAGGGACCTGCAATGCTTGGTTTACTTTATGTTGCTGCTGCTGCTGCTGCTGCACTTTCTGCTGGATGCCCGCCCGGGGAGCTACGGGTGATGTTTCAGATTTTCCAGATCGCTTATCTCCTGTATTCTTCGGCACTTTGCAAGAGAGGGAAGAAAACAGTGAATGACTACTAGCTAAAAACATGGGAAACGTTTTAGTCTGGGCAATGAAAAGTCCTCTGATTAAAAGGCACTCAAATACTTGAAGAATTAAGGACTAAAACTGATTCTGAATAGGTATGTAATTACTTTTTTTGCTAGCCTGGAGGACAGGAAGGACACAACATACAGTATTCCCACAAATCAAAATGAAACTGATATATCCAGGATAATGTCCCACTCTACTACCCCTAGACAGTCTTTCAGGTATCTCTGAAACACCTGGACGTAAGCAAAACCCTCATTCCCTCAGATTAACCATGTTCCTGTTCACACAAATACCCGAGTACACCAGAACTGTAGAAAATCTTCGGCTCCTAGATATCCTTTGTACACTCCATCCTGTTCATCTACAAGATTATTTCCTTAAGATTTATAGACATTCAGTACTTCAAAGTGAATAGACACAATCTTCCACCTCACTGTCTATTTACTATTCCCAATTGCTTCCTTGGACTAGAAATAGACATATATTTAGCAGTTTCCTTAAAATCCATAACAAATGACAATGCTCACATGTGTTGGTGGCCGGCTCACACTGTAGAGACAGTGTCTGGAGGCTCTCCTCATCCATTTCCAGATCCAAGTTTGAGAGATACTGCTTTACTTTCCGTGCCATCTGAGCATCTTCATACAGTTTTTTAGCATTAAGAAAGGAGCTGCGACGGACCCGCTTTTTATGACCCCCTGTTTGTGCAACATCCAGCACAGCTGCATTGGTACTGCCCTGGCTGAGAGACCTGGAATGAAGTGGGGCAGGAGGAAGAGGAAAGAGGGGAAAGGTATGACTTAGTCCAGCACAGTATCACCCAATAAATATGAAACGTGCAAAAGATTGCATGAATGTCAGTCTACAGTCAAAGCGTACATGCCTCATTCCAGTAAGTCAAACAGCTATAACAGACAGACAGATGAGAGCCAGGAAATCATTTGACTTAGTTACAGGCACTACTTTAATTACATAAATATTTTAACCTATTTTGCTCCAACTAGGCAGTATGTATCACTTCACACATCTAGAAAAGCATTCAAGGTAGCTCTCTCACATAAGCCAACTACTGAGAGGACTGGAGCATTAGGAAAAGCTCATGCAGTAAGGCAATGCTGAGAGAAGACTAGAGTTGAGGTTCAAATTCAAATACACACACAGAAGGCATTTTGAAAGCCCTCTATGTCTTAAATCATAGTGTACACAAAATGTACAATTTAGTCTACAGAACAGAACTTCCTTGTAACTTGCAAAGTCCAAGACAACTTTTTGTTAAATAAAAGTATCAGCTAGTTCACGATGAAATAGCAGTCATGCACTTTTCAATGTATGTATATCTACATGAAAGCTATGCATTGGCCATGAATTGTTAAGGTAAAAATGATGGCTGAATTGTAATATGAAAATAAGTTAGTCTAGCAAATACTGTAAGTTTTAACTTTTGTATTCAATTGTGGTAATTGTTTAATAGATGTAAGGAAGTTAGCAGCTATTTTCAGCTGTTGCAACCTTTATAATTTCTTTTTGACTGAAAGCCACTTCCTTCAGCAATTTAAACTGGAGGTCGGGGAGAACACCCCACTTCTATCTACACTTAAAAAATAATATACAACTTTTGTTTTATAACCTGAAAAACACTCCTAAATTAAAATGTAAATGCTTTGTCAGTAAAAAGAGTTAACAAAAGAAAAAAAAAAAGTCAAAACACCAGAAATTAAAGATAGCAAGTAGGAAACAATGCAAATGGTAAAGGAAGAATGAATGTCTGAGTGCATTGTCTCCAAACCACTTACCCCAAACTCCTCCATTTCTTCTTCCTGCAAGTGAGAGCCAGGAAGAGTAAAGCATGGGTTTAAGAAGAGACAGAGAAAGATCACAAGCTCAGAAAGAAAAAGACCAGACTTCAAGACAAGCAGTTCTGGAAGCCCACAAATATTAAAAAGAGCCTTGACTTAGGCACACAACTAGATATTACAAACTCTTCCAGCTCAAATTAATAAAGAGAGTATGCAATAAGTTGATCTAAAATGAAGCCAAAGAGCATTCACTCCATATTTTGTACCAGTAGTAGCCGTGCCAGATACATTACTACTTCTATTAAATCAAAATTATAATGCTAGCACATGAGAATGTTTCAAGTGGACTAACACATTTTCAAGACAGTTTATTCCCCTCCCTCCCACTGATAGAACCTCATTTTTATGAAGTAACCATCAGCTATGGACTAAGAAGCATTTTAATATCTATCAGTAAGCACCAAATGTACTGGTTTCTCCAGTTGTAGACCACCACATCCAGTCTGGTAATTGTTAACAACTGAAGGCTCATATCACTCCAATAAAACAAGGGGCACTTGAAAAGCCCCTCTTGCTGATACTTTGCTTTCTCTCAGCTGGGAAAAGCTCTGCCCAATACAACACACTTACCTTGTTCTAAACATTAAAGCAGGATCCATATTCACAGACGCCATGCGACCAACATGACGTATCTCCTTCGCAATCATTCTAAGCTTCTCAAAATTGACCAAGCCCTCCACTTTAGAATCATTTCCTACAATCAACAACATCAATGATTAGGTCGGAAAGTTAGTTTTTCTTAGCTGATAAAAGATGAGGTACTTCTGCTTTTACCTTCATGAAGGAATGTAAGGTCTTTTTTGATAACAGGAAACAGGGGGATAATAGGGGGTTGTAGGTTTTGGCTGTTAAGGACATTACGATATTTTGCCATATTCCTAGATGGATCAAACAAGTCCTGTAGATCTTGAAACAGTTTTTCATACTTGCTTGGAAGCTTTTCCCAAGTAGTTCGGAGCCTTGCAACTGGTGCCAAATTCAGGCCACTTGAAACAAAAAAAAGTACAAAGAAGTTCAAGAACAAAAGAAAGAAATGAAATATCTTAGAAAAGACCATGTTAAATTTTGTTTGGGAAGAATACTATATAGACAGAATAGGATAGCACACCAATTTCAATAAAGTAACAAAGTGATTTTTTTTTTGCCAGCATGTACTACAGAATAATAAAGATAATTTCATTTTAAAAGCCATAAAAATTGGATATACCTGCACAATGGAACTACAAACGGATAAAAATTACACTTGGAGGAGTAATTAAACCTTATTTGCACTTGCCCATTTGAAACAGTTTCTGAATTTGTTAAGAACATCATAATCTAAGAGTACCTCAGGATCACGACTTAATTCCAGACTACCAGACTAGAGGAAAAATCATCTTTAAAATACATGATGATGTTTAGTTGGCAATAGCAAAGTGACCTGCCTTCTTTCTGCAATATTCCATCGGACATTTTCTCTCTAGATGAAATTTTATAACATTCTCTCTATATCTGAGGTTATTTTGAAGCTGCAGCTGGCATAGACTCCATTTTTTCTACCTATGGGAAAGTTTGGTATCTAGAATCTGCCCTTCACTAAAGTTTTTCCTAGCAGACAGGCTGCTTTTATTTCTCCTTGAGATCAGCTGATATCTGAACAAAATCTCAGTATTTTTTTGTCTCAGAGATGTTGACTGATTATCAGCATGGATCTTTGACTTTGGAACTTGCCACAATGAATCAAATTACAGTCAGTCCTCTGTATTCTTCTCCCAATAGTCCCGCGGAACCTTTAATCCGCGAATACGGGTCAGACATTAATATGGCAAATTATTGTCAGAAATATGGGAACTTTGGAACACTGCAACATCCCGGGCTCCTTACGGGCAGCAAGGAGCGTGGGAGTTGGGGTTTTTTCCCTTTAATGGCAACAGCTAGCACTGGCAGGAGCGCTTTGCCTGAGACTATGAATATGCACATATGCAGATATGCACTGCCCAGTCCAGGCTTTCGCCCCCATGTGGGTCTCTGTGTTACAGTTAAAGACTTCCTGACTCTTGGCAGGGCTGGCCGGGGCCAGGACCTCACCGCTCCGTCAGTGCAGGACTGCACCTCTCTATGAATAACTGAGTAAAACTGCGGGAAATTTTCACGAATATGAGAAGATGTGAATATGACAGCATAAATAACTGAGGTATGACTATGTATTTAAAACAGCGATATTCAGAAAAAGTGTCACATTCAATTTGATGATTGAATGTGACAAAAGCTTTTGTCAAAGACAGTGATAAAATTGCCATCTTAATACAATTTACTCACTTTTTCACAACAGACAATACTTTGGGATTATTTTTTCTGGTTCAGTTTCTGTATAAAAACATACAGAGAGTTTCCTTTCTTCCTTTTCATTCCAAAACTAAGAAGGGTTTTCTGTATGAGATTTTCAGTATTTTTTAAAATTTGTATTAAAAGATCTTTATTTACAGCCTATAATATGGTACCACAGTCTGCTATTGATTATTTTCAGAGTCCCCTGTAAGAAACGGCTGATACAAAGAAAATCAAAGGCAACGTATCATGGCTGGATGAATTCAAGATATTGGGAACTACATATAAAATGAGCTGCTGTTGGGAAATTAACTCATTCATTTATGACAATGTGGTATTTTTTCTGTATATAACTACTGTTTCTTTTGATCTCTGTCTTTACATAAACACAGTAGTTTCTCTTGTGCCATGTCTATCAATGATTCTCGCCATGCTGTCTTGACAGTAACTACATAATAGTAGCATTCCAAATAAAATTTCAGCAAACATTACAATGGCAAGTTCAGATTACTGGAAAATGCCCTCCTTATTGGATTGCCAAGTGTTAATTTATTTTGTTAGTTGTTTTTTTTTTTAAACTAACATAAATAAGACTTTGCTTTTTACTTAGAAGTAAAATTACTGGGCAATACCTAATGATGGCAAACATTGAGTTGAAGTTCTTGCATTCTCTGCAGTGTAGGGCTATTTTAATGAAATGCTTAATGATCTTCATCCTTTTCAGCTGGTTGGTTTCCCTTAGTATTTCAGAAGCCACCCAGAATGTCTCTTGATTTATCAGCTCTTCAAACCTTTTTAGATTCGAGCAACCTGTTTTTGATTTGAGTTTAAACAAATCATCTATGTATTCTGTGGGTTCAATATTACGGAACAGCTCAAAATTTCTCATGGATAGTTGGGTAGCCACCTCAACAGTACTGAGCTGTAGTAGGGAAATTTGACTTTCCCTTAATAACTCTTGAGCATCTTCATCTGAACAAAGAGTTTCTGTTTCCATGTTGTTCTTCAGGTAATATCTGCAGAAACAAAATTCAGAAAAAGACTAGATAGAACACACTCAATTAGTGCTGAAAGTTACAGCAATGATCCAGTTGAAATCTTAGTATAAAACTAATTTCACCAGGTCTAGGTATTTAGAAATCTGTTGCAAAGAAACAGAACATTAATAATTAAACAACACTCCTTTAACAGGATTTTTACTTAAATAAACTGGCATTTAGCTCAGTCTCCAATCTTACCTGCCACTCAGCTGTATCCTGTCAGCAAGCTTGGATAGCTGATCAGGAAGCCTCCTTTGCTTGATTACACCCTCAGGTGTGACAGAGACTTCACATAGAGAATATGCATCAGGGGTTGCAGTGAGAGCAAATTCTCTGATAGCCTGGATGACCACTTCTTTTGCTGTTGTGTCCTTACTGATCATTATGTAGCGACTTTGCTGGTCTGCCTTGAAAACCCGCAGAACTTGATCTGGTAAGTCTGGAAAAAAATTACATGCAAGTTATGTAATTTTGTAAGCAAAGAAAAATAAAAACTTAATGCTATAAGAACAATTGTGTTACAGTGAGTTTAACTACTAGTGCTACAGCGAATCCCCGCTGCATTGCGACTTCTCCATTACGACCCCACCCATTCGCGAAGCAAATTTTTCGCAATTATGATTCAGTAAGTTTAGCCGGCCGACGTGCCTCTGCTCTGCCAAGGGGCAGTGCCACGGTGCCTGTGGGGTGGGACTCACCCCGCCCTGCGGGGAGGGGGCTCGCAATGGCAGCACCGTGCCCCCATCCCTGAGCCGGGAAACTGCCCCATGAAAGTGAGGCAAGCGAGGGCGGCGAAGCGCTGTGTGCTGGGAGGGGGCTTCTGTTGCCCCATCCTCTGGGACCGTGTGGGCAGCGCTACCAGGACAGGTGGATGTTAAAGGGAAAGAAACTCCGACACTTACCTGACCCCCCCCCCACCTCCCCCATCCTGTGGGCTTCTCCGGGCTGCAGCGACTGTGCTCCCACAGCCCAAACCCCATGCCACTTCCCCCGCCCTGACCCCGCTGATCGTGCCAGTGTCAGCAACCCCGCGGTCGCCACACTGGGGTCAGGGCAACGCGGGGGATGGGCACGGGGCACAGGGGGGGTGCGGGGCACGGGCGTGTGGGGTGTGCGGTGCAGGGAGTGGGCACACGGTGGGCGTGGGTGCATGGTGCTGGGTGGGCGCGCAGCGCACAGGGAGGGAGGTTTATCCAGCTCGCAATGGCGTTTAGAGCCGTGCAGCACCATGCCCCGGTCCCTGACCCAGTCCTGTGTGTCTCCTGTGTGCTCCGCTGAGACCCAGTGCAGGACCGCCNGCACCACCACAAGACATGCCATTCGTTGTTACTCAAAGCCCAGTCAAAGCCCAGGCAGCGCTGCCTCTGCTGGGACCGGTGGATGTTAAAGGGAAAGAAACTCCAATATTGACGCCCCTGCCCCATCATAAGCGCATGGGTTGTCGCAATGTTGCAATGTTAAGGTTTTTCCAGGCTCCAAGAATGCTCACCAGAGCTCAGGGACACCCCTTCCCCGCCGCGGAGGCAGGGCGAGCACACGTGGGCCGGTGCAGGGCCCCTGGGGTCGGCACGAGCACTGGGGCTGGGGCNCCCTTCCCCGCCGCGGAGGCAGGGCGAGCACACGTGGGCCGGTGCAGGCCCCCTGACCTGTTCCTCACGAATGACGGGATATAACTGTATTGGTTTTCACTTCAGTAAAGACTAGTCTATTAACATCCAAGACAAGAAATTAGTCTACAGATGGTGCAAACCACAAAAACATCTTAATGTTTTCAAGTTTGGACAAATTAACAAGCCGTCTGATTTTCAGAGATGTTGAGTTCTGGAAAATTCTGTTTAAGTCTGAGAAAAATCCAGAACATTAAGCTACACTATCCTATACAATGACATATAAGAAGTTTAAGCAAATAGGTGATAGAAATGTCAATATTCCTTTTTTCAGCACCTCCCCACAGTCTCTCACACCACAGGGGAGTAAAGGGAAGCATTTTTGTGCCTTCTCTGACTCGGGAGACCCCGGGAAAATCCCTTGGCTTCCCTTCTGCCATGCTGCTGCTTTCACCACCACCATCGCTGGGCCACTCCCGCTTGCACCGCCACTGCAGTGGGGAAGCTCACCCCATGGCTGCAAGGGGGCAGGAGCTATGGGGATGCTTGGCCTGTGGCCCCAGAGGAGGCTACAGTCCACTGGGGGGGCTGCTGTGTCCCCTGGCTCAGGTCGGCACAGGTCCATGTGTGATTAACAGACTGAAAACTTTGCTCTTTAGTTCTCTGCACCAATGCAGGTAATTTGTGCCTTCATATTCACGTCTTCAGTGATACGTGTAAAATTTCTTCACGATTTTTATTTAGTGATTTGCAGAGGGGCGTACAGTTTCGCAGGATGGTGTGGTCCTGCACCACGGTGGCAGCCAGCCTGGACTTGCCAGTGTATATGCATATGCATAGTGCCAGGCAAAGCACTCCGGCAGCCGCAGCGCCTGGAATGCAATGGGTGACTTCCTGTTCCCAGGGACTGGCCCCGCTGCCACAGTTCAAAAGAAAAAGCTCTGACTCTGAGGTCCCCACTATCCTAAGGGGCCCCAGCATGCTTCAGTGTTGCAAAGTTGACATATTCATGGCAATAATTTGCCATATTAATGGTGCACTCTTGTTTGTGGATTTAATGTTTTGCGTGGACCCACTGAGACCCGGAACCCACGAGTACAGAGGTATGACTCTATATTACTATTTCAAGTTACTTGTGACAAAAAATTTAGAGTAAATGCCTACAAGGTGACTGGTTTTTGGAAAATTTGGAAAACTACCACCCTAACATTGGATTTGGTATTTCCACAAACTATATCGAGATACCAAATCCATATTTCCATGGATGTGTTGAGATTTTGTATTTCCCCGAATGTGTTGAAATCCACAGTTGCAGTCTCGCTGTGGCCACAGGGAGTCCTGGGGAACACTGAGTCCATTTCTCAGAAGTTTCTTGTGAGGGATGGAATGAAAGGTACATTTAAAGCAAGCTCCTGCCAGCCTCCACAATCCCATGCATTTCAGGCAGAACAAAGCTCTGCTCACAGCCTGTGTGTGTGTGCCACAGTGATCATGGCTCCCCAACTTCAATAACACACTGAATATTCCTCTAAGGGTTAATATAGGACAAAGCCTTAAGGCATGCTTTGGCATGCTAAAGGCATCCTGGCTGGAATCCTGTCCCCTCCCCACCCTGTCGGGGGGCGAATTTTGAGAAACCTGTCTTTCAGGTCTACATACATTGTATGTATGTACGTATCCTGCCTCTAAGGGGCAGGATTCTAGGAACAGAATTCTCCTCTCCCCACCCCCCACCAGTTGTTTGCTTGAAAAGGAAAAGACAAAAAAAAAAAAAAAAAAGACTGGTTTCATTTGTAAACTGAGGCACCCTGCGTTGCTCCCAGTGCCAGGTCTGCCTGTCCGCAGAGTGTTACCAGTGGCCTGTGGAGTCCCTGGGGCAGGCAGGCAGAGGGGTTGCCTCCCTGCCTCCCCCTGGGCCTGGCTGCATGAGCACTTCCCTTCCCTTTAAATAGTGAAAATGGATGGTGCTTGGAAACTGCGGGGGGTGAAGGCTGTGGGCTCGGCTCGGCGCAGGAACCCAGCCGCCTGCCCTGCCTTGGCTCGGCGTGGGTACCCACCCATCCTTGGAGATAGGGGGAAGGTGCCTCCTGCTCTCATGCACAGACACAGACAATGGCAGCCTCCTCCTGCAGCCTGGCAGAGAACAACTCCAGCCGTGCAAAAACACACATTCACATTTAAATGTGGGATGGGCTGGGCAGTGCACGGCTCACGGCTCCCTCCTGTCACTGCCTCTGGTGGCATGACCTCATTACACATTCATGAGCTGACTGGGTTCGCAGTACTATCTGTGCATGTGCGCAGACCCACAACTCACTGAAAAATAAACTGCAATTAATTGAAATCGTGCATATGCAGACCATGAATATGCAGGGGTTTACTGTACTACAGAAAGACCTTTACAGCAACAGAAATCTTGTAACAGAAGAATGAAATAGTAATTTAGAAAGCATTAAGATAAATTTCTCTGATATGAGTTGATTTACATGCCACAAAGACGGTTAAGGCTTAAATGTATTAGTTTACAAATTTCATGCAACTAGGCACCTAACTTTCAGGCTCATAGTATATTTTTTGCAGCTTGAGAAACACAATACCAAAACACACTAGAACTGAGTGACTACATCACCAGTGACACATAAAGAATATTACAGGCCAGTTTTTAGCCCTTTCTAGCACGTCAGTTACATGTACAAATAGTTACCGAGCCAGTTTTGCTTTCTATTACCAACTCTATATTGACTGATCTTCCTTCAGTAGTAAGTTGAAGAGGGATACAGAGCAGTGCCTGAAATATTTTTTACATTTTCTGACCTCTTGAAGAAGGCAGATGCCAAAGACACAGCCTTTCAGAAATGTTATTCAAAACCAGACCATTCTATAGATTTTGTTGTCTCCTGCTGTTACAAAAATACTTATCACTCAAGGAAATTCTGTGAAGATGGGAAGCTACAATGTATAATACCAAGGTGAGAAATTGCTTGCAACAGCGTCAAGAAATAAGGAGAAAAAATGTAAGGAGAAAAATGTAGGAGAAAATGTAAGGAGAAAAAAACCTGCTCTGATGGATCACTGAGTCAACACGAAGAAATGCAGGAAACAGCAAACAGAAAAGTAGGTATCTTTGCACTTCATTTTACCACTCAGTTTCTCAGGCTGCTTACCTATCAGAGTTGGTAGCAAAAGCACTACACAGCACACAGAGAAGTCTGACAGTAATTGAAATGATTACACCTACAGCAATAGTAGCAAGTAATTCAGCCCAAGAATTTTTAAATAAAATACCACTTGAAGAGACTCGTAACCATCCTCCTCTTCATTTCAAAGAGGGAAACGAGTGGCAGGCTGAAGAAAGCAATGCTCTATGATAGGAATATAGTCCCTTAGAAAGATTGTGAGGGGAAAGAAAAAATACTGGTGACTGGCAGCTCACCATTATTACGTTATTTTGACTTCCAATCAAATAGTGAAGGCAACACCAGAAAGGAAAAATCAAAGTGCTATTGAACATTTAAAAATAAACCTTTAAAAGTACATTTGAAACAGACTGAGCCAACCAGAAGAGAAACTAAGCTGACTGACTCCTTGTAGATTTTAAGCTGTTCACACTGTCTCCTCAAAGACCACCTTTCCGAAACAGCAAGTTGTTTTCTATACTAAGGGATATTCCCCAAATAGGACAGCTGCTCTACCACTTTTCTCTCTCCTCTCCAGTGCATTAAATTTCTCAAAGGTTGCTTCCGTTTCCATCTTTAATTTACATCAAGATAGTAAAAGGAATTAAAATTGCAAGGTTTAATTTTTTCCAAACCTTAAACTATATAGAGAAATCATTCTATTCTTCTATTTACAATGCAGCCATCTCTAAAGCCCTTAAGGCATTTGTTTTTTATTTCAATCCCCCTTTCCCTTCCTTCTCATACAGGAAAAAAAAAATTACCTGTGAATTTCTCTAAAAATACTCTGTGTGTGGATACAGTCGGGTCTCATATATCGTGCACCCGCGGTCTTAATTCAGACCCACGTAGCCTGAATTCTGCGTTGAATGGCGGCCGCGCCGCCGCCCATGCCCCCCACCGTGGCCACCACTGCCCCTGCTGCCGCCCATACCGCCTCTGCTGCTGCCTGAGCCACCACCGCCACCCGTTCTGCTGCCCGGGCCACCACTGCCATGGCAGCAGGTCACGCATGCGCAGTTGTGAAATGGGTCTCCTACATCGCTAAAAAATCATGCCGCTAAGATCTGAAGCCACAATATGGGGGGCATGAAGTGCAAGATGACCAACTGTATTTGGGCAAATTTTAAGCAAAGAAAAACACCCAACAATTTTTTAAATGAAAAAGAAATACGCATTCTACAAAAATAATAAAAAAGCTGTTAAAACACTGAAGGAATGGCATTACGTCATTTATGTCCTTTATTCAAGGCAAAATGCAAGCAATAGAACTTTATTCATTTATTAAGCTTCTCTGAACTTCATCTGTGAGTGAAGGGTCTTTCAGGTTGACCATCTCAATTCATGGAATTTGTTTGAGCTGTGTGAGTCAGCAATGCCCAAGCTGCGTTCGGCATTAGGAGCACATTAATTATCCAGAACTGTCTGGTCTAGGTAAGCAGCAAGCTAGACAATGGAATCTTCAACCATATACAGGAAAAACACAGATAAAATTTAGGGTCTTATTGCTAAGGATTATCTTCAAGGTGTTGGACACTAGCTGTTAGATAAACCCCCCCAAAAATATCAATCTTCCAACTCTCTCAGAACCAATCTTAGACCCTGGGGGAAATGCAAAGCCTTGCAGTCTTCTCTAGCCATATAAAACCTCAGTTGAAGTAAGTTATGCTCAGTATCTCAGTTTCAAGTGCAATGATTGCACCAACATGGCCAGTGTGTAGGCTGGTATTTAAGCACCATCCCTTTAGGTAATATTTAAAATTCCTCAGACTTAGGAGGGCAATGAATTTTCATTTCTACTTTTGAGACATTCTCTAAAGTTTAAACTAAAATAACCAAGTGCCTGCACAGCTACCATCACCACATCCTCCTCCAGCAGCTATATTTTAATAGCAAAGATTTGGATACTTAACTCAGTGAAGGTTTCCCATTAAGAACCTTCCTGCAGCCAGATAAGAGTCAAAATCCCAGCGCCACCAGCAGCTTCAGCTAAACCCTTCGCATAAGATAAGGCTCTCAAGTTTCTCATATTCTTCCCCTATTTCTCACTCACTCACCCTTGCGCTTTGATCCTCTCTTAATGTGTTCATTTTTTATCTATTTCAGAAAGCGATTTTATATTTAAAGAATTTTGCATACACATGTAGGGCAGGGTGACTAACAAAAAACTTTGAAACTCTGTCCCTTACAGGTGTAGTACAAGATAATGTCTGTTCAGAAAAAGATTGAAATGCACGTCCTGTGTCCCATGCCTCCTTCCCTTTACTATAAGCTAATCATCTATTGTCCTATTTGAAAATATGGGTATACCTTGGTAATTCGCGCCTTCTCATTCGTGGCCTCAGTGAATTGCGAAATTTTTTTCCACGAATCTTATTCAGTGATTCACGGAGCTTCCCAGTCAACGTAGGCACAGAGCCTCTGCTTCGCTGAGGGGCGGTGCCAGCACTCCCTGTAGGGTAGGACTGGCACGTCCTTGTGGAGCAGGCAGGCAGCGCCTCTTGCTCGCTGGGGACAGCCACAGATCACTCCCTTATGAGTGTTGCAGAGATTACGTGGCATTTATAAGTCCCGCAGTGCCTTCAGACGGTCCCTTTCCTATTCCTGTGTGTCTCCATGGCAGGACCCTGCCAGGAAAGGCTTGTACGTAGCCTAACACATGGCGCCACAGCATGCCTCTGGGCACATGGGGCCCTGCACAGGGATGCATCAGTGCCGGCTGCCCTGAGGCGCAGTCGAGCACTCAGACCCAGCACGGCTCTGCCTAAGTCACATCCTCCCCTGTCATTCTAAGCCTAGCCAGGGTCTCTGTTGATACGTAGTCCCAGGGAAAACGCTCCCACAGTGTTGTGCCGTCCTCACAGGGACTGCGGCTGGAGCTACCACCCGTGTTCCCCCTCTGCCCAGCCTGTGTGTGCTCTCAAATGTTTGCCTCTTTGTCCCCAACAGCACCTTTCTGGGGAACACCAGCGAACTATGAGCAGGGACTGCTTGTGTGCATGTGCATGTCAGTGTGTTACTGTTTCCATGTCTACAGGCAGGGGAGGCAATATCGAGAGCAGTAGAAGCCAAGCGCCAAGCACGGTGCACGGTGCTGCGCGCCCCATACCCGGCGCACCTGGTTCTAGACAAACCCTCAGGAAAAGTGCCCCAGGGCTGGCCATGGCAGCAGTGAGCCAAGTGCTGTGTGCTGGGACGGGGCAGTGGAGGCATGTGTCCATGCCGCTGCCACCACTGTGCCAGGAGGAGGCTTCTGCTTCCCCATGCCCTCCCCCGCCATGGGTCCATACGGCCACCACTGCCACTCTCATATTCGGGACTGGCAGATGTATCATAGCTGCCATAGTTAAAAGGAAAAAAATCTCCAACAGCAATACCACGCACTGCCATAAGGGGCCCCGGCGTGTTGCAGTGCTGCAAAGTTAAGGTTTCCCAAGCTCCAAGACCACTGGAAGCACGGACCGCACCGACCTGAGCCTGGGAACACCCCACCGACCCCCTTCTCCACTGCGGGCCCTGGGCAAGACTCCCCACTGCGGTGGCAGCGGCCTGGTGGTGGCAAAAGAAGCAGCTTGGCCAAAGAGAAGCCCAGGGATTCTCCACAGCTCTCCCCAGGCAGAAAGGGCTCAGAAATGGTTCCCTTTGCTCCCCTGTGCTGTGACAAGAAGTGGAAAATGCTCCCTAGCGCTCCAGAGTGGTGGGGGGTGGAGCGATGGACACAGCCTATATGCATTTGCAGATTAGACAACTCATGGGACCTCAGGGAGACCCGAACTTACGAATACAGAGCTATGACTGTAGAGCAGTCTTGCAAATAATGATTCATCAGAGCAAATTACGAAATAGCACGCAAAATAGGTTTATCTTGACCAGGAGTATCCAATCAGTAAGAGGTAATTTGTGAACAGCATACTTGCAAAAGACATCTACAGCCATCCCTCGATTATTGTGGGGGCCACAGGTCTTCCTTCATTAATATGCAAATCAGCCCCACTTGCCGCACCACCCCCTTCACTCCTGGAGCCCTGTGGCTCGGTCATGGCACCTCCCCACGCCTTCTGATGGGTCAGGGGACCCTAGGGAATCTCTTCTGACCCCTCCCCATGCCTAGGGTATCCCTGGGGTTCCCTTCAGCAGGGGCAGGGGCAGAGAGACTCTCAGCTATCCCTGCGACGCTGGACAGAGCCGCAGAGGGTGTCCCCTGCCCCTGTGGAGCCGGGGGAGGCAGCAGGGAGTGTCCCCTGCCCCTGCTGTGCTGGAGGGGAGAGCTTATGCAGCGTGGCTGGCACTCACCATTTCTGGGCAAGGGGCTGGTAGCCATCCCTTGTAGCACCGGGATGGCAGTGGGGGATGACGCTTGCTGTTTTGGAGCATGGGAGGACAGCAGGGGGCTGGCAGCCGCTGACAGACCACCAGAGCGTGCCAGGGCTGAGTCGGGTGGTATGATTAATTTGCATATTCATGACTGTCAGTTTAGCAGAGGTGCAGTTGCGAATGCATGAAACAGACTTCCATTATCGCAGAGAAAACACTGCACAAAGAAGTGAACCCGCAAGAGAAGAACTGTGAAGTAGTGAGGGTTTATTGTATATATTATACTATATATGTATTATATATATGAATATATATTATAATATATATACAGTGAGCTCTTGCGTATTCACGGTCCGCTATTCGCGAGCTTCAGTATTTGCGCATGATTTTTTCGCAAGGTATGTGATCTCGGCTCATGCACAGAAGGTACCGTGAATCCATCAGCTCGTGAATATATAATGAGGTCATGAATATATAATTGGTCCCCCCTGCCGTCACCACCCACCAGACTTGCCATACATGTTTCATTGTCACCGTTTAGGAGAAAGGGGAGCCAGTACCATCTCTGTGAAGACGGGAGCGGTGCCGCGCTGCCGGCACAAAGCGACCAGCGCCATGCTGGAAGTTCGGGGCACGGTGGCGTGGCGCGGCTGTGAACCGGTGAAAGGTCGGGGACGGTTCCCGCTGCCAATGCTGACTTCAGGGTGGCGGCGGATGGGAGATTTAAACCCCAGGTGGACAGGAGCGGAGTCACTGAATCGGCACCGCGTTTCAGCTTTGCCGGCACTGGGGTTACATGGGCGACATAGCCCAACATGTCCCAATGCCAGCGGTGTGGGCTCCTGACATCAGAATCCAATCCCTGTGCTGGCACCGGCACCCCCCTCACTGCCCAAAATAAAAAGTTCCTTCCAAGCGGCAGGAGAGTGTCTACGTGTACTGTGGTTTTTTTGTATGTAGATGTTTATTGCCGTGTCATAACCACAGAAACCCCTGGGGGGGTCCCTTCTAGGACGTGTGAGGCAGACGTCCGGAGGGAGGGTAAGAGACGGAGGGGGAGATCTGCGGGCTGGGGCAGCCGGCGCAGGGACGAGCGGGGCTGCGCCAGCATTTCCTGCTGCTCTGTCTCCGCCCAGCGTATCTCAGGAGCCGCAGCAGGAGCAGATCGCAGAGCTTACGGACAGCCCTGGCGAGAGGCAGATCCCAGAGCAGCAGTGATGGTCAGCTTCCCTCAGCCCGCAGTGTCCTTCTGGCTGGACGCAGCTGCCAGCCTATAGACAGCTCACTGTTGCAAGCGGACACTCTGAGGGGCGGGGAAGGGGAAGGAACTCAACCTAAAAAAATCCCAAAAAACAACCTTGGCCCATGGTGGGACGCAGCCCCATTGTTTCGCCTTCCTCCCGCTCCCTGCCTGTCACTCCATTCCCCTCCCGCCCCCTTTCCCCTCGGAGAGACACGTCCCGTCAGTGGGAGCAAGGGGACCGGCTTCAGCTTGCCCTGTTTTGCTGTCAAAGCTCCGAGCGCCGGGGCTGGCTACAGAAAAGCAAGGTCCCATTGCTGGGCCTTCGGCTATCAGCACCACGATTAGCACCAGGCTTCTTGGAGCCAAAAACCCATTGTGGCTTGATGATGATGCCTGGAGAGG
>WEKX01020920.1:0-16557 GCA_013390025.1 Pitta sordida | reverse complement strand
CTGGCAGATGAGCTTGCTAAGCCTCTCTCAATCATCTATCAGAGGTCTTGGCTTACTGGGGAGGTCCCAAAAGATTGGAAGTTGGCCAATGTGATACCTATCCATAAGAAGGGTAGCAAAGAGGAGCCAGGAAATTATAGAACTGTTAGACTGACCTCGGTGCCAGGCAAAATCATGGAGCAAATCATCTTAAGGAAAATGATGTTGCACTTCCAAGAGGGTAAGGAGATCAGACCTAGTCAGCATGGCTTCAGGAAAGGAAGGTCCTGCCTGACCAATCTAATTTCCTTCTATGCTCAGGTGACCCGCCTGGTTGATGAGGGAAGAGCTGTTGATGTGGTGTACCTGGATTTTAGTAAAGCCTTTGACACTGTCCCCCATAACAAACTCCTGGTGAAGCTGGAGTGGCCTGCATGCATATTAATGACCTGTCCTTCTTTGTGAGTTTAGCTTTTTGTGAGGCCCATTGCCTGTTCCGTTCCTCACGAAGGATGGATTGCACAATGAATTGCACAATACTCTGGAAATCTAGAGGAGTATCTCTGGGCACTCAAGATACAATTTTATTTGCATGGACACAGCAACTGCTGTTTAGAAAGCAATACAACTCAAAAAAGTTTGGAGGGGTATCTCCGTATGATGTGTTTGGGTTTTCCCCTTGTTTTGTTTTTAAGAAACAAGACAATTCTGTTTTACCTAAATATTTTATGAAGTGTAAACCTCAAGCCATGAGAATGGCAGAATCACTCAACTTCACCAAAAAAAGGTATTGGATTCTCTCTCAATCAGAAGTTAAGCTGAACCTGAACATTTATATTTTTTACTTCCACACCAAGCATAAAATACCGTGACAAATAGTGATGATCAACACAGCTTTTTATGCTAAGCCACAAACAAATAAGTCTCTCAACTAAAAGAATTGCAGCAATCAATGTCTTATTTCAAGTAGGAAAGACTTCACATAAAACACTAGCACGTGTTCAGGGAAGGGAAAATAGGATAGTCAAGGGACTGGAGCACAAGCCCTATGAGGAGCGGCTGAGCGAGCTGGGGTTGTTTAGCCTGGAGAAGAGGAGGCTCAGGGGTGACCTTATTGCTGTCTGTAACTACCTGAAAGGGGGTTGTAGTCAGGCAGGGGTCAGTTTTTTCCTGCACACTACTGGAGACAGAACAAGTGACACAGTCTCAAGCTCTGCCAAGGGAGGTTTAGGCTGGATATTAGGAAAAACTTTTTCACTGAAAGAGTGATCCGTCATTGGAAAGATCTGCCCNATTAAGACTGCGGGTCCACAATATAGGAGTCCCAACTGTATCTAAAATTCTGCTCAATTTCAAGGAGTCATGTAAGAAATTGAAAGGCATTTACTTTACACTCAATTTGAACTATTTTTAAAATTTAAATCAGAATCTGAGTGAATTCTAACTTAGGCAAAAGAGGAAATGAACCCCAGAAATTCAGATACAATGAGTAACACTAAAAAAAATCCAGGTTCCATCAAGATTAATTGTCCCTACTGTTAGGTAAAATATTTTACATATTATGCCAATAAAAGAAGATCATGGTATTTCTATTGCTCTCTGTACCCATTTGCCATGCAGGGAGATAGCACNTTGTTAATTCTGTGATTCTGTAAAAAAACCTCTAAGTAAAAAAACACCCCAGAGTTCCTTAGCCTCAAAATGCTTTCTGGGGGTTCTAAACAACTACATACCAAGCTTTGTAAGTCTCTCAACACCAGTATTTTCTCTAAATTCAAATCAATTTAAGACAATGTGACTCTTACCCTTATATTAATAGTTNATGGTTTCTCATAGTGCTGAAATGGACAACTCACAGAAAAGGAAAAAAGATCTTCTGTTTTTCATTCTTCTCTCTCTCCCTCTCTCTCCCTGCTTGTTTGTTTTATTTTTTCTGGTACAGCTGGGACAGGATAGCAAACCATTCCCCTGGAAAGGAAGGAGGTGGAGGGGGGCGGGATGGGTCATGGGCTTTTAGGGCTTCAGAGAGCTGGAGGTTCCCCATCTGGTGCTCAGTGCAGGGAAAAAGCAGCTTGCAGCAAAAGCTTCAGGACGCCAGCAGCATTGCAAGCAGTTTTTCTCCCTCACCCTCCTACCCTCTTCCTCCTGAGGGCTTTGCCTGTGTGGCCTAGTGAGTCCCTGTGCCCCACTGGTTTCCTTCTCTCCCCCTTCACACCCCTCACAGAAGTTCTCATTTCCCCTCCCTAACTGGAAGAGCACCCCATTTTTTCCCTTTCCTCTTCCCCCCCTACCTGGTGGCCAGAGAGCAGTACTGCAGCTGCGGGGCTCCCCAGCGCCACCTGCCGGCCAGAGGAGAGCCTGCAGCTCCTGCCCACTACAGCACCCCCTGCTGCATTATGGTGGTATGACACCTGGAACATCATTTCAAGGAAAAAAGACCTTGGGGTTGGGAAAATTAGGAATTGTTGTTGTTACTGTTTTTATGTGACTGGTTTACTGTCTTTTTCCCTGATTTTCCTCCTCGACATTCCTTAACCACCACACATTCAATTTTCAATACACGTTAATAAAGTTGGTGTTACAACCTCTGGCTAGTCTCTTGCCAATTAATAACCACACTTATTGGCCTCTAATGGTCACACACATTAATTAAGAAATAACCTTCCTGCTGAATGACAAAGACTGTAGAAGTGATAACAGAATGGGAGAATGCTTCTTCCTTCAAATCACAGAGCCTTGCCTCACTGCAGGGCCACAAACAGAGAGGAGAAATGGAGGCTGCCTCCCTATCTGGGATGCTGCACTGTGGACCAGGCAGGATTTTACTAGAGAGGGAGGTGGGGGTTCTGCTTAATTCTTATTTGGAGCAGTTCAGCCTATATATCACAAAACCCACTATACATTAGAAAAATAAATAAAGGACTTGAGTGGAGCATGTACCCAGAAAAAGGCTTCAAGAGATGCCTTAGAGCCAGCAAAGAGAAGATTTCCCAGTAGGAGCAGAGGAATGGTGCTGTGTGCTCAGTTTGGGAAGTTATTTGACATTATTGGACTAAACAGCAAGACTGACGGAAGACATTATCTCCTGCTCAAACTGATTCATCTTGGATACTGATTTAATGTCTCATGAAGCACGCAAGCTCTCTATAAGAGTAACCTCATTCAGTTTAAAAATTGGTTTTGTCTGGATACATCCCAAAGGCACTGCAGACTTCTGCAGTCTTTAAATGCCCATTTTAATTAATGAGTAAATCAATTTTTTCATCCCTCTTGACTGTTGGTATGTAAAAATATGTGAGCAAAGGTAAATTACCTTAATATATGCAATACCAGGAATTATTAAGAAGAATGAGATAGATACTTCTACACAATAGGGGAAAGAAAAGCACACATAGTAAATAACCACACCACAGATCTCTATGCAGAAACTGTGCAGACAAAACCAACTGAACATCAACACGCTTTGCAGACTAATTGCTATATATAACAGACAAAGTAAAGATAGCAAAAAGAAAACAAAATAGGTCAAGTGTATTCTTCTTCTGAATCTTACCCAAAGAGTTCCCTGCACAGAAAAAGCGTAAAATTAAAAGAAAATAGAGAAAAACAAAGGAAAACCAACATGAAAATTTTATGCAAACGCTATCAAAAATAGTGAACAATGCAGAAAATCAGGCCTAAATCAGCTCATCAGAGAGCAAACTGAAAGACTAGTGAAATAAAGGAAAACATTCTAAAAACAAACAACATAAAAAGAGGTTTCACAGATTCTCCTCTACTGAAATGTACTGCCATGAATTTAAGAAACATCTATTATTTGATATACTAATTCACATTAATTTAGTATTTCTCTTACTAAAATTCTATATATGTTTCAGAAAAGTTCTCATTTAGTAGAGAATATCTAACATTACTTAAGCAAACTTTTTTTTAAGTAATAGCAGGAAAAAAATCCTAGATTTTAAGACAAGTGGCTTTTTTTAGAAATTTACATTCTTCCTTAGTGGGACACAGGTGTCATGGTTTCTTATGGTGCTGAAATGCACAATTTATAGAAAAGGAAAAAAACCTCTTCTGTTTTTCATTTTTCTCTCTCTCCCTGCTTGTTTGTTTTATTCTTTCTGGTGCAGCTGGGACAGGGTAGCAAACCACTCACCCGGAAAGGAAGGAGGTGGAAGAGAGGGGCGGGCCATGGGGCTTTTAGGGCTTGGGAGAGGGGACAGGTTCCTCTTTCTGGTGCTCAGAGCAGGAAGAAAACGAGTTGCAGCAGAAGCTTCTGGACGCCAGCAGCCTTGCAAACAGGTTTTTCTCCCTCACCCTCCTTCCCTGTCCCTCCCAGGAGTTTTGCCTGCGTAGCCCAGTAAGACCCTGTGCCCCACTGGTTTCCTTCCCTCTCTCCCTCCAGCCCCCGTTTCTCATTTCCCCCTCCCTAACTGCAAAAGCATCCCATTTTTCACCCCCTTCCCCCTTGGTGTCCGCATGTTGTTTCGCTCTCCGCCATTTTGGACGTGCTTGAGCCTTTGTTCTCATACCCCTGGCTCAGGAGCGCCCCCCTCCAGAGAGCAAGAGGGCAGTACCGCAGCTGCAGGGCTCCCCAGCATCACCTGCCGGCCAGAGGAGAACCACTGCAGCTCTTGCCCAACACAGCGTCCCCTGCTGCATCCCGATGGTACAACACCTGGAACATNACCTGGAACATCACATTCAAGGGGAAAAGACCTTGGGGTTGGGAAAATTAGGAATTGCTGTTGTTACTGATTTATATGTGACTGGTTTACCTTCCTTTTTCCCTGGTTCTCATCCTCAACATTCCTTAAGCACCACACATTCAATTTTCAATATACTTTAATAAAGTTGGTGTTTTGACCTCTGGCTAGTCTCTTGCCACTTAATAACCACACTTATTGGCCTCTAACGGTCACAACGAGAAAGCAGAATGCAACAGAAAACACTGATCACATCTACTACCCTCCACAGTTCATTTTCCCTCCATCGATGCACACACACAGAATCACACACAGAATATTATGAATATTGGAAGGGACCCACAAGGATCATCTAGTCCAACTCACCATCTAACACCCGTACAGATCCGAGAGCACATCCCAGAGCGGTAAACACAAACCTAGCTCCCTCACAGTGTAGCAGGCCACTCCGGGCCACAAGGGACCCGGACCACCTGCCTTGGCCAAGAACCAGATTCCCATAATATCATACAAAATCCACTCTTCTATTGTTTCCAACAATTCTTTTCAGAAGTCTATCTCTAAAAAGTGTTCACAGAATAAAAGATACCAGGTGGCATACTTAGCTTTCATTACAAAAATCACACAATTCTGTCAAGGAATCCATGCTAAAATTTTAACCTCAATCTCCCTTAAAGCTGTACTTAGAAACTTTTATAGACCACTGAAATATGGATACATTGAAAACACTGTTCATACCAACCTCTTGCAAGCAAACCTGCTTGCAGAGTAATTCTGAAATTAATTGCCTGGGATGCTTTAAGTTAACAGTCCTTTTAAAAGAAAACAGTAAATGACAAAGAAGTATTTGTGTCATCACTTTACCTATCAGAAGCAAAATACATTCGTATTGATGTCAGGAGCTGCACTGTTAGTAGTCTATACTCGTTCGAATATTCAGAGCAGTATTTTCTAGTATATTTTTTCAGATATAAGCATGATTTGTAATAATAAACAAAAAAGTATCACAAAATGTAAGTTCATTAGGAATTATTAAAATTTAACACAAAGTAAATATTTACGAGGAAATAAACTCACTTGTATGGTTTCTGAGGCAGAATACTGATTCGGGTCTTGTCAAGAATCTTCTTTAATTTATTTCTTCCCCCAACTGTGTTGGCTTTACTTTTCTTATTTACTTTTTCTAATCCTATTACCTGCTCCACATCAACAGCAAGGTCAGGGATGGAATAACGACTCGCCTTTTTAATATCACCGATTTTAGGCAGGTGGGGAGCACCATTTCTTTTTTCCTCTGACAAGCGTGTTAAGAGTTCTTTAAAAACTGCACAAGACAAAGAAAGGAAGGAAAGAAAAAGAACAAAAATGTAAAAGAAAGCTCTGTGCACCAGACTAGTTTGATTATTATTAAAAAAAAGACGAGGCTATTTTGTCTATTCTGTCAATTCCAGTATTAAATAAATGTAGATGTAAGAATTTAAAAACATTTTCTATTTTAAAAAGGCCATTCATTCTCTATAGCATGAATCAGAAAAAAATTAAATTGGCCTAGCCGAAACAGAAATATACTAGTGACCACAAGGTTGCAGGGATGGTATCAACCAAAGGTATTTGACTTTTCAGGCTAAGGACAAAGGCTTCTGCAGAATAGTAGCATGCATAAAAAGAGCACATTGGACAAAAATGAGATAGTAAATACAAATGAGAAGGAAGACTTAAACAAACAGGCAGCAGCAAAAGTGTTTAGATGGACAAGAAATTATAAGCACCAGGACAAAAAAGTCAGAGGGGAAAGTGCAACAAAGTCATAAGGAAAATATAACAAAATAGAAGGCTATTGAGACATCCTGAATGTTTAACAGGTCCATTGCATCCATCTGCCAGAGATACCAAGAAACCTCTTGTTCTTCCTCAGCTCCCTAGCAAAGGGTCCTTGCTGAGGCAGAAATAACTGACACATCTGTAAATTAGTTCTTCTACTGCAATTTTCAGCCTCACAAAAATGCTGACATATTTAAATAAATCAAACAGAACTGACCCGGGGAAGAAGTCACGTATTCTGAGTGTAAGAGGAACTCTACATACACAAATGGAGAAATCATCTGATGATTTGTAATAGTAAACAAAAACTGATAATTAAAACTAAAGAAATTGTAGAAAACCATGGAGCTAGGTTTCACTATTATTTATTAATTTTGTCCTTAATATTCATCTTTATCTCCAGAGATACACAACAAATCATCAAGAGACTATATAAAACAGACAAATAAAAGTGGAGGAGAGTAATCCCAGCCAATAACTGTACTGATGCATAGTAGTTGGAATCTGGAGAGAGAAATTAGATACAGGTAAGAAGATACTGTTGAGAAGAAGGAAACTCTCCTCCTGGGATTTGTGGAGAATGAATTCTGCAGGCAATACAGAGAAAGTATCTGCTCTGAAGCTCTGCTGTAATCTCATTTCAGTATTCGCAATGGAGCAATGAGATAGAAAAAAATTAGAAAAACACAGCTTCTGAAGAAAAGAAGAAATCAGGTTTAATCTTTAACATGTTAAAGCAACACAAGATTCAAACACCTAGTGTGTGAAGGATGGTTATACATAACTTACACACAGAGTAACAAGCATATACTATATATATTAAGAAATTACCTAACTATTGGAAACAATTGAAGAATTAGAAACTTTACTTCAAAGGCAAAACAAAAAAATCTCCAGGAAATAGATTTGACAAATTACTTTTGAAGATAACCTAGGCACATTTCGTCATTAGTTAGTGCAGTAAGATGCTGTGGTAATATTCTGCCCTACTTATTTGCAATGGAGTATCCGATCCTGAAAGAGATACTTGGGAATACACATCACTAAATTGTATAAGGACGTCAAGTATCCAGTGGTAAAAATCAAACCAACCCCCTCAGCTATTAATTACTTATGATGCTAACTGAGGTCTTCAGCTGCTTAGACTCCCCTGTGTCTACTTAAGTACTTGTTGGAAGGGAAAATGCAGAGAACAGATTTGGAGGATAGCAAAATCCTTTTCACCTAGCTGGCAAAGAAGTTCGTATTAGTTTCGTGCTTTTTATACGCATAGTGGACTGATAAACTAAGAGCAAATTCAGCAAATAGAATAAGATCACTAATCAACTGAAATGCCAAAAGAGGCTTCTTTTTTTGAGAAAGAACTTAATGTTATAAATACAAATGTGAGTTCAAGCTACATGGTCACAATATTTCCTCTTAATGCAGGAACATATACTTGTGAGAGTGAAATCACGTCATACCAGATTCTATCCATAAATTTTTCTTATGAAGTAGGGTATTTTAGAACCTGCAAGCTTCCTTTTTTCTATTCTCTCCAGTAGAAGTGTTTGAAACAAAACTATTTTAAACTAGTAAACAAATAATTTGAGTCTCCATCAAAATTAGAGCAGAAATGCAAGCAAACAGTGCGCACAAACTTACCAAATAAATTAGTTTTCACAGTGATAGACAGATGAGTGTTATTTCTAAGGATTTCCATGGCTTTTGTCAGTTGAATGTTTTCAAAGTTTTGACCATTCACTTCCAGTATCTAAAAGTTTGAACAAGTAATGTTATCTTCATGTAGTGAAGAAAAAGGAAACAAAACAAAACAAAACAAAAAAAAAGGGAGAGGGAGGGGACATGGGGAACACATTTTCAGATTGGATACCTGGTCTCCACGTTTCAAGCCTGCTTCTGTAGCTTTGCTTCCAAAATCCACACTGTCAACAAAGATTCCAAATCCCTTTTCTGACCCTCCCAATAAGATAAAAGGCAAAGGGGCTTCTCGAGATGGCTTTGTTATGGTTATCAATCTCCGTTTAGCTTTAGCAGCACAAGCAATATTTAACAGCCTCAAATGTCCACCCATTTTCTACAAGAGAAAAGCATAGTAAGTTATATATAACAACAACCTGGCTACTCTTGGTCATCCCAATTGTCAGAAAAAACCCCCTCACTCTTACCTCCCTCTCCAAATTGTTCTCAAATTCTTCCAGAAATCGAGTCATAGCAGGATCTCCTTCAAAATCATTGAAGTGATTGTTCACCCACAACAATACTACCCGTGTAACCTGAAAATTAATCAATTATACAAATATTTTCCAGGAATACTCAACAACACTGTTGCTAAATCCTTTAAAAATACTGTTCCTTACAGTAAACTTCCTGTAAACTTCCATCAGAATCCTCAGTATTCTATGTAAATTTACATATATATATATATATGTATGTAAAATACATATAAACTAAACTTTACTAATATGCATTTATCAGGAGGATAGAATGAATTAAGTATTAAAACTGCTTTCCCTGGTATAAGCAATTGTATGCTGTATTTCATAATGAATATTGTGCGTCAGAAAATTAACACTGGCTGTATCAAATTTGCTTGAGTAGGGAATAGCACACACAGGTACAAGACAACGAGGTAGATCCATTTCTGACTTACAACAACAATTTCCTGTTCATGTACATTTCCAAATCCGCTTAATTCTTCAAGCACATGATCATAAAGCTTACGAGACAACTTTGTATTGGCTCTTGAATCTCGTAAGTCTTTAGATGTGCCACCATTAACTTCATTTAGCATTGACCTACGTAAAAGAGCTATTGTATGTATGAGAGGCAGGAAAAAGGAGCTATTTCAAGAAGCTAAAAAGAGGTTTTAACAGCAAAGGCATGCAATTTCTTTCCTTAAGAGTTAATGGTTCTGTTTACTTCTCCTTTTTTCTCTTCAGTGCTACTCCCTCCAAGTAACTATGATTATCAAGTTTAGAAGAATCTTAGCTGGTATTTTACAGTTTGTTAGGAAAAAAACTTAAAGGAATACCATTACTTAATACTAAAGGTAAAACCACAAAATAAGAGCTGCATTTTTTAGAACTACATGCTTCCACTACAGTGTTGTCTCTTTTAGAGAACATCTCTTTTTTGGAACATCAGTGGCACTTTTCATGACAAAATGATGTCTTGAATTAATGTTGATTCATGCTATTTTTAATAAGTTGTTGAATCCAAAGCGGTTGTGCCACTCAATTCTACCTCTAAAAATACAGCTGCATCTCTCCTTCTATGCTGGGAAATTAAATTAGTAGGGATAAACATCTTAAAATTTCAAAACCTAGAGCTTAAAAATTTCATACACATTTTAATCAGATAGTGCTAACCTCCGTTCATACAAAACCTAAACATCTAGAGCCTCATATGCTAATAGGCTAACATCAGACATGTAAAACCAACCACTGCCACCTTCACACACGATTTCCACTTAGTTTTTCTTTTACCCTAGAAAAGCAAATTAATTCAAATGAATTGCAGAAATTAATGATCAGACTAATCAAACACTTCAGAACTCCGAGAGTTCAGATTCTAACAGAAGGCAACTGCACATCATTTCATGCTGCAGCTCCCAGCCCCAGGTACATACTTGAGATTTTTCCACCTTTGAAATTGAAGATGAACTTCATTCCTGTTAAAGAGCTCTTATATTTTTTCATTATCATGGTTGACAATGCAAGATCCAGGCAATATCTGGTTAAATTTAGGCTAATTGCAGATTTTTAAAATTGGCTGGGAAGTTGCAAGCCATACCACGTAATGTATTGTAAACCTCTGCAGTAACAGCTTCACCGCCAATGCATCTTTCAAAGTTGGGAGTCAATGCCCATCCTCTGCCAAACATAAGATCCTTCCTCCAAAGCATAGATATACTAGCATTTCTAGAAGAAATATCTAGATTTAAACCAAAAAACAAAACAAAATTTCTCTTTAACCTCTCTTTAACCTTACTAACACAATTCCCTTTCTTCAAATTAAAAAAAAACCTAAATTTTTACTACTTTTTTTACACATCAAAAATATTAAAATAAAGCAATATAAAACTGTGTTAAGTCTTATTCTTCCATCATGGAAATTTTGTTTAGAGAAAAGGCTATTTGATTGCTTTCTCGTGTTTGTGTTGGGTTTGGTGGGGTATTTTTAGTGCATGAATTTTCCAATCTCTTAAAAAAAAAAATCACAACATGTTTGGCAAGTTGTGTTAACAACTATTATGTACAGAGAACACAGATCTTAGTTTTATGCTCAAACTATGAGACAATAAATTCTATTCAATTACATTAAATAAAAATACTGATTATTGGAAAAAATAATTTCTGTCTACTTGGAAACAACTAAGTTATGTTGTAAAAACCCAGCAAGATAAAACATGGCTAATTTACTTTGTCTGAATTCATTAATATTTATATAAAGCAAAGATAATATATTCTTAGTTTTAGCCATACATTCTGCCATTAAAACACGTCACCAGCTATTTGGGTCTTACTCCGTTTAGTCATTCTCTGTAAAACGTATTTTATTCTGAATAGCTTATATTCAATGTAATAGTAACAGGTGCATAGTTCAGGAGATTTTAACCTTATCCCTGAGGCTGGGGTCATTGAACCACTCCAACAACTTCTTGCCCACTTCCATTGGGCTGGAAAGAAAGGTCCGATATGTCAACAGGAAATCTTCTATAAATGTTGGGTCTACCACAGAGTGCTCTTCCACCAAATGCATTGTTAATCTTTCAGATGTTCCCTATTAAAAAAAAAAAACAAACAAACAAAAAAAACCTTAGTTATTAAAATAAATTGTCACCACACGCAATTTTTTTCTTATTAAAGATGCGTTACACAAGAATACTGCCATCCATCAACTAAGCGAAGCAAACATAATGGCGTAAACATTGTGATATGTAAAAAAATTTTGTAATTAATTTCATTAAAAACCACCTAGTCAACAATGTCTGTAATTATAAAGAAAATCTAGAACTACTTTTCAAATACAGAAGACCGTCGGTTATCTGCAGTCCACCTCTCTGCAGTTTCAATACTTCGCTGACAATTTTTCAGCAGAAAGTGGGGGTGTGTGCATGCACACAGAATTCCGTGAAGGCAGACGGCTCATGGATATGTAAATGAGCTCATGAATATGTAATCCCCACCCATGAGCCACGAAGAGCCACTGTCCGGGATATGTTTAATGCAAATGTGTATGTTTGCCCAGCTGGAATTGTCTCCGCCAGACTGCAGGAGGGGGCTGCCACTCTGTGTGTCTGTGCATGAGAGTGGGAGCATGAGGCACCTTCCTGCCATGCCTGCAGCTCCCGCAGATCCCCCCGTGGTGGCCTTTGTTGATGGGGTGGTGAAGGGAAGGGCAGCCCTGCAGCTCCCATCTCCTGCACCCGCTGGGCAGCACCCATACTCTTTCCGCACCACCCTGGGGGCTGAGACTGCACGGTTCCCCAGCACTAGCACTGTCTCCCCATCCCAGGTATCTGATACTTGGTGAAAAATCTAAAAAAAAAAAAAAACAAAAAAAAAAAAAATCTGCCTATTTGTGGCAGCGGCTGCTGAGAGACCGCAGCTCCTCCTAGCACAAGAGGCAAAGGGCAGCATAGGGCAGATGGGTGCACCCCGTGGCCAGGGCAGCGTGCCCCAGGGCGGAGGGCGGGCACGCCCTGGGTCCGGGGGGGGACGCTGATTCCTTGCACATGCCAAGGCTGGATAAAAAAGAAGGAAAAAAAACGTGGGGGGGTGGGGAAGAGAAAAGTGTCCCATCCATCCCATCCTACGGCAGCGAGGGGAGGGAACCTGGCGGCCCGGCTGCAGTGGCGATGGGACAGGTGGGATTTAATTGCATATTCATAAGTTCACTGTCTTCGCAAATTGCGGACTTCACACCCCAGTCCGGGACCTGTGGGGCCACGATACCTGGGGGCTCATTGTATACATTTTTATAATATATATCTCAACTTATCCTGGACCTAACTTGCCAAGTTAAGAATTTTATAGAACATAGACTTTTGCAAGACTCCTTTTGAACTCCTTTTTTTGCTTTTACCTTGATGACAATGTGACCTTTTCTTGTTCCAGTGCGATCAAGCTCCCTGTGCTCCTTCACCATCACAATCTCCCCTTCCTCTTCCACCTTCTGCATGTTCTTTTCCACTTGATTGAGGATGCGGCAATAATCTTGCTGGGCTATACAAACAAACTGGAAAGAATCATCGCGCACCAGTATTAAAATGTAAAATCTTCAGAAAAGATTTAAAGGGCAAGTACTCTATGATAGAAATGATAAAGCAGCTTCCCAACCTGCAATGAGTCAAATTGTCTTCCCAACACTTCAGCTGTAATAAGCAGATGAATACACAAGCACAGTACTTCCACTACAATCTTGCAGTCAGAGGACAGCAAGATCCATCAGACCAATATGATCTAACATTATCAGACATTTTCAGCTGCTTTGACTTCCCCACTGCTGGAGATGTAGCTCAGTATCCTAGCCAGTAATTTTTTTCTCCCATGCAAGCATTTGTGTGATGTTTAGAAGGGTTAAAAGATTGAAGTGAAAACCTAGATTTTTTTTTTTGTGCTTACTGCTATAGTAAATAAGTTTCATTTTTCATAGCTATTATTAAAGTAAATAATAAAGCTAACATTTATTCAATTAATAAGTGCAGGCACACTGAAAGAAATTACCTCTGGATTAAAGCATACAGCAGGAAAAGTATTTTCTACAATCATCTGTTCAGCCAAGAATAAGTGCAAAAATAACTATCTTAAGAAGATTCCTAGCACCTACACTACGCAAATATAATTAAGACCAACTACAAGAACTTAGAAAGACAATACTATACACACTATCAATTACTTTCTATAACTTGTTAAAATTTTTATACCTTTGTCTCTTTTCAGGAGCAAGATTAAACTGTCGTCTTATATGAACTTGGGTATTTATTTAAATGAGAGAAAATAACTATTTCTTCTGATTAAAAAGTCATTAAATCACCATATATGTACTTAGGAATCACAAGAATCAGAGACAGTATTTTCTCCCACATTCTTTAAACTCATTTACATACCATTTCTTTTTTCCAGCAGCTAGTAGTAGCTGAAACAAATCCCATGGTTTGATTTGTTTAAAACATTATGCTAACAGGAAACTATTTATGCACATTTTGCAAGTTACGGGGCAAATTAAACCGGGTGACAGTATTGACAGACATTTACACTCATTTCAAAGGTCATCTACTTGAAGCTAACCAGCCATCAAGAGCAAGCAAAATGCTTAATTCACTCAAGGCTCAGCTATTATTTTCTGGATGGGAATAAGCAAATAGCAATCACGCAGCCAGATTAGGCCAGTAGTTTTATGCTATGAGGAACAATCCTTATATCTGACTGCTTGCATTATAGCAAACATCAAGGCTTTTCCCTTGAAAGGCCAGAGTAGCCAAAAGTAGATTTTTCATTCAAACCATGTGAAAGTTTGTATTACCCCTATATTCAGTAGCTGAATCAAGTAAGGAAAAAGGGCTATTAGCTGTAGAAGTAAGAGAGCCTGTAATGGCTAATGGACCTCGAGATCCTATTAAGGGAATGTTGGAAGTGAAGGATGGCTGGATGGAAGGAACAAGATGACAGGCCTCAAGTTCTCGAGAAAACCATGTAGGCAGAACTCCATCCAAAATGATACCTATCCTGATGAAGATAACTCAATTTCCCATACTGAAGGTATGCAAGAACCATATTGTCCAACTATAGGCCAGGGTTACCCACAAGACATTTTACATACATTCTGTTCAAAACAAAACTGTGTCTCATTATCAAGTGGCATTACAACTAAGTTTTTGTGAATTTGCATGTATTACAGTCTGACACTCTACCTGGCAGTCATCCACTTTGGTTCTCATCACTCCTTTCATATATTCCTTTTCCATGGTAGGGGAAACACCAAAACTGTTTCCCATGCACAGTATCTCTGTTCTTCCATCAGGGTATGTCACCTCCACAGAGCCATTCAAAATGACTGACCAGGAATCCAGCTACAAATCAAATGTTACAGGACAGATGAAGACCAAATCACTTAACACTGCAATACCACACTATATAAATACAACACACATAATTGTTCTAAAGCATAAGTTATTTTTAGTATCTATTAAACAAACTAATAAACAGGTTTGCCTTAAATGTACAGCTACAGAGAAACCCCTGTAAATTCACAGTCTGCATATTCGTGTATTCAATTAGTCTGGTTGGATTTGCAGGCACATATGCGTGCGCAGAAGTCAGCAGCAGGAGACACCAAAAGGCCAAAAAGCCTTCCTCTCCTTTAATGAGGTGCTACAGTGTCAACCACGGCTCCCAGAACTGCCCTCCTCCAGACATAATTAGTGGAGGGTGAATGGATTGGGGGTGGGGGCTGTAACTGAATATTCATGGCTTTGGTATCCTCAGAGACTGTCCCACTCCACCCCGACTTCCAGGGGTGCTCTGTATTTTGACCTCAAGAAAACTGGAATCTTAAGTTCATCACAATATTAAGACATAATCTAAGACTGTAGAAGAAAATACAGAAAGAAGGGTTTAAAACAGCACTGAAACATTGAAATAAACTCCCCCAGATCAATTCAGATAGGGAGGAAGCATTTTGTACAGTAAGGAGAATGTTTTCTTATGTTTTCATTTAATAAGAAATGTGGGAGTCCTTAAAAAAAAAACAACACTAATTTAGTAGTTTAAACAAATTTCAGACTAATCCAGAAGAAAAAGAGGCTTGATTTACCCGATCAATGTTATTTTTTTTTTTAACAACAAAAGAGTACCTTAACCCTGTGGAATCTGGGATATTTAATATAATAGCACACGCAAAATCAGCTTCTACTGACCTCTTCCCCATCGTTTAGTACAATAGTTCCTGCCCTCTCCACAACTGCGAACACCATTACAGCACAGAGCTCTCTCCTCACTGACATTGTCATGTTGGCAAAAGCAGGCAACTGATGCATGAATTCCAGTAGTTGTTCTGAAGGAGAAAAAGCCCACTGAGTTGTGCAAGTCAAAACAACAAAGCACAGTAAAGATAGTTCTTCAACAAAATACCCGAGGCTACTTAAGCTAAAATGCTACACAATCGTTTCTGTATACTAATAAATCATGTACAGTGGCCTGTTTTAATTACTGGGTATTTTGTAGACACAGACTGGCTGGTCATATCATCAATAGAAGCCCTGCAAAGTAAAAGCATAATGGAAGAATCGTAATGTAACCAAGAGCTCTGAATACAACTAATGATATTTGTAATACTCCAGTCAATGCAGTAGCTCCCTTAAGACTAGGACAGGACTATATAGTCATATAAAACACAGTGAAATAAATTTCACAAAATTGAGCAAGTTGTTTGGTAAAGCCATCCTCTCCTAGGCTTGTGCTGGATCACTCTCCAGTGGCTTCACAAATTTCCTCTCAGATGGAGCAGACAGGATTACCATCTTATAGGTGACTACTGTCACTCTGCCTTCTGCATGCTCTTGAGTTGCACTTGTACTCAATAGCATACCTCTTGTATTTTCATTTTTTCTATTGTTCATAACTACAGAACTCCATTTTACTTAGCAGTCCTACTGAGTGATTCTATGCCATAAAATCTTTCTTGCATCTGGTTTTATCTAAAATATCTACTGAAAGTTTTCAAGGGGACCTATCTTTTCCCTAAATTCTTATTTACTCCATCACAGAAAGTTTACAGTTAAGAAGGGACTTCTGGAGGTCATCTGGTCTAACCTACCTGCTCAAGCTGAGCCACCTACAACCAGTTGCCCAGGAGTGTTTCCAAACATCTTTCGAGTATCACCAAGGAGGAAGACTAACCCCTCTCTGGGCAACCTCTGCCAGTGCTCAGTCACAGAAAAAAAAAAAAAGCATTTCCTCATGTTCTGATGGGGCCTCTAGTGTTCCAGTTTGTGCCTTTTTCCTCTTGTCCTCTCGCATGGCACCACTGAGAAGAGCCTGGCTCT